>SJXQ01005950.1:55199-96656 GCA_006408695.1 Aepyceros melampus | reverse complement strand
GGTGTATCAAGTGGGGGATGTGGGGGGGAGTCCTCTGGGGAAGAGAAGGGTGGTGACTCAGGTGGGGGAGACAGAGGAGACTCCTCAGGCGGTGGAGAGAGGGGTGAGTCCTCAGGCGGTGGGGACAGGCGCGATGCCTCAGGCGGCGGGGACGTGGGTGAGTCCTCAGGTGGTGGGGACAGGGGCGACTCCTCAGGTGGGGGCAGCAGTGGCATCTCCTCATTTAGGGGGGCCTCCAACTGGGGCTCAAGTTGGGCCCCTTCTCTCCCTGCAGACATAACACACTCTGCTCCTACCTAGCTCAGCTGCACCCCCACAGCAAGTACAGGGTCGGGGAAAAGCAGAGATTGGCCCTTGCCATAGGATAGAAGGGGATTACTTTCAGGAACCCTCAAACCCTACTCACCTAGTGGTTTGGCTTCACATTGCAGGGGCCCCGGTTCCTTGGGTTGCATAGAGGTCACGTGTCCACCCTTTGGCTGCCCTTGGCACGCAATGTACAGACTATTGGGCTCATCAGTGGGGGTAGTGCCAGGCTCTGGGGGTGAGAATCTGCAGAGGGCATGGGAAGCAGACTGCATCACCTACTGACCCCTCTAGAGCACACAGGGGTGAGGCATGGATGCTCTGGAATATACTGCTCACCCGAGGGCCCTCCTCTCAAAGGCTGTTTGCTTGAACACAACCCCTGCCCATCTCAGTACCTCCCAGGCCCCCTCCCAACCTCTGCCAATACACACCACTTACCTGCTACAGACCGGGGATTGCTGCTCAGCAAGAGAACTGACAGGCTGTCCTCCCGGGGCTTTGTGACAGCGGTGACAAAGCGAATAGTTCTCAAACCACTCAGAGTTGGGATTCAGCTCAGCTGAGCCTGCTCCACAGGCCCGGCACACCCGGCATGCCTAGCGGAAGGGAACAAGCAAAATGGCCACCAGTCAAACAACAGAGACGCAGATACGGGAGAAGAGCACAGGGCATGTCCCAACAGAGAAACCTGGGGCAATGCAGGAGATGGAATTAGGGAGAGTAAGGCAGCACTGGGGCACACTCACCTTGCACTTCCAAGAGTGAGCAGGCAGTTCCTCCATTGGTGGTTTCAGGCAGAAGGTATGGTATCCTTTGTCACACGTCTCACAGACCAACATCTTAGAGTCATTCCCAGGTTTCCTGTGGGGGCAAATAACAGGGTTCTCCCTGCCCTCCTTTTCAACCCTGACCTGTGCTTCACCTAAGGTTCCCTTCTGCCCTCCCACTTTTACCTGCAAGCTTGGCACACTTTGCATTCAGGGCACTGCCAGCCAGCACGCTTGCGGGCAGTCAGAGCAGTGTCCAGACAGGCCCCGTGATAGTGATGCCCACAGCTGGTACAGAAGAACAGGTCACATAATTCCCCTGGCCCCTCACATACTGCACAGCGAGCCTCCTCTGCAGTAAAAAGGGAAGGATGACACAGTTCAGCACAGTGCTGTCTACATAGCCGGCATCCCACAGACACAGAATGAACAGTTTCTAAGTGTCTGCTTGACGTGTGCCAGGCACTG
Source organism: Aepyceros melampus (assembly GCA_006408695.1). Classification (NCBI taxonomy): domain Eukaryota; kingdom Metazoa; phylum Chordata; class Mammalia; order Artiodactyla; family Bovidae; genus Aepyceros; species Aepyceros melampus. Next base: position 95,112 of record SJXQ01005950.1, on the reverse strand, counting down.
CTCTAGGCACCGCACTGCGTCGTGCATGTATGCTCAGTTGTTTCAGTCGTGCCTGCTCTTTGAGACCCCCTGGACTGTAGCCCACTAAGCTCCTCTGTCCATGGGACTCTCCAGGCAAGGATACTGGAGTAGGTTGCCATGCCCTCCTCCAGGAGATCTTTCCAACTAGGGATCGAACCCACATCTCTAACTTCTCCTGCACTAGGCAGGTTCTTTACCACTAGTGCCACCTGAGAAACCCAGGCACAGCAGAGACCACGGTAAATGAGACAAGCAAAGCCACTGCATTCAGAGTCCAAGCCTATTTTCATGGGGCAGACTGACAGCACATAATTACAGATTTTGGAGCACTCTGCAGAGCATAAAAACCCCAGCAGCCATGGACCCTCACATGTCCCCTGTCCAAGGGGCGGGACTCCTCACCCAGATGTGCGGCCCCCTCACTGTGCTCTGGGCATAGCAGCTGCAGTGTTTTCATGGATAAGAAGGAACCGCTGGCAGTTGCACAGGGGAAGTGGTAAAGACGTGAACATCCAGGCGAGCGGCAAGGGATGGAGGCACCAAGTCTGGTGCAGTGGGAGCAGCGCTGCCAGAGTGGAAACAAAGCCTCAGCACTGGCCAGCTCTCTCCAGAGCCACAGGCCAGGCACAGTTCTACCCCAGTATGCCCTCTGCCCACCCTGCCCTTTGCCTGTACCATTCCCTGGCCCCTGCCCCACCTGTGAGATCCCTGAGAAGATGGCCTTGTCCACACCACATAGTTCTGGGCCCTCCTGCCCCCATACACCTGCCGACCATGCAGCGCACCAATGGTGAGCCCAGCAGGACCCTTTATAGGTGGAAAGAGGCAAAACAGTTAACAAGAACGTGACCCTTGGTTCAGGACCACCTAGCCCCTACCCCATTTCCTCCCCAAGTCAGCTACCCCACTTCCCTTCCCTTACCTCCAGGTTCTCCCAGGTGGGCAGGTGTCAGGCCCTCAGGGAAACCAATCTGTGATAGGTCCTCGCTGGGCAGCGCTCCCTCATTAGGCCCTGGGTTCCCCCCAGGGGATACCACGGGACACCGGGGCCAGTCAATGGCAACTCAAAGCGCCGTAGCTCCCGCTGCCCATGTAGGCTGGGCTCTCCGCAGTTACAGAGAGCACAACGCCGCACCGGACCCCCGCTGTGAACACACAAGCATCAGCACCACGCTGGTCCTGCCCTAGGGCACCCTCAACAACCTCATGACTTGGCACACCTATGCTTCCCAAACACTCATTTCCTAAATCTTCCACTTTGAAAGCCCCCAGATGCTCAAATCAAGTCTTCATACATCTTTATATCCTCATTTCCCCAAACTAGTTACCTGCAGTCCTGGGGAGGCTCCTGAAGCCGGGGACCCCCAGAACTGGGCACAGAGACCTCCCCAACATGTGGTTTGGGAAGGTCTGGCTCAGTGGCACCTGACTCCTCGGAGGCTGCAGGTCCATCAGCTGAATGAACAGAGAAGAAACATGTATCAGCCATTATCCTTTGTTTAATACCAGTCCACTCATCAGACCCATGAGATTACCCAAAACCCTTGGTGGATAAAAGTGATGGCATTTCAACTTCTGTCCCAAAGAACAAAGTCCTTCAATTATTACCTATCTATCAGACAGACTTAGCTTCTGTCCCTGTGCTAGGACCAGAAATCTAAGATTTCCTGGGAAGAACAGAAACCCAGTGTTTGTCCTACCCACCTGCTGGTTCCGAATCTTTATCCTCACCAGGCGGCTTCGGGCTGTCCATCCCTCTCTCCGACTGGGCAGAGCCCTCTCGGGGAGACCTATCAGAGCCAAGAGATATCTATTTGTCTAGGAAGTCTTCCCACTAAACACTTTCCTCCAAATCCTGAGAAGGCAGCTAATGTTATCTAGAACCTATAGAAATCAGAGCAAAATCACACCTACAAACTCCTGTACTAATGACATGGAAAATCCTTCTCCCCAAGCCTTGTCCCATCATCTACTTCCCCTCCAATAAACACATTATCCTCTTCTTCCACTCTGAATTCCCAGGGGATCCACTTCCCATCTCCTGCCTAAGAGTTCCCAGGACAACCAGAAGCACCCACAGCTACATCTAATACCCCTCCTTGCCCCACATCTGAGTTCTTGGCTTCTGGCAGGCCCTATCCCTTGGACTTTTCCCTCAGTTCTCAAGTCAGCTACCATCCTAGAGGTCTTTCAGCGTTAACCCAGGAGTAGTCATAAACCAAGAAGTCTGAGTTCAGTTGAAATCCCTCTACTGGAAACCAAATTTGGGGTCTTGCAAGATGTAGAACATGTTACTGGAACAAAAGTCCAGCTATGGATGGATCTCCCCCACCTCCACTGGTTTCAAGCAGAATATTCCAATCATAACAGAAGAAACTCCCCATTTCCCACCCACTGCCCATCTAAATCTAGCTCAGGCCCACCCCCTGGCCCCTGCCATGACTGAGCTCAAGTTCTCACCAAGCCTGAAGACCTCAGGTCGTTGCCCTTAGCAACAACTGCCCTTCCTCCTTAGATGTCCCTAGAAGTTAACAGAAGGGGCCTTAAGAGTTACTGAGCATGTGTAGCCAGGCCTGATGCTAGGCATGCTGGGAGTTGTAGTCTCAGGAAGCACATAGCCACTTGGAGCTGTTCTAAACAGGGGCAGGACACAGCAAAGCAGCTTCCTTCCTCTTCCGTCAGGCAGGGTTTCCACACACGCTATGGGGGTGGGGGGTAACGGTCCCCTCTTCTAAGATATGCCTGCCTATCCCAGAGCCAAATGAAACACACTGAAGTTATACCTAAGAAGGTCAAGATCCACACCTTTGGGCATATTTTCCTAAATCTCAGAGGAAACTAATAAACACAGTACAAAAAACAGAGAAGTAAAGAATTACAGAGCTGAGGAAGAGGAAAGGGGTCCTACAGAAGACAGAAGAAAGGGACAGGTGCCAACAGCTCTTAGTGGGAAGGGTAGGGGCTTAAGCAGAGAAACTATAGAAAGTATAATTTTCCCATAGCTGGTGGAGCAGGTTGCTGCTGCTGCTGCTGCTAAGTCGCTTCAGTCGTGTCCGACTCTTAGCGACCCCATGGACTGCAGCCCACCAGGCTCCTCCGTTATGGGATTTTCCAGGCAAGAGTACTGGAGTGGGGTGCCATCGCCGTCTCTGGCAGGTTACAGAACTCTAAATCAAAGTTTGAGAAATTTCTGTCTCCCCTTTTCCACTCCTCTTATTTTATTTAACCAGAAGGACCACACCAACCTTTATAAAGACAAGCCTCTCTCCCCATACCAAATACCCCAGTCAGCCACTTGGGGCTGAGTGCATAGGGCAGATGAGACTGGGGAATCCTCAAAGATGCCCAGGATCCATAAATCAATTACCCAAGAACCACACCATCAGTGCTCTTTCCCTGAGTTAATACTCCATTTCCAGAGCCTGGCAATGGGCCTCATGGGACACGCCATAGGAAGGGAAATTTTCATTCTTTTCCCTTTACACTATCAGATTCTACTAGACTGGGAAAGTGAAGTATCACCTGATACCTGCTACCTCTACTCCCAGATCATCTCTTTCCCAAATCTGTCACGCACATAATCACACCTAAAAGGAAAGCAGGGTGGCCATCTAGCCAGCCCAGAGAAAAGATGCTCTGGCCCTTCAAGGGCCCCCAGAAGCCACCTATGTGAAGTAGGGGTTGGAGGTAGGCTCCTCTTCCCATTCAGCCATTCAAGGCCTGACCACACCCAGAAGGCTTCAAAGTTTCTTAAACATGCGCAACTTTTGTGGTACCTTACCACTAAATGCCCCCAAGAGCTTCCAACTGTTGTGCTCTCAAAGTTGAGGCTAAAGGAGTCACAAACAGCACGAAATCAAAAGCAACAGTGATAGCGCAGTGGGTGGGAGGACTGCCTCACACAAGGCCAGAGGGACAAATTCCTCCGCCCTCCCCCAAGCGCAGCCCTCTCAAGCTGGTAACGCGGGCACTGCCTGGGGAGGTGCAGAAACCACCTTCATCTAGCTTTGGGAAACAGTACCAACATCCTCCAAAGCTGCAGCCTCATTTATGGCATCATGGAAGATGAGACATAAGCCAAGGGTTGAGTGTCCTCCAAGCTGGACCAGAGAATCCAGAGGCCATCTCTCATCTAAGGAGTCCCATTTCCCTACCCGGGAGTCCAGCACCTGCCTCCCCAATGCTGAGTGTGAGTTGTCAGGCCCCTGAACAGATCTAAACAAATAAAAACCACAGGTTCCCCTGTCCCAGCATTTACAGCCAGAAACACACATATACACCAAGGGTTTTTCCCCTGGATCTAAACTGGGCTAAGGCCTGGCCAGTCTTCCTCAAGGGAACTAGGGATCCTAGAGAAACACAGATCTAGGGAGTGACACCATGGTGGGTCCATTTGACCCCAGGCTGAGGAGGCCCAGAACAGCAAGAAGAAGGCAGGGATTCATCTCAACCCACTCTCCTCCCTGCCACCATCCCAGACCAAAAGCTTTAGCTCCATTATGCCAGCCAAAGGGGAAATGGAGGCTTGGAGAGGTGAAAGGCTGAAGCAGGCCCTTGAGTGAACAGCTCTTCTGTAGGACTCAGGACTTCCTGGTTCCCAGCCTGAGAATCAAACCACACCTCTCCCCACCCCCATTTTGGGCTGGCCCTCCAGGGAAGAACCCAAATGGCAACAGGGGCTCTGGAGACCCTCCGAACTATCCCTGGGTCATCCTAGGGTCAGCTACAGCCAAAAAGGAGTGGTGTCTCTTAAGGAAGTTCTTTAGGGACAGACAGCCGGAGAGGCCCTCCACAGGAGGCAGGGGCAGACAGCATGGGTGACAGCTAGCCTCATTTCAGCACCCCTGTGCCACCTCTCACCTCAGGATTACCACCCCAAAAACCTTTCAAGGGCAAACCCCTATTCTGTCCTTTCCGAGACCAGGGTCAAAGTGGTCGAGCCTCTATATTGGAGGGGACAGAATGAGGGAGCAAAATACAGCAGCCAAATCCTGGCTGGGCAGCATGACAGCTGGGAGAGGGGCTGTCCCAGCCCGGGGTCCAGAGGCTCACGCTGCACCCTTCATGCAATCACACACACTCCCCTTCTCCCCAGCACCTCCTGCCAGGGCTGAAAACACTGGCTTCAGAGACATGCTCCTATCGGTCATTTCTCCTCCAAAGAGGTACAGGCCACCCTATTCTGCAAGGCTGGGACTGGATCACAGGACTAGTTAACATTCCCTGACTGAAAAAGGTTGGCGAGATCTGGGAGGGGCCCTGCAGGACTAGCCAGAGACTTACGGGCGACCAGGCCCGGAGAAAGCGGGAGACAAAAGCCATTTTTTGCAGCCCACATTCACAGGGAGCAAATCTCAGCAGCCTCCTCTATAATCCCCTAGAGATTATGTCCATCCCAAGAGGAGGGAAGGCAAAGCAGGCTAAGACAGCACTAGGCCTCGTTGGGGTCACTTTGCCAGGCAGGGGTAGTTTAAAGTTGACCAGCAAGGCCAGAGCTGCCCCCAGCCCCGCCTCCTTCTTGCCCCAGCCACCTCCTTCATCACAATAGTCAGTTTCCACACACTCTGCCCCATGCACAGTGAAATGAGGCCTAGTGCAGAAATCAGGATTCCTTGAGGCTCCCAGAGACTGCTCTCGGTGCCCGGATGAGCAAGAACAACCTTAAAGTCCAACCTGGCACTAAGTCTGACCTGGCAGTGGCACCCTACCCCCGCTCCCAAGTTGTTCTATTCCCAAGGCCCACAAGGAACCCTGAAGGAGAAGCAGCTGACTGGGATTGGTGCTGGCATCAGGGCTTGGGTCCTAGTTTAGTAGAGCTCTCCCCAACACAAAAATAAACAGGCAGAGAGACTTTCTGGCCAGGTTCCCAAACTCCCGTGGTTCCCTGAGCCCCCCAGTCTTTAAAGAGGCACACCCCAGGACACCAGGCCTCGGTCCTCCTCTGGCGACTGGCTCAGGTTCCCTTGACAGACCCTGCCAAAGGAACCCTCCTCAGCTCTGGCACCCCTTTCTCCAACCTACAGGCCAACTCGAGCCAAGATAGTCCATCTGGCTATGCCCCCAGTCCAACCCTTTCTGGGCCCTGGCCGGGCGGACTTCACTCACCTCTTCACAGGGCGATCCAGAAATCTTCATCCGAGAACATGGCCAGAGCCCGGGCCGCTCCCGACCTCCAACCGCCAGAGCGATCACAGCCGCCCCCCGCAAGGGGGGGGTTAAGGGGGCCAAGAACGGTAAATCCAGGTCGGAGTGGCCACCCTCCCCCCCCTCAAAAAAAGCAAGAAGCCGAAGAAGGGTTCTCTGCCTCGGGTTCCAGCAGTTTAGGTTTCCATGGACAGCCCCAGGGCGGCGAATCCCGAGCGGACACAAAGAGAGCACCGGTGGCTTTGATCTTGGGTGAGCAGGCTCCGCATCCGCGTCGCCGGGCGGCCTCTCAGTCCTAGGGCCGGGCCAGCGCCCCGGCCGCCCGCGCCGGGCTCGGGCGGAACGTCGAGGCTCTCCAGATGGAACGTCGAGGCGCCTCCCCAGCAGCCCGGAAGGAATGCCGCGCCGCCGCGCCGGGCCCGGATGGAACGTGAGACCCTCGCAGGAGCGCCGAGCCCCTCTCCTCCTCGGGCCGGCGCCCCGGGGCCGCGCGAGCTACGGCGACACGGAGCCGGCGGGGCCGCGGGGCTGAACCTGACACACACCCAGTGCTGGGCTCCTCGACCCCGAGTACTCTCCCTCGGCGGCTTCGAGCCCCCCACCTTCTGCTCCCCCCGGGGAAGGGAGGAGGGTAGGTGGGCGAGGAAGAGGAAGGGGCGGGCGGTGCGAGCCCTCTGCCCGCTCCCCTCCGGCCGCTCCAGGCCCTGCGCTCGCCTCCCTTCCCCTCTGGCCTCGGGAGCTGCCCCGCCCCCGGCCTGGCCGGCTCAGATCGGCGGCACCCCCTCGACCCCCGGCTGGCTGTGATCGCGGGGGGCCTAGAGGTGCATGGCCCAACCCCGGCTCCCGGCGCCGGGGGGTCAGGAAACTGAGCGGAAAGTGGGGAACGAGGCAGCCATTTGCAACCGGAGAGGAAAGTAGTGCAGCGCGGCGCCGCTCCGCCTCCCCCCCCTCCGCCTCCTGTTCGGCCGGTAGGGTGGTTCCTGCGAAGGGGCTATTTCCTGGCCCGAGATCTCGGCAGCGGTCGTGAAGATTCAGGAAGCCTCCGCGCGAGATCCGGGTGGCCCTTTTGCCCGGGGAACCCCACTCCAGAAGGGGAGAAAGGAGAAGACGCGGCCCTATTTTGTGTTGGAGCGGAGCGGCGGAGGGATCCGGTCCTCTTGGAGGAAAGGCTGTGACTTTGCAGTTCTACGCACACGCAGCGGGATCCCTCCGCCTTAGGTTAACCCCGACTGCGCCGGGCCGGCCGCTGTGCAGACACGTGGGAATGAAGCCCCCCTCCTCTTCGCCCCAGACCTGGAACTGCCTCCTTTACCACTGGGCTAGTAAAACTAGGACGCTGGGCACTTTCTAATTCCGTTTCGCTGGAGTTATGGGTCCCTGAAACTCTTAGCTGCCCCTTGCCTTGGCCAGGAGCAATCTTTCCCGGGAGGGGGATGGAAGAAGAGCCTGGAGATTGGCCGCTGCTCTGCATCCTGGGAACTGGAGTCCGCAAATGGAGAAAGTGAGGCACGGCGCCTGGCGCTGCAAAGGGTGGGTTCCTGCCACGTTCGGGGGCCTAAAGGAAAGCGGAACGAGTCCCTAGTCGTTCTGCTGGCTCTCAACCCCCCTCGAGAGGAAAGAGCACTGTTAGTGCCTCCACAATCACCTCCCCTGTCAAAACAGAAATGCAGAGTTTCCCCTCCTTTCCCGGGTGCTCCCAGCCCCAGCCCTTCTTTCCGAATCTTCAGGCCCTGGGCTCCCCAGCACTCCCCCCCCTCCTTTCAGTAAACAGAGGGCATGTAACTTGTAGCCTTGCTACCTGGCCAGAGTACTGTTATTCTACGCAAGATCCCAAAACAGCTTGCAGGGACACCCCCTCGCCCCCCTCTCCCCCAGCGCCACCAATTAGACTGGATGAGGAAGGATTGGAATGACTTCTCTGCATTAACTCTACCCACGGGATAGACAGGAGGAGACAAATTAACAAATGCGCTGGATACTTAATATATTCTTAGTTATTCCTCATCCTCCTTATGAATTAATGTGGAATTATGTCCATATTACAGATGAAGAGATTGACACTAAAAACATAAAATTGTTCAACAAACCACATCTAGTGAGAAGTTGAGCCTTGCCGTAATGCAGGCCAATGGCCATGTTTATCCTAGGATGTGTATGTGTATATAAATATATATATTTAATTTTTAATATGTGAAGAAAGACACAGACAAATCAGGTGCAGGGGTGGTTTTGTGGGAAGGGGTTTACAGTGCTGTCCAATAGAAGTTTCTGCAATGATAGAAATGCCCTATACACTCATGTGGCTTAGTCACATGTAGCTATTGGGTACTTTGAAAAGTAAGTGGTGCAACTGAGAAACTTTTAATTTTATAAAATTTTAAAACTAAGTAGCAATATATGAGGAGAAGGCAATGGCACCCCACTCCAGTACTCTTGCCTGGAGAATCCCATGGACGGAGGAGCCTGGTGGGCTGCAGTCCATGGGGTCGCAAAGAGTCGGACACGACTGAGCGACTTCCCTTTCACTTTTCACTTTCATGCATTGGAGAAGGAAATGGCAACCCACTCCAGTGTTCTTGCCTGGAGAATCCCAGGGACGGGGGAGCCTGGTGGGCTGCCGTCTATGGGGTCGCACAGAGTTGGACACGACTGAAGTGACTTAGCAGCAGCAGTAGCAGCAGCAATATATGACTTGTAGCTTTTCTACTGGACAGTGCAGAAGACCTAAATGCCTACTGGCCAGAGTCGTAGGACGGATCAGGACTAGGTATGTCTTGGCTAGCCAGATACTGACATATGCTCTGCACTGACCATTCAGATCTAATTCAGCAAAAAAGTCCAGCAGTAACTCCTCACCTGTAAATGGAAGGCCTCTCCCCACTTTCTGCACCCAGAGACCAGGAGGCAGACCCTCACCAGAAAAACCTCAAATAATACACAATAGCCGTCTTTTAAGGGTGAGGACCTATGCTAAGCATTTCATATATCACCTTAGTTTTATTCTTACCTCAATCCTATGAGGAAGGTTTAACTACACATAGTAAATGAGAAACTAAGAGAGGTTCAGAGGCTGAGAGTTTAAGTGTCTCCTAGTGTCACACAGTTAAGTGGAAGAGTAACTCTTTTTAACCCAGCCATTAACCACTATTCTTTACTACTATCAGGCTTTGAGATTGTTTGATATGCCTCTCGAAAACCTGATATTTGTTATCCCATTTCAAACCTCATGGACATAACAATAGTATAGATACCTGTAATGAGAATTCCAGGTCTGATGTGCAAAAAGACCTAATATTAGTGTAAGGAGAGAGGGTGATGAGAACCCTAAAGAGATTCCTGAGCCCCTAAGAGATTGCTGTTTGGAATATGCTTTTTTCTGCAGCCCTATTTCTTTTTAGATTCTATATCAGAGATGCAGAAGCTGCCGGCAGGACTTTTAAAAACAAGCATGACAAACCATCACCCCCAATTATAAGCCCAACTAGCCTGGAGCCAGGCAATAACAAGGTCATAGCTAAAAATCACACCAGGATTTTGTCCATTTTTCCCAACTAAGAGTGTTGACAGAGTACCTCAGGCTCTCACAGTTGGCAGAACTCTATGCCTTTCCTGTGAAGAATAACATTCAGGTCACCCTTGTAAGTCGTTGCAGAAGGTATTAGGCCACTTAGGACCTAGGGCTGCTGGGGAAGGGGTCGGGGTAAAGGCAGTTAGGACTAAACTTTCCTAGCTGAACCTATCCCCCTACTGAAGTGGTAGGTCAATAAGAACAGAAGCAATAGCCTTTGACATCTGGAAAAGGTAACACAACTTCAGAAGTGTGAAAGGTATGAAAAAAGCAAAGAATATCTTATTTTAATGAAAGGCACTTGGAGAGATGAGGAGCAGGGAGTGAGGGTTGATTGGGGCATTATTTCTTCCTTTATTCAACTCTCTTAAAAAGTTAAAATCTTCAAAACACTTTAGTTCCTGCCTTCACATTACTTCACAGTTGTTACATCATTAGGAACGAGGGTCTTTCTTTGAACCCAAACATATCATCTCTGAGTTCCAACAAATCCCAAGGCCCCAGGAGGGAAGCTAGGGCAGCATGTGGCAGCTGGCCACTAGGGGCGGTGTTTCTGTAGTTAAGGGGGTTGTGCTAAGTGGCTTCAGTCGTTTCCGACTCTGTGCGACCCCATAGAGGGCAGCCCACCAGGCTCCCCAGTCCCTGGGATTCTCCAGGTAAGAACACTGGAGTGGGTTGCCATTTCCTTCTCCAATGCATGAAAGTGAAAAGTGAAAGGGAAGTCGCTCAGTCGTGTCCGACTCAGCGATCCCATGGACTGCAGCCTACCAAGCTCCTCAGTCCGTGGGATTTTCCAGGCAAGAGTACTGGAGTGGGGTGCCTTGCCTTCTCCGAATGGGGTTGTAAGAGCCTACAAATTTGGATGGGAGTGGCAGTCAGCTGGTTACCTGTATGGGAGAACACGGTAGAAAAGAAAGTTGGGAAAAATAAGTATTAAGTCTTAGGGTGATGGTCCTGAATGAATGAGGGGTAAGGAATAGGAACAAGGTTGGAGGAGTAAAAACCTTGATTCTCTACGAATTGCCAGTCATCACTCCTTAGAAAAGAAGATACTGGCCCTGAGTGCTCCCCAGACACAGAGAAGTCAATTACAAAAAGATTTCTCAGTTTATTTGCATATTTACATTGTCACTCCTGGGAGCCAGCTTCACTTCAGGAGTCCCCAGCTCCCCTCACCCAGCCACCACCCAAAACCTACAGAGGAGACTGGGTCCTGAATAAACAATGCCCAGGACTCATATCCCAACCCCATAGGTTATCACAGTTCATTTATTTAGCAAAAACAGAGCTAGAGGACAGTGCCCATGAGACATCCTTGCCTCTTTGTAAACATGGACAACCAGGCCACTGGAGCCTGGGTAAGTGTGCAAACATGAGGGTACCTCACTGCGTGCCTAGAGGGCCAGGGACACAGCTGGCAACCAAACAAACCCGTGAAGTCCTGAGGGTGCCCCCACAAGCCCCTACTGGAGCTTGGAAAGTACCAGGGGCAGAATCAAGGCAGCTGCCCCTTGCTCAAGGGCTCATCTCCTGGCTCACATTAAATGGCAGCGGCGCTCTTGCCATATGAATTTTCCACCCGGGCAATCTCCTGGATGACTTTGGTGAAGATGCCTTGAGTCAGCTGCAAGGGATAAGGATTCAGGGCAAAAAAAAAAAAAAAATTGGTTGAGTTCACTGCCAATACCACCCAACTCTTAGGTGAATGCCCCACACCCCCACCATCCCCACCACCAAGCAGTGGCATAAAAAGAAAAACACTGCTGCCCCCACCACCTTCCTACTCTTCAGGTCCAATACCTGATTATTTCGAGCAGATGACTCCATAAATGTTGCACCCCAGGATGCTGCCAGCTTCTTCCCCTCAACAGCCTGGACCTCCCTAGAAGCAAATTCAGGACACGAAAATGAAGAATAGCAATGGGCCTCATGTTCTCTGAAAAATCTTTATAGAAACTAGACTTCCTCTGAAGTAAGTAAGGAATAGTTTCTCATTCCAAGGCTTGGGAGAAGGTCTGGGGAAGAAGAAAATACAAGAAAACAAAGGAGCCTAGGACTGAGGCTTGAAATATGAAATTACAGCTTTTGAGATAGAAGGATCATTTTATCTTAACCTTCAAGTTAGAAACGAAGAGGTAAAACGACTGGTTCAAATCAGTGGCAGAGCCAGGACAAGAGCGTGACTCATTCCTAGACACTTTCCTTTGCCTTAAGCTACAGAGATTTCCATACCTGTCTGGAGAGAGATCGGCCTTGTTTCCCACCAGCACCACCGGCAGCCTGGGAGGAGACAGCAGTTACAACAGAATCCCCTCTGTTCCCCATGGACCCCAACCTTCTTCACATCATAGCTGGACAACTCCCCATCAAACCAGATAGGATCTATGTTCTGGCTTCCTCCTTAATTTGGATCAATACTCCCCTCTGCCCTCCCTCTTACCTGGTGTCCACACTATGTCTTTATCCCCTGTGCCACGTACCGGGTTTTCCCGTGGCCTTCATGTAGCTTTTGGTACAGACTCTCAATGACTTGGAAGCTTTAAACACAAGAAAAGAATCTTACAATTTTATTCTGGGACAGCCCTCGGTCTTCCCAAGTCCACCACTCTCAACCTTGGTCACTTACCTATGCAGAGAGGTGACAGAATACACAAGCACATAACCATGGACCCCAATGATGAATGAATAGGGCAGAATGCTGTACTCATCCTGACAAGAAATAGAAACATCAATACCTTGATTCACAAGACTCAGATGGCTAAGTTTGGTGGGCTGCATCCTGGGGACCCTCCCTGTGGCACTCCCTACTCCGGTCACTTCTATCCAACAAGTATTTATAGAGTAGCTCCAAACAACACTGCACACTGAAATACTGCTAAAATGCTTTTAATACTACTTTACAGATGAGCCTCAGACTTCATCTCCCAGGACTGAACTGCCACATTTAGACACCCTACCCCAAACTGGTACCTGCCCTGCTGTGTCCACCAGGTGTAGGTGAAACTCATCTTTGCCAACAGTCACTATCTTGCTGTAAGCTGAAAAGAAAAGAAAACTTGACTGTGAGGTGCCTTGTAGGGCGAGCAATCTGTGCCCCTATATATTAACACAGATGGGCCAGGTTCAAGGAGCTCTCCAGGAAACTTAAAATACAATGTTAGGCTTCTTATTGTCCTCACATGCACTATCCTGGACTCAGTATCTTGGAAAATGCACACTCTAGTTCCACTCACAGAACAAGACTGATAGAGAAGAGTTTAGATTTAATATCTAATTAAATCATCCCTTTGGCACCCGGAAAATCCCAAAGTGTGGCCTTGGGTGGGGCACCCAAGCCCTCCCTACCCCACTCCAAGAGGAGGAATTTACTCACTATTCTCCACAGTAGGGTCATAGTCTTCCAGGAACTCGCCCTCCACAAATTGATGTGCTAAAGATGTCTTCCCTGTGGGAAGCAGAGGTAATTGTAGCCAAATCACCCATCCACATTCATTTCCTCTGTCCTTTCGGGCTGTGGCCCTGGACTAAATGAAACCCCGAATTAGCATCCTAGCCTGTGAATGCCCCATGCAATGCTTTCCCTTAGACTTCTTCACCCTCTTTTCGCCCAGGTCTCTGCACCTTGGCCACCGGATGCATACGGTAGCGACGCAGGAAGCTTTTCCTGCTGTCTTTCCCCACCCAACTCCTGGGAAGATCCGGATTCCCCAGAATTCAGTCAGCCTTGCATCCGACACCTGAGACTTGCCCCACCCAGACCGCGCCCCCGCCATCAAATCCTGCCCCCACCTCCACCCCCCAGAGTAACGAACGCTGAGGACCACTGTGGTGTTCAAGCAGTAAGCCCATGTTAACTCTTCCATGCTCCAGCTTCCTGCCGCCTTGAACACTACCACCACCCCAGCCTTTCCCACTCCAACCTTTCAGTCCTCGCTCTACAAGCTGGTTCTAAGGATGCCACCATTTCTCCCTGGGTCGCCTTCCCGCGGCAGTGCGCCTCCTCTGGCCACAAAGCCGCGGTGCATCGGTGCTCTGCCCTAGACGGAGACTCACCTACAGAACGGTATCCGAGGATGACCACCTTCCTGTAGCGAACTAACGGCATGGCAGGAGCCAGCCCCGAGGGGCTTGCAGAACTTGGAGCTGAGAGAGCCCCAAGAAGAGAAAGTCGCAGTGCAGTCAGGTGTGGCAACCGGCACAGGAAAGTCGCTCACTCTGAAGCTGCCAGGGGCAAGCTAGAGGGAAACCAAAACAAGCGCCGCGCCCGAAGCTGGCCACGTGATCACAACACAGCAAGACTAAAGCGAGGGAGCCGGGCGACCGGGGAACTACACTGCCGCGCCGCTCAGGGCTCCGCCCCCCAGGCCGCTCGCCATTGGTCCATTAGAAAAGCTAGGGGCGGAGCCGTTAGCAGGAGGGAAGGGCGGGCCTCACGTGGAGCGGGAGAAAAAGGAGTTGCGCATGCGCACACTAGACCCGGTTCATTCATAAAGAAACAGAAAGGAACCCGGGGTCCTAGAGGTATTTGCGCGTTTGCGATCTAGTAATAGTGGCTGTAAAGAATCGTGGATGGAAAAAGCGTTGTGGCTGGGCTGGAATTTATGGTCAAAAGATTCTAAGTCTCCCTTTTCAAGATCTCCGGAGTCCTTGGGTAGGGAAAAAAGGCCAAAGTTGTAATATATCCCCCTCCAAACTTTAGCCCCAGATATTTTATTGTCAGGTTTCTAATTTCGGAACTGCGATTCTTATTCCTTGAAAAATTGTTAGAATTTGTGGCCAAGTCCTCTGAGGTTTAGCTGTTATCGTTATCACAAAGCATTTATTTATTCAACAATATTTATTAAGCATATACTATATGTTTTAGTTATTGCTCTATCTTTGAAGATAGAGTGATGAACACAATAGATAAGGTCTCCGAGTTCACAAGCTTAAAATTCAGTTGGGAAGAAACAAACATAAACCAGTAAATGTTAGATAATATTGAGTGCAACAAAGAAAGCAATGTTACAAGGGACTTCTGGGTGGTCCAATGCAGAGTACTCTTCGTTCCCAATGCAGAGGGCGGGGGTTCAATCCCTGGTCAGGATACTAAGATCCCGCGTGCTGCAATTAAGACCATGCACAGCCAAATAAATAAAAATAAAGGAGGGAGAAAAACTGTGATAAGAAATGACTGGATTAGTCATTAGTGACACAAATTAGTGGCTTTTCATTTCAAAAGAAGCCCCATTTAAGGTGAAGTTCAAATGACAGTAAGGAGCCAGCTAGGTAAAGATTCAGACAGAAGAATCCACCAGCATTAGAATGGAAATAAGTGTTAAAATCCAGAAAAGAGAGAGAAAGCCAGTTAGCCTAAAGTAGATGAAGTCTAAAAGGATCGCAGGTGCTAGGCCATGTAAAGTAGTCTGGGCTGATTCTAAATACCTAGAAAGCTGCTAGTGATGGCTGTTGATGGTGTCATTAAG
Organism: Aepyceros melampus; assembly: GCA_006408695.1. Classification (NCBI taxonomy): domain Eukaryota; kingdom Metazoa; phylum Chordata; class Mammalia; order Artiodactyla; family Bovidae; genus Aepyceros; species Aepyceros melampus. The sequence goes on along the minus strand of SJXQ01005950.1, from coordinate 79,914 downwards.
TAAATTGGGGCATGACATGATCTGAATTGTGTTTCTAAAAGATCTTTCTGACTGTGGAGAATGGATTGGGGTTGAGAGAAACAGGAGCAAGTAGAGCAAACAGGGAGATCAGCTAGGAGTCTGCTATTTGTAGACCAGGTAAGGGGTGAGAGTGGCTTGATTAGAGTGATAGTGATGAATGAATTTCTTCAGAGAATTTGGAGTATGTTTTGAGGCTGAGGTTAAGCTCACTTGCTTGCCAAAGGTGTGGATACAGGAGGTGAGGGAGGAAAAAGAGGAGAGAAAACACCTAGATTTAGAGAGAGTTTTACTTTATGCCAGGAGAATTGCACTGTCATCTTATTTAATATTCACCATAGCCTGAGGTTACTAGTTGGCATTGTTCACACATTCATCAACAAATATTTATCAAACAACTACCATGTACCAGTCACCCTTCCAGGTGCTTAGAATACAGTGGTGAACAATACAGACAAGGTCTCTGCTACAAGAATCAAGTATTCTTTTGGGAGAAGACCAACAATCTAGAAGCAAACAGTAAATAAGTTACAATTTAAAAGTAATAACTGCAATGAGAAAAAATAACATTAGTGGGCTAGAAAGTAACTTGGGGTGTTATTCCTCTCTTTTAAAAATAATTTTATGTATTCACTTATTTTTTTGGCTGTGCTGGGTTGTTGTTGCTGATTGGGCATTTCTCTCTTTGCAGAGAGCGGGGGCTACTCTCTAGTTGCATTGCTTGGGCTTCTCATTGCAGTGGCTTCTCTGGTTTTGGAGCACAGGCTCTAGGCATGTGGGCTCAGTAGTTGTGGTTCCCAGGCTCTAGAGCACAGGCTCAATAATTGTGATTTGCAGGCTTTGTTGCTCTGTGACATGTGGAATCTACCCAGACCAGGGATAGAACCTGTGTCTCCTGCCTTGACAGGCAGATTCTTTACCACTGAGCCACCAGGTAACCCCATACTCTCTTTTTATATATCCTAGAAAGCCTGAGGAGGTAACATTTGTGTCCGTGACTTGAGTTGTTGCTGTTGTTTAGTTACTAAGTCATCTCCAAGTCTTTTGCGACCTCATGGACTGCAGCCAGCCAGACTCCTTTGTACATGAGATTTCCCAGATAAAAATACTGGAGTGGGTTGCCATTTCTTTTCTAGGGGATCTTCCTGACCCAGGGATCAAACCTGCATCTCCTGCATTGGCAGGTGGATTTTTACCACTGAGCCACCAGAGAGACTTGAGTAATGGGTAGCTGTTATTACTGTTCTCTTACAGATGTATAAACTGAGACTTAGTCATACAGGTAGCATACAAAAGTTATTTCTTCTGGAAGACCCTGATGAGGTGAGTGTGTAGGAGTTAGATTGTATTAGAGGACATGCTTAAAAATATCCAGATCTACAAAAGTTATTTCAAAGAGCCACTTTTTAATCTGGTCTCAGAAAAGGACCTTTACTGTTGGGTAAAGTAAGTTCATTGTAGAGCAGCAATTTTATGTTGGATTATTGGGCCTGAATGAGGTTGGCAGTAGTCCCAGATTAGGTTGTAAACACTGTAGGATAAAATAAAGAACTGGATTCAATTCAATAAAATTTTATTCATCTCTTCCTTTGTATCAGGCACTCTTACCATATCTTGCACACTAGGTATATAAAGGTAAATAATAGATGCCTTTTTTATTGCTTGTCTTTCCAGGTTAACTTTCTACCTTTTTCCACCCAGATTTGTGTCTAAGAGGTAGACCTTGATCCTTGGAACCCAGGGGGGTTCAGCCAAAGAGGAATACTCACAGAACGGAAGGAAGAGATGGTCTGCTCCTACCATGAAGGTCACAGCACCTCTCAAAGCACTCCCCTTACCCCAACACAGGCAGCTCTCAGGTTTTATTTCCAGTAATTGCCTCCCTCACCCTTCAGGCCCTACAGGAGTTAAGAGCTTCTCTGATACTCACTTGGGGTGCTGCTCTATCCCCTTTGTTTTCGAACACCCTGCCTGCACCTTTGTAAATAGTCTCTTTATTAAAACATCCTCGAACTCTCTTGTTTTCAGTCAAGAAGAAGGCAAAAGGACTAAAACAAAGGACTTTCTCTTGTGAAGTGTTTTGGTTTTTTTTTTTTTAATGCAGAAAGAAGGTCTCATGGAAAATGTTCTCCTACATCTTGAACAGAACTGTATCATATGACCATCTCTACCTATAAGAGAGCCAGGAAATTTTGTTTAGCACTTTGTTTTCCCTCTTTGCAAAGGAAAGCAAAAGAGAATAGGAACAAATGTTTAGTGAGCAATTCTAATAGACCTGTGTATCTTGTGACCAAGATACTTGGTAAACATCAATCACCATAAAGGGAGGGCATAAATGGTTACTTCATAAAGATCACAGATATGCAAAGATCACCAATAAAGGATAAAATGAAGGAAGGAAACTACCCTAATGTTCAATAAATAAGCTTAGCATAAAATTTCTAGAGACAGCATCATACATTGCTCTATTTCAAACAGTTGAGATAAAATAAAGATGAATTGCTGCCAGAAAACTGTTTTAAGTATCTCTATGAAAAATGAAGGAACTTCCCTACACTCTAGTGGTTAAGACTTTGCCTTCCATTTCAGGAGGTGCTGGTTTGATCCCTGGCTGGGGAGCTAAGATCCCACATGCCTTGAGGCCAAAAACCAAAACATAAAACAGAAACATTGTAACAAATTCAATAAAGACTTTTTAAAAATGGTCCACATCAAACAAAAATCTTGAAGAAAATAAAAATGTTTTTATTATTAATATGTTTGTATTGAAATGATGGGTTCCATTTCACAGATCTTCTTGGTTTCTCACAGTTTTCGTGGAGGAATAGTTATGGCATCACCTCCCTGCTGATATATCAGTTATCTCTGGCACCCGACTCCACTACTCTTGCTTGGAAAATCCCGTGGCGGAGGAGCCTGATAGGCTGCAGTCCATGGAGTCGCTAAGAGTCAAGACACGACTGAGCAATTTCACTTTCTCTTTTCACCTTCATGCACTGGAGAAGGAAATGGCAACCCACTCCAGTGTTCTTGCCTGGAGAATCCCAGGGACGGGGGAGCCTGGTGGGCTGCTGTCTATGGGGTCACACAGAGTCGGACACAACTGAAGCGACTTAGCAGCATTGTTGCATAACAAACTATATCAAAACTTGGTGGTTTAAAACAACACCAGTGTATTATTTCTGATGATTTCATGTATTGAATTGGCAGTTCTGTTGGCTCTCCTGGACTCACTATGAGGCTAACAGAAGCCACAGACCCTGTAGAAGGCTCTCTCCTTCAACTAGGTACAGTTACACCTCTCTTGGGTTCTTGTGACCCTTTCTTCCCTTGCCCTTCAGGTCTAGGGGTTAGCACCTCTGGTGACTCCCACTGAAGACAGACTCTGAATACTTCAAAACACTTGTAGATACTCCATATCCTGTCCACACCTTTATGAACATTCCTTTCATTCTATGCTCCTCAACTCCTCATTTGAGTATGCAATCTGTTTCCTTCAAGGATTCTGAATGATACACTTCCAAATGTTGTAATAGGAAAAATTATCAAACAAAATTATAGCAAGTTTCACAGTATAGTAAAACTAGCTAGAACCATAGAAGAAATTTTTCTTCAAGAAAAAAAAGAAAATGAGGAAGGAAAGAAGAAAGGGAGGAAGGAAGAATGATTGATTCTGTCTGGAAAGATCAAAGAGATTTCACATGATAGCTGATAAATGAGCTGAAACTTAAAGCTCAAGAATGCCCTGAGCAAAAAAGCAAAATGCTGAGATGGAGAGGGATAAATTAGGAGTTTGGAATTAACTGAACTGAACTGAACTATGCATATATGTATATAAAACAGACGGGGCTTCCCTGTTGGCTCAGTGGTAAAGATTCCACCTGCCAGTGAGGGAGACATGGGTTTGATCCCTTTCCAGGAAGATTCCAAATGCCATGGGGCATCTAAGCCCATGTACCACAACTACTGAGCCTGTGCTCTAGAGCCCGGGAACCACAACTACTGAGTACCGCAATTACTGAAGCTCCTCGCCTAGAGTCTGTGCTCTGCAACAAGAGAAGCCCCTGCAGTGGGAAGCCTGCATACAGCAATGAAGAGAAGCCCCCATGCGGCAATGAAGATCCATCGCAGTAAAAAATGAGTCAAATTATTATTTTTTTAAATGGAGGTACTTCCCTGGTGGTCCAGTGGTTATGACTCCATACTCCCAACATATGGGGTACGGATTGGGGAACTAAGATCCTGCATGCCACATAATGGTCCTAAAATAATAAATAAAATAGATAACCAACAAGAACTTACTGTATGGCACATGAAACTACACTCAACATCTTGTAATAACCTAAAATGGAAAAGAATCTGAAATGTATATAATTGGATCACTTTGCCATGAATCACTACGCTGAATCTAACACAACATTGTAAATCAAATATGTTGCTGTTGTTGTTCAGTCCCTCAGTCGTCTCCAACTCTTTGTGACCCCATGGACTGCAGCACATCAGACTTCCCTGCCCTTCACCAACTCATGGAGTTTGCTCAAACTCATGTCCATTGCGGAGAAGGCAATGGCAACCCACTCCAGTACTCTTGCCTGAGAAATCCCATGGATGGAGGAGCCTGGTAGGCAGGCTACAGTCCATGGGGTCGCTAAGAGTCAGACATGACTGAGCAACTTCACTTTCAGTTTTCACTTTCCTGCACTGGAGAAGGAAATGGCAACCCACTCCAGTGTTCTTGCCTGGAGAATCCTAGGGACGGGGTAACCTGGTGGGCTGCAGTCTATGGGGTCACACAGAATCAGACATGACTAACGTGACTTAGCAGCAGCAGCATGTCCATTGAGTCAGTGATCCCATCCAACCATCTCGTCCTCTGTCGTTCCCTTCTCCTCCTGCCTTCTATCTTTTCTAGAATCAGGGTCTTTTCCAATAAGTCAGCTCTTCACATCAGGTGGCCAAAGTATTGGGGCTTCAACTTCAGCATCAGTCCTTCCAATGAATATTCAGGGTTGATTTCCTTTAAGATCAATTGGTTTGATCTCCTTGTTGTCCAAGGAACTCTCATTCCATTAAAAAAAAGAGTTTTAAGGCAAAATGTTAAGAGAAGAGCAAAAGGACAGTGTATTTGGAAATACAGAGTGGATCCTGTACTTGGAGCATTCTGTGTGTGTGGGGTATGTGTGGAAATTTGACTGGGATCAGATCAAGGAGGGTTCTGAATGCCAGATTTAAAAATTTGATCTTTATTCAGTATCCCAAGGGCTTTCAAAATATACCACAGTGGTATGCAAGATGACTTAGTTAAAACACAAACTTAAAAATTACATAACAAATTTTTTTTTGTTGTGTAAGGGAGACTTAATGCCAAAACTATGACTTCACAAATATTTTTGCTTAGATGAGACTGAAATTGATAGAAAGAAAAGACAGTAAAATACTAAATAATTACATGGGTGGAATGGGACTATAGACATAGTCATCAAAATAGTAAGAGGTTTGGGAAGCTCTGCAATGAGCAGTGGGAACTTTGCTATTTCCCAGGTGGAAGTGTCGTGGGGAGGACAATACCATGAAGACAGCTGTGCTTTGTAAGGATCTTGCTGGTGACCCTGTGGAGAAGGATGTACCAGGAGAGACTGAGGCTGGAGGCAGCAGCACAAATAGGAAGCTGACATCCAGGAGGAAAAAGATGAGGGCTTGGATCACAACAGCAACAGAGAGGAAGCCGAGGACTCCTACAAAGGGCACTCCAGACAGAACTTTAAAAGATGATGACCTCATTATAAGAGGCCAAATTCCATTTATAGATTTGGAGGACATGGGGAGGACAGGAATTGTTTAGTGGGGGAATGGGGAGAGTATTGAATCAATGCACTGACTTTTTACATAGTTTTTTGTTTGTTTGTTTGTTTGTGGATTTTTTGTTTTTGCCACGTCACACGGCATTTGGGACCTTTGTACTTCAACCAGGGATCAAACCCATGCCTCCTGCAGTGGAAGTGCGGAGTCTTAACCACTGGACCACCAAGGAAGTCTTTAATGCACTTATTTTCAACCTGTGGATTTTGAGACAACTCCCAGCTGTTCACATATTAATGAGCCAATTAAGGATATGTATCTCTAGGCACTCACCAGAAAAAATAACCAGAATACATGTGCAGGTATCTCCCCTGCATGTTTCATACGTCTGGTACTTTCCTCATCCTTATACCTCTTCTTAAATTTTGCTATCATGTTTGATAAACATCAACTCATTTCAGAAAAATTAGCAGTACTTAGCTCCTCTAAAGGCACCTTGCTTATCCAAGGACCACAATCAGCAACTTCCAAAATAACTGAATTATAACATATGAGAGCTGGAGGATCTTGGCAATCATCTGGTACAATTATTCTGAAGAGTGAGGACACGTTAGAGTCACTCAGAGAGTTTGTTAATGCACAGATTGTTGGACTCTACACTAGAATTTTTGATTCAATAGGTCTGGGTAGGAACCAAAAATGTGCCTTTTGAACAAATTTCCAGGCAATTCTGAGGTTGCTGATCTACGGACCACACTTTGAGAACCACTGATGGAGCATAACTTCTCCAAACTAGAGACTGGGAAAATGCAGCCTGGAGAAGTAAAGTGCATTATACCAGTGAAACATCACGGAAAGAATATGGACTTTGCAGTCAACCAGACCTGATTTCAGATCCTGACTGACTCACTTTGTGATCTCAGGCAGATACTCGACTCCTCTGAGCCTCAGTTTCTCTTCTATGAAATGGTTAGAATAACCAGGTAGTAAACATTTGTCATTCTTTCCAGCTGCCACAGAAAGACTGAGTTGTCAGGTAGTGGCCACGGTGTCAGCAGTGCCTTCCAGCCTCTAGTCAGGGCATCAGCCCGCACACTGCACTGTCCAGTGTTTAATGGCAGTTGCCACAATGCCCCTGGCTTGGTTCTGTCATCTGAGGCATTGTTTTTGGCTGTACAACCTTGGAACCAGAACTTTAGCCCTTCTGTGACCTGCATAAATCTTTCTGGAATCAAATGCTGGCTTTTGCAGAACTCTTGTGAGAAGTAAATGAGATAATCCCTATCACTCAATTGAAAAATATTTGGTACTCATTAAATTGAAGGCATCAAAAGAACTATCATTATTAGTTTGAAAATGAATTAGCAGTTTGGCCAGAGAGGTATGCACAGAAGCAGATGGCCTGGCTCCCTCCCTGGACACCACTGAGAAAGGCAATGCCGGGAGGAGCACTCAGTCTAGCCAACTTGGGAACTGGACTTGCTCAGGACACCTCCAAACAGTCATGCGCTAGGGAAGCCTCTATTAATTCATGAACAGCAGATCTGGGTTCCCACCATGCTTTCCCTTTCCACTACTGAGGAAGTCTGTGCTCCTCTATCTAGGGCACTCCCTTTTCCAGGGAGGTACCATTTGTTGCCCGATGAACGGAAAATTAGGATAAAGAAGAAGGTATTTCAACAAGGTGACATGAAGACCCAAAGAACCATCCCTGACCCACCAGTGACCACATTCAGCACCTCTCTCCTCAAGATAATTCTAGGCATGGACTTCCCTGGTGGTCCATTGGTTAAGAATCTGCCTGCCAATGCAGAGGACACAGGTTCAATCCTTGGTCCATCCCTGGTCTGGAAGGAGTCCACACACTGCAGGGCAACTGGGCCTGTGCACCGTAACTACTGAAGCATACATGCTCTGGAGCCCACGCTTCTCAACAAGAGAAGCCACCGCAATGAGAAGCCCATGCACCACAACTAGACAGCAGCCCCCACTTGCGCCATAACTAGAGAAATCCTGAGTGCAGCACTGAAGACGCAGCACAACTCCCCCAACATAATAAATTAATGCATAAATGAAAGATGATTCTAGGCACATGGTAACAAATTGATTGACTGCGTTGCCCATTTGCCACATTCCATTTTGGGTTAATAGATTGATCCTGGTTGATCAAGGGCTCTCTCATTTTGTTGCTGTTCAGTCCCTCTGTTGTATCCGACTCTTTACAACCCCATGGTCTGCAGCACGCCAGGATTCCCTGTCCTTCACCATCTCCTGGAGCTTGCTCAAACTCATGTCCATTGAGTTGGTAATGCCATCCAACCATCTTGTCATCTGTCGTCCCCTTCTCCTCCTGCCTTCTATCTTTCTTAGCATCAGGATCTTTTCCAATAAGTTGACTCTTTGAATCAGGTGACCAAAGAAGTGGAGCCTCAGCTTCAGCTCTTCAATGAATTCCAATGAATTCAGTCTTTAATGAATATTCAAGCTTGATTTCCTTTAGGATTTACTGGTTTGATTTCCTTGCAGTCCAAGGGACTCTCAAGAGTTTCTCCAACACCACAGTTCAAAAGCATCAATTCTTTGGCACTCAGCCTTCTTTATGGTACAACTCTCACATCTATACATGACTACTGGAAAAACCACAGCTTTGACTAGATGGACCTTTGTTGGCAAAGTAATATCTCTGCTTTTTAATGCACCATCTAGGATTGTCATAGCTTTTCTTTCAAAGAGCAAGTGTCTTTTCATTTCATGGCTGCAATCACCATCTGCAGTGATTTTGGAGCCCAAGAAATATAAGTCTCTCACTATTTCCATTGTTTCCCCATTTACTTACCATGAAGTGATAGGACCAGATGCCATGACCTTAGTTTTTTTGAATGTTTAGTTTTAACATTTACCCTGTCTATTTACCATGAAGTGATGGGACCGGATGCCAGCTTTTCACTCTCCTCTTTCACCTTCATCAAGAGGTTCTTTAGTTCCTTTCTGCTTTCTGCCATAAGGATGGTGTCATCTGCATATCTGAGGTTATTGATATTTCTCCTGGAAATCTTGATTCCAGTTTGTGATTCATCCATCTGGCATTTTGCATGATGTACTCTGTGAAGAAGGCTGAGTGCCGAAGAATTGATGCTTTTGAACCGTGATGTTGGAGAAGACTCTTGAGAGTCCCTGGGACTGCAAGGAGATCCAACCAGTCCATTCTGAAGGAGATCAGCCCTGAGATTTCTTTGGAAGGAATGATGCTAAAGCTGAAACTCCAGTATTTTGGCCACCTCATGCAAAGAGTTGACTCATTGGAAAAGACCCTGATGCTGGGAGGGATTGGGGGCAGGAGGAGAAGGGGATGACAGAGAATGAGATGGCTGGATGGCATCACTGACTCAATGGATGTGAGTCTGAGTGAACTCCGGGAGTTGGTGATGGACAGGGAGGCCTGGCGTACTGCGATTCATGGGGTCGTAAAAAGTCGGACACGACTGAGCAACTAAACTGAACTGAACTCTGCATATAAGGTAAATAAACAGAGTGACAATATACAGCCTTAACACACTCCTTTCCCAATTTGAACCACTCTGTTGTTCCATGTTCAGTTCTAACTGTTGCTTCTTGACCTGCATACAGGTTTCTCAGGAAAAAGGTAAGGTGGTCTGATATTCCTATCTCCTGAAGAATTTTCCACAGTTTGTTGTGACCCACACAGTTGAAGGCTTTAGCATAGTAAATAAAGCAGAAGAAGATATTTTTCTGGAACTCTCTTGCTTTTTCAATGATCCAACAGATGTTGGCAATTTGATCTCTGGTTCCTCTGCCTTTTCTAAATCCATCCTGAACATCTGGAAGTTCTCCATTCATGTACTATTGAAGCCTAGCTTGGAGGATTTTGAGCACGACCTTGATAGCATGTGAAATGAGTGCAATTGTGCAGTAATTTGAACATTCTTTGGCATTGCCCTTCTTTAGGATTGGAATGAAAACTGACCTTTTCCAGTCCTGTGATTGCTGCTGAGTTTTCCAAATTTGCTGGCATATTGAGTGCACACTTTAAAAGCATCATCTTTTAGGATTTGAAATAGCTCAGCTGAAAGTCCATCACCTCCACTAGCTTTGTTCATAGTGATGCTTCTTAAGGCCCATTTGACTTCACATTCCTGAATGTCTGACTCTAGGTGAGTGATCACACCATCATTGTTATCCAAGTCATTAAGATTTTTTTTTATAGTTCTTCTGTGTATTCTTGCCACCTCTTCTTAATATCTTCTGCTTCTGTTAGGTCCATACCATTTCTGACCTTTATTGTGCCCATCTTTGCATGAAATGTTCCCTTGGTATCTCTAATTTTCTTGAAGAGATCTCTAGTCTTTCCCATTCTGTTCTTTTCCTCTATTTCTTTGCATTGTTCACTTAGGCAGGCTTTCTTATCTCTCCTTTTTGTTTTTTGGAACTCTTCATTCAGATGGGTATATCTTCCCAGTTTTACTTTTCTTTCCTTCATTTCAGATACATTAATATAAAGCAGATAAAGTTGAGACAAATCTTTTTCTCCTTCTGCCTTCCTCTTCACTCCCTGCTTTATTCAATCAACCACAAGTCCTATCAATCTCACAAATATACGTGTCTCCTGAAACTGTCCTTTCCGTCCCTACTGCCCCCTCTAACTCAGCCAGCACCATCACTCATCATCTCATTGTCCATTTTGCTTGCTCCCATCCCTGGGCCCATTGAAACTGAAGTCGCTCAGTCGTGTCCGACTCTTTGCGACCCCGTGGACTGCAGCCCACCAGGCTCCTCCGTCCATGGCATTCTCCAGGCAAGAATCCTGGAGTGGGTTGCCATTTCCTTCTCCAGGGGATCTTCCCAACCCAGGGATCAAACCCAGGTCTCCCACATTACAGGCAGACGCTTTAACCTCTGAGCCACCAGGGAACCCCCAAACTCCAAAACTGGGCCCACTAACTCCGTTCTAATCCATTCTTCACTTAGGAGCTAGAATGACCTTTTCAAAACCCAAATTTAATCAGGCCATTCCTTTCAGCTAAAACCTAATTAATTTAATCCATTAAAATGATTGCTTATTTCCAGCAGATTCATGTCAATGTATGGCAAAACCAATACAATATTGTAATTAGCCTCCAATTAAAATAAATAAATTTATATTAAAAATAGAATAAAATGATTGCTTATTTCCTAGAAAAATGTCAAAAATCCTTATTATAGTATTGCTACGATGCCTAATAATATTTGCAGGTTCAGTTCAGTCGCTCAGTCACGTCTGAATGTTTGCAACCCCATGGACTGCAGCACGCCAGGCCTCCCTCTCCATCACCAACTCCCGGAGTTTACTTGAATTCATGTCCATTGAGTTGGTGACGCCATCTAACCATCTCAGCCTCTGTCATCCCCTTCTCCTCCCACTTTCAATCTTTCCCAGCATCAGGGTCTTTTCAAATGAGTCAGCTCTTCGAATCAGGTGGCCAAAGTATTGGAGTTTCAGCTTCAGCATCAGTCCTTCCAATGAGTATTTAGGACTGATTTTTTTTTTTAGGATGAACTGGTTGGATCTCCTTGCAGTCCAAGGGACTCTTAAAAGTCTTCTCCAACACCACAGTCAAAAGCATCAATTCTTTGGCGCTCAGTTTTCTTTATAGTCCAACTCTCACATCCATACGTAACTACTGGAAAAACCATAGTTTTGACTAGATGAACTTTTGTTGGCAAAGTAATGTCTCTGCTTTTTAATATGTTGTCTACTGCTGCTGCTGCTAAGTCGCTTCAGTCGTGTCCGACTCTGTGCAACCCCATGGACGGCAGCCCACCAGGCTACCCCGTCCCTGGGATTCTCCAGGCAAGAACACTGGAGTGGGTTGCCATTTCCTTCTCCAATGCATGAAAGTGAAAAGTGAAAGGGAAGTCGCTCAGTCGTGTCCGATTCTTTGCGACCCCATGGACTGCAGCCCACCAGGCTCCTCCGTCCATGGGATTCTCCAGGCAAGAGTACTGGAGTGGGGTGCCATTGCCTTCTCCAATATGCTGTCTAGGTTGGTCATAATTTTCCTTTCAAGGAGTAAGCATCTTTTAATTTCATGGCTGCAATCACCATCTGCAGTGATTTTGGAGACCATGAAAATAAAATTTGTCACTGTTTCCACTGTTTCCTCACCTATTTACCATGAAGTGATGGGACCAGATGCCATGATCTTAGTTTTCTGAATGTTGAGGTTTAAGCCAACTTTTTCACTCTCTTCTTTCATTGTCATCAAAAGGCTCTTTAGTTCTTATTCGCTTTCTGCCATAAGGGTGGTATCATCTGCATATCTGAGGTTATTGCTATTTCTCCCAGCAATCTTGATTCCAGCTTGTGCTTCATCCAGCCGGGTGTTTCTCATGATGTACTCTGCATATAAGTTAAATAAGCAGGGTGACAGTATATAGCCTTGATGTACTCCTTTCCTTTTTTGGAACCAGTCTGTTGTTCCATGTCCAGTTCTAACTATCGCTTCTTGACCTGCATACAGATTTCTCAAGAGACAGGTCTGGTGGTCTGGTGTTCCCATCTCTTTCAGAATTTTCTACCGTTTGTTGTGATCCACACAGTTAAAAGCTTTGGCATAGTCAATGCAACATAAAAAGAGTTTTTCTGAAACTTTCTTGCTTTTTCTTTTTTTTTTTTGCTTATTATACTTAACGTATTTTTAAATTTTTTAAAGGTTTTTAAAAGTCACGCATATATTTCCCTGTGTGTTTGTTATTTGTTTTTTTTTAATTTTTATTTTTACTTTATTTTACTTTACAATACTGTATTGGTTTTGCCATACATTGACATGAATCCACCACGGGTGTACATGAGTTCCCAATCCTGAACCTCCCTCGCACTTCCCACCCCATATCATCTCTCTGGATCATCCCTGTGCACCAGCCCCAAGCATCCTGTATCCTGTATCGAACATAGACTGGCGATTCGTTTCTTACATGATAGTGTTCATGTTTCAATGACATTTGCTTTTTCAATGATCCAGTGGATGTTGGCAATTTGATTTCTAGTTCCTCTGCCTTTTCTAAACCCAGCTTGAACATCTGAAAGTTTGCAATTTATGTACTGTTGAAGCCTGGCTTGGAGAATTTTGAGCATTACTTTACTAGTGTGTGAGATGAGTGCAATTGTGCAGTAGTTTGAGCATTCTTTGGCATTGCCTTTCTTTGGGATTGGAATGAAAACTGACCTTTTCCAGTCCTTTGGCGACTGCTGAGTTTTCCAAATTTGCTGGTATATTGAGTGCAGCACTTTCACAGCATCATCTTTTAGGATTTGAAATAGTATTTGTAGGAGCTTTAATAAATATTTGTTGAAGGGAGGGTGTCTCTAGACCTGAGAGGAACTGCCTTGTCTCTTGTGTGTTAATCAGACTTGTTTAAATCTCAGAGGTCCTCCTTATTTCCAACCCCTTGGAAGCACCTCATTATAGTAGCCTCTGGCATTACAAAGTGATTTTCCTCAAGGTCACAGCTGGTGACTAAGCACCAAATAGAATATACAGCCCTATTGTTCTTAACTGGGGAAACAGTCAAGTGAGAGGCAATCACAGTTCAAAAGTGACAACCACCAGTAGGACGCTTGACCCTCCTGCTACACTCCCACCAATTTTCCAGGCCTTCTATGGAGTCTTTGAAAGATAAAGGCAATCCAGCTTCTTACCCTCCCAAAGAAGTCCCATTCATCTTTAGACAATTCCACCAGTTGTTGAAAATGAGACATTTCAAAGAATAATCTACCCTAGCCAGTTTATCAAGGGATAGAGAGAACGAGGGCAAGGAGGCCATATGAGAGAGAGAGAGACCAGTTCTCCCTCCTGTAGTGGTGCTAAGGTGCCTTGACCAGCTGCCTCTAAGAGAAGAGGAAGGTGGGTGACTTTGGCCCCAGCTTAGCTCAGAGAGAGACTCAGGCTTTCTAGCCTCAGAGATTCTACGAGCTCTTATAGACTAGCCAGGACTAGAACAAGGAAAGGATGTGTGTGGAGGAAATGGGATTAATCCCAGCTCAAATGTTGGGTGGAATCCCAGCTGCTGCAGCTGCTGAGGGCTTAACCAGCTGTTCCCCGGGCAGCTGCAATGTTCAGCCAGACCCGGCTCTCAGGGTGGCAGCTCTGTATCAGCTTAATGCCATCAGCTCCAAGCAAAGTCAAGGCTCTGCGGAAAGAATCGCTGGAAAGCAAAAGAGAATAGCAGAAACAGTCCCCAGTTCCAAGAACTTCTGTTTGGACATCATGTGGTTTGAAATCAGACAACTGTGTTCTTATGTGGTCTCAAGGAGGGAAGTTGAGAGACAGTTTGGGTTTAGGTTTCAGAGAGAAGCAAAGCAAGGACTGGAGGTACTGCCTTCAATTCTCCTTTCCTCTCCTGTCTTGCTTCAATTTCCCTACACTTCCCCCACCACCATGGGTTTCCATAATATGTCCCCCATGGGAATGGGTGCATTTCCTACTTGTGATCAGAATTAGTGACACTCACATGCTCTGATGAGGACTAATGTACTTAGGGATAAAGATAACCCCCAAAGCCCATCTAATTGTCAATTTATTTTTTAAACAAATGTTTATTTTTGGCTGCAGTGGGCCATAGTTGTGGCACTCAGGTTCAGTAGTCGCAATAGACAGGCTTATTTGCATGTGGGATTTGCAGTGGCATGTGGGATCTTAGTTCCCCAAACAGCGATCAATCCCGTGTCCCTTGCATTGGAAGGTGGATTCTTAAGCACTGGATCACCAGAGAAGTCCCAGCAGTTTATTTTTTTAAGTGCAAGTTTGATTTTCCCCCTCACTTGCTTCAAATTCTGCAATTGTTTTCCAAATTTCAGACAGAATTGAAAATCCTTCAAGTTACCCCATCTCCCTTGCACTGTACTGAACTTGTCAGTGCTCCTCAGATTCATCTTATCATCACTCCCCAACACCGATCCTTGGCACATACTATTCTCTTTGCTTGAACGACTCTTATCCATCTTTCAGATCTCAGCTTAAATGTCATTTCTCATCTCCTCACCACATTCAGCCACCTTCTAACCACTTATGCCTGTCCCCTTAGAGGACTTGTAAGAACTGTGCTTGACTTTACTGTTCTATCCCTATGGCACAACACCATATTTGGCACATAGCAGGTACTCAACAAATTCTGATTAGAGATACCCCTTTCTCATGGGAGATGTTCATCATCAACCAGGTCTCATATAGAGACAATAACACAGAGAAGTGGGCTTGAATGTGCTAACTGGCCACAAAATCCCCCATAGGGAAATACCCCAACCAGCCATAGACTGCTTCCCATAGACAGCTACTTCAGGCTCCCAGACAGAGAAGAAAGCTTCCTCCAATAGAGCAGGAACGACAAAAGCAGTCAGGGCTAAACATCTCAAGACTCTAGGTCAGAAATGCTAATTTTTCAAACAGAGTTCATTATGTTTACTAAGAACCCCATCTTAGCACTGGGTCCTTTTTATTTTTTTTTTGGCTGTATAGCATCTTCATTGCTGTGTGTGGGCTTTCTCTAGTTGAAGGGATCAAGGGCTACTCTCTAGTTGCAATGGGCAGACTTCTCCTTGTGGTGGCTTCTCATTGCAGAGCACAAGTTCTAGGGTGTGCAGGCTCAGCAGTTGTACAGTTGTGTGCAGGCTCACCTCCCCCTGAGGCAGGTGGGATCTTCCAGACAAGGATCGAGCTCATTTTGCTTGCACTGCAAGGTAGATTCTTAACCACTGAACCACCAGAGAAGTCCTGGCCTCTTCTTATTTCAAACATTTCTAGAAGCTTCCTTTATTCTGCTAGAGCTCCCATAACAAAATATCATAGACTGGGTGGCTTAGACATCAAACATTTATTTTCTCATAGTTTTGGAAGCTAGAAAAATCCAAGATCAAGGTTCCAGTCAATGCAGTTTCTGGTGAGAGCTCTCTTTGTGGCCTGTAGATGGCTGCCTTCTCACTACGACCTTTCGTTGAGCATGTGAAGAGAGGGAAAGCAAGCCCTCTCCTGTGTCTTCTTGAAACGACACTAATCCCGTCAGATCAGGGCCCACTTTAATGACCTCATTTAACCTTAATTACTTCCTTAGAGGCCCCATTTCCAAATATAGCCACACAGACATGAGAGCTTCAACAGATGAATTTGGGAGTGACACATACATTCAGTCCATAACAAAGCTCAATATTCCCTCTCCTCTAATTCAAAAATAGCTTAGAGTCTTCTCTTGCTTTCTGGGTTGGTGTACCCACCTGCTAAGAATTACTGCCAGAAACTTGCACCTACATCTATATTTCCTTAAGCAGTGGCTAGGTAAGGAAGCCAGTCCTCCAGACAGGATGAAGAAGAGTCAACGAAAATGAGAGAGTACTGTCAGAAAGTGAGACTTACTAGTGACTCAGTGAAGGGAATGAGGAAGAGTTAACACTAGCTGAAGACCCCATAGGATGTGGCCCCATCCATGAAGGCAGTCTTATTTAGTTATTCCTGCCCAAGTTTCCTCTTCTGTAATACAATCTCACTGGGTTATGTGAGGACTAAATGAGGACGCATGTAAAGTGCTAAGACAGGGCCTAGCCTGTAGGGCGTTCTCAGGCAGCGTTGGCTGTAGTTACACTTCCCAGTCTCCTGTTATAATCAGCCTGCACATTCGCATTCCAGATTCCAAGTCCTGGCTCATGTTGTTACTTCTATCTGGAATGGCCCTTCTGACTCCTCCACCTACACAGGCTACAACATCCTATTCAGGCCCTACTTTCTCCACAAGGCCTTCTGGGTACAAACATGACATTTACCACCCATTCAACTCATCTTAAGTAACACTGTTGCTTAGGTAGTTAACCATCTTAAACTTCTGAGAAACTATTTCTTAATTTTTATGTTTTTCCATGTCTAATGTGATGCTACACTATGTGTGTTCAGCAAATCCTGATGAAGAAAGGAAGGGGAGAAAAATCTGAATTCTGGGCAATAAAAAGGTCACCTAGACCTTTACCATCTGTGCCACCTGGGAAGCCCCCAAAGTCCACCTGAACCTCAACACAGGGCTTCTCAACTCCAGTTTCCCAAAATGCCAAGAGGTCTTGCCAGGATGATCAACAAAATGCTCTGTAAAGTCTCAACACAAGATTACTTTGAATTATACTTCAGTTCTAAAGCAAACCCATATCTGCCACAGAGCACTTTCTGAAGAACGGAATGTTATGAAATCAAACAAGGGGCAGCACAACCCCCCAAAAGTCTGGGAACCACTGATAATGCTGATTCTGGTAGAGTGGTATGGAGAGAAGCAGACAGTCTACAGACAGCAGAGCAGCAAAGGCAGCGAGAAATAGGTGCAGAGCATAGAGAGCGTGGTAGCTTCCACTCCAATCAGGCACATACACTGCTATTGTCAACGATCTTGTCAGGCAGGGATCAGTAACTCCAGGTCTGCCCAGCTTCCAAGTCATGCCCTCTCCTAATCCTCACTGCCTATTTTGTTAATGAGAAGAGATGTTGCACTTAGATGTCCTGTGGCCCAGTTGAATATGCCTCCTGGCCATCTTCATAGAGATGGTGTTCTTTGCTGCTTGAGGGAAGGTAATGAATTTTATTTTAGGAAGCTGGGAGGGCCTCAAGAGGAAAAGAATAATGAGGAATGAAAGTGGGGGTGCAAGTGGGGGAGGTGAGAGGTGAGCCTTCGACCTGGGAAGTAGTCTCCGGGATGTAGTTTAAGGGAAACCAATTAATCTTTTTGTCCCCAAATATCTCCTGCCCAACACATTAAGGTGGTAAGAATCGGAGGCCTTGTTTTCAGCAGGCCTTTAAAATACATGCATTATGTGAAAAGAGTATTAAAAACAAGGAGACCATCAACAACAGAGAAATTTATGAGTTTAGTCATCACCTGGAGTGACATGACAGGAGGGCATCAGGATCTGACAGAATGAGACAGGGCAGGTTTAGAAAGTAGGAAAGGTCCACAGCTTGGAGTGTGCTTCTGAAGTCACTTTGAAAGGGGAAGGATGGTGGTAATGGGCACCTGGTGAGGATAGAGGGAAATGGCCATGGAAGGATATAAAGGTAAACTTAGTCGTCATTTAGTCGTTAACATGGGCTGTAGCCTGCCAGGCTCCACTGTCCATGGGATTTCCCAGGCCAGAATACTGGAATGTGTTGCTATTTCCTTCTCCAGAGGATCTTCCCCACCCAGGGATTGAACTTGCATCTCTTGCTTGGCACATAGATTCTTTACCACTGAGCAAAGGTAAACTTTGCATGTTTCCAAATATTGGTTTTATCAAGCACTACCTGGAACTCTAAGTATGCTTTCACCTCCAAACACTGAACTCAAAGGGGCCCAGGAAGAGGGAGATAAGTAGGCTAACTTGGATGCACATGAAAGTCTGGATTACTCTGCAGTATTCCTCCAGCTTCCAGGAGCCACAGAACTAAACCAAGAATGAAGGATGCAAAAGTGCCACTTTCCAAATGAGAGGCAGGTGGGCTCCCCACCAGCCCCTGACACCTGTGGCTCAGCCCCGGCAGCTTAATAGGCCCGTCCACCCGCTCTTGCCCCGGGGGAGGAGGCTCTTTTGCACAAATCCATCCACCATCTGTAGTTCCTCTTTCCTCGGGGCTGGAAGGGAACCGATTCTGAAAGCCACTAGAGGGCAGTGTAGAGCAGGGACCTTGCCCTGGAAGAGCACAGCTGCTACAGGGAAGGGTGGGCTCCTGGTGGTACCAACACTTAACCATCCTCCAGGCCCTGAACTCTCCTTCCAGTGCACTGCAACTCCCTCGGAGCTTCATTCCTAACTCGGAGGCACCTGCCTGCCTAGATTCCAGGGCAGCTGAGCTGGCAATAATGGGAGATGGGAGAGGGGAAAGAGGGAGGAAGCCAGTAGAAACAACAACCAGGACAGCTGATCAGAAAGGGGGCTCAGTTTTTAATTCCTACATTCCCTTGCTTGGAGAGCCTATGTCCCTTCTGCTGCCATATATTTGGGCTGAAGTTGCTGTCTGTGCTCAGCCCATCAGGAAGAACAGGTTCCAGCCCTCTGTGCAGGTTCTTTCTCTTGATCAAGAATGTACAGAGACTACCAGTTATAAATTAGCTATGGTTTTTCCAGTAGTCATGTATGGATGTGAGAGTTGGATTATAAAGAAAGCTGAGCACCGAAAAATTGATGCTTTTGAACTGTGGAGTTGGAGAAGACTCTTGAGAGTCCCTCGGACCACAAGGAAATCCAACCAGTCCATCCGAAAGGAAATCAGTCCTGAATATTCATTGGAAGGACTGACGCTGAAGCTGAAACTCTAATACTTTGGCCACTTGATGCGAAGAACTGACTCATTTGAAAAGACCCTGGTGCTGGGAAAGATTGAAGGCAGGAGGAGAAGGGGACAACAGAGGCTGAGATGGTTGGATGGCGTCACCAACTCAATGGACATGAGTTTGAGTAAACTCTGGGAGTTGGTGATGTAGAGGGAGTCTCGCGTGCTGCAGTCCATGGGGCTGCAAAGAGTTGGACATGACTGAGCGACTGAACTGAGCTGAGGGATTGCCATGAGTTGTCAGTTGGTCCAGTGACCCCCCGGTGGGGTGGGGGGGGAATCGGTCCCATGTAGACACCCCACCCCCACCCCCCACTGCACACACACCAGAGTAGAATGCAGACTATGGTGATTCTTGAGCAGGGGAGAGTGCAGGCTAACAAATGGGAGCCAGAATTCTTTAAGTATCAGTACCTAAAATGGCTTGAACCTCCTTTGGAGCCCCTATAAACAGAGAAGAATGCGTTTGAGTTGTCTTGTTCTTTGGATAACCCTGGTCTCTTCAACAGTTGGGTATGCAGACACGTGGGCAGAATGCTAGTCCTCTTTGGTGGGAAAAAGAACTAGCAGCCTAGAAAAGGGCAGACTCTTCTGTTGCTGGTCGACAGGGAAGCCTCCAGAAAGGAGGAAGCAAGGCAGGACGACCTGCTGGGAAACAAGGAGGGATGGGAAGTAAGGTATGGTCCCCTTTCTCCATACCCCTCCCCCAATCTGGAGACAAATCACCATCTGAATAGAGATATTTCCCAATAAGCTCCTGAAACCCTTCCTTTTATTAGCCCACTTGTAGGGAAATGTTATGACCGTGCCTCAGCCCCTCATCTTGCCAGGCTGGGCAAGCAGATCATTATATTACAATTTATAAATAGAAAATAAAATAAAATAATCGAGTGGAGCTGAGGCACTGGGGAATAAGAGGAGAAATAGTCTTCGTCAAGGAGTATCCATCATCAACCTCACCACCTACCTAGGACCCAACCTCTCAATTAGAGGTTGCCCCTAAACCATCTCATTCATTTTCTCCCTACCCCTCCCCGCAATCCGCATCCTCTGCTGCGCATATCCCCGGATCTCAGCCTGCACGCTCGCGTTTAGACGGGTGCCACGAGGTGTCTATGCCTGGAACGCTCAGTCCAGCAGCTCCTCAGCCAAGCGATAGAGGAACCGAGAGTACCAATGCATGCCAGTCGGCTGGACGGCCCCGCCCGGAAGCAGCGCCCCCAGCGCGTGCAGCAGGCGCAAAGGAGCAAAGGCGCGGTGCGCCCACTGGTGACTTTCCAGAACCGCGTAGCATGAGGCCAGGACATCGTTGACCAGCAGCGTCCCGTGCGCTGTGAGCGGCGCGAAAACGCCCACCGCTTCCTCCCGCGCCACGCGGGCCACGCGCGCCGGCCGAAGGGCGTCCCCGCCCGGCGCCAGCACCGAGTCCCCCGCGCGCAACCGGCGCGCGAACACCGGTGCAAAGTCGCCTGGCGCGGGGCTGGCCCCCGAGCCGCGAACACCAAGTGCCAGGGCGTGAGCAACAGCTTGCGCGGGGGCCGCTCGGTCTCCACCGCTACGAAAGAGGCCCGGCGCTGCAAGTCCCGGTCCAGGAAGAGCAATACAGGCGTGGGCACCACCCGGCCGGCCGCGTCCGCCGCCAGCACCCAGTCTCCGCGATGCAGTTCCCTCAGCCCCTTCCGCTCGCCGCTCCGCAGGCGCACGGTGGCATTTCCCGGAAAGCAGCCGCCTGCCCTGACCGCCAGGGAGTTATCTGCAAGGAACAAGCAGAGAGAGGACTGAAGACCAGCGGTTCCAGAATGTTAGTAAAGATTCTGAAGGACGTGGGTCAAGCTCAGGACAGATTTCACCAGTCCCGGAACAACAAGCACGTCCCCCCGGATCGAGTCCCAACCGGGCAGAAATGGAAGGCTGGTTTAACAACGTCAATGCCTCTTTGGTCTCCCCTAGGGTCGCAACGGGGTTGTGCACCCTCAGTTTCCCGAAGGGACCTCACCACCCACCCCCTACTGTACCAGCTTTGACCGACACGTGGACATGGTTGCGGGACTCATAGTAGACCCAGTCGAAGCCGGCTTCCACGGCCAGGCGCGCCAGCAACCCATACTTGTTGCGGTCGCGGTCGGATGTGGTGATATCCAAGGCACGTCCTTCATAATGAAGTGAGTCCTGCGCGTGGTGGCCGTCCTCGTCCCAGCCCTCGGTCACCCGTAGGCGCACTCCGGGCCACATATTCATCACGGCTATGGCCAGCGCGTTCACCCGCTCCTTACAACGCTGGCGGGGAATAAAGTCAGTCTGCTCAGTACCACGATCACCACCACGGGGGCAAAAGCGATCTGGACGCGAGAGTTGATTCTTGTTCTCCCGAAGCCCTCTTCCCCCTCCCCACTCCCTCCTAGATTTTGAGTGCCCTGGGGAAGTGAGAATCTGAATGGGTGTTGTCGTTAATCTACGCCTTCCAGGGCGGCTTTGCGACCTGCGGAGTCACCCTGAGGTTGAAGGGAGCACCCAAACCTAGTTCTTTCCCCTACTTTTGATTTCTGCCCTTCATCCCTAGTTGCTCTGGAACTTTGTTCTGGAACCTCAGCTTAACCTGGCAGAGGGCAAGAGAGCGGGTGGGAGCTTGGTCAAGGAAGGGCTGAGCAGCCTGGCTCCGCGAGAGGAGCCCCTGTTTTAGCCCGGCCCCCGCCCCAAGCCCCGGCCGCCCTCCCTCCTCCTGATTCATCTTTTGTTTCGTTGCCTTCCCTGGCACCGGGCACCGCTTCCTTCCTTCCTTCCTCCTCCTCCTTTCAGCCCCTAGCATTAACCCTTTCGTGGTGCGAGTGCCCCCCACAGAGGTGCCCAAGCGGAGCCGTGCGGGATATAGGCTGCTGGAAAAAGGGCTGGGGTGGCGGGGGCTGCGCGAAGTACAATGGCCATTCTCCCGGATGACTTAACCGAATGAGAATCCCGGGCCGAGTCCGGGGACGCGCCGGGAGAAGCGGACTCAGCAGCTCCATCCACAAAGGCGCTTTTCAGCCGCCCCGGCGCAGGGAGAGGAAAGGGCAGAAAGCCGCGCCCCCCATCCCAGCTCCGGCCCGCCGGGTCCCCTCCCCCAGCGCGGCCAGCCCTCCCAGTTCCAGCTCAGGCTCTGCCAACCCTTGAGAACCCCCCATCGCTCGGTCTCTTGCTCCAGAGGCCGCGCAGAAAGGCGTGGGAGTAGCACCTGAGACTAACGCGAGCTGCCCTTGCGCGGATCTGGGGGGCCCCCTGCAGGGTGGGAGTGGAGAGGAGGAAAAGCAGCCGTGGCTGGAAGCCTGCACCGGGGGAGGGAGACCACGGTTATCTCGGCTGCTCCAGTCTGGGAGCCGGAGACCTTGGCGCGCACCACAGCACGGACCTCACGGGAGGAGGCGCAGAGGACCACTTCCTTTTCTTCTCCCGGCTTCGGTCTCTCCTCGGACTTGGTTTTTTCCTAACTGGCCAGAGGGACATTTCCCCCCTGCCCTTCTTTCCCGAGTCTTCTACACCTCCGCAGGGTGGAGAGGAGGGGAGGGGGAAGACAGGAAAAGTGGTAACTCCTTCCAACTTTTTGTCGTTTTGTCCCCTACGGAGGCCCTGAGGCCTTGACCTGCGGGGGCAGCAGCCCAGTGCAGAGCCAACTCAATGAAGGCCTTTTGCAGCCAGGGTGTGGGAGATAAGCAGGACGGAGGGGGTTCCTGGGCCTGTTAGAAATTCTCCTGGTCCTGTCCCTTGCTCTGCCCCCTCTGCTGCAGGTGGAAGCCAGAGGAAAGGGCCAGGATACTCCATGCTCAAGGAGGGAAGGCGTTTCCCCTTCCCAATCTTTGGGTAGGTAAGGCTTCAGAGAATTCTTTCTCCCCTGGACAGGTTTTCCTAACAAAGTAACCTGGAAAATTATGGCAGTTAATCAGAGGAAATCCGTCCCCCTCCCGCTCCCCCCACCTTCCCACTCCATACACAATTAGGTGGTGTAATGGAAAGTGTATAGGACTTAGAATCAGGAGTCCTGAATTCTAGACTCAGCCATGCCACTAATTAGTTTTAAGACTTTAATTAAATCACTTTTCCTCCTGGGGCCCAGCTTGGAGATGTAAAAATGGGAGGTGGAGGATGGAAGAATGTGACCTCCAAGTTTCCTTCCAGCTCTGACAGTTGAGATCACAGGCCAGAGGTGGTCCCTCTCCTCACACCCTAGGTTGGTGGTTAGGTTCTGGTCTGCAGCAGATGCTTAATACATAGTCGTTGAATTCATTTTAACCCTTTAATTCCAAGGAAAGTCCTTGAGCTAACCTGCATTTAAAGGACACAAGGAACCCTTTGGGTCTCAGGTGGGTCCATCTATTCTTCCCATTGGAGATTGCTTTTTGCTCCAAGACAGTCGTTTAGACTCTAGATAGATAGCTTTATCCCAGTTCTGGGATGCCTCCCTGATACCAAAGACAATTCCTGCCCAGCCCCTCTTCAGGTAGATGGCCCTGATGATCTGTCCCTTGGTTACCACTTTCCCAGCCCCTTCAGTCTCTTTAGCCCTTGAGCTTTAACTTACCAGGTCAGGAGCCAGGCTAAGGGTAGAGCTCTGTCTGCTGCCTAGCCAGCTCCTGGCCCCCAGCTCACCCCAGCCCTTCCTGCCTGGCTCGGTAGCTGACCCCCGGTCCACGCCTCAGCCATTTCCCGTCTCGCCTGCCGCCATCCTCCTTTCCCCGCCCTCCCAGTCTCTCCCAGCTTCACTCTCACTAGTCCCTCCTCCCCCTCCCCAGCCCAGCCTCTCCCTGGATCCCTCTTGATCACTAAATCCAGCCAGCAGAGGTGTTCTTTTTTTTGGGGGGGGGGAGGGGTGAGAAGTGGAGGTAGGTCTTTGAGATCAAGGTCTCTATAGATGAAACTCGGCTCAACACCCCTCCCCCCCAGCTGCCAGAGGAGAGCAGAGAAATTGACGTGCCCTTGACCAGGTGGGGAGAGGCCCTCCTTACCTCGGTCATCAGGCGGTCTGCACCACTGTTCTCCTCATCCTTGAAGATGATGTCGGGGTTGTAGTTAGGCACCAGGTCCCGGAAGCGCTCAGAACCTCTTGTCACCCTCCCCTCAGCCGGCCCACTGGCACCCAGGGTCCGCTCGGGCACGCTGGGCACAAATTGCTTGTAGAGCAGCGGCACGAGCTGTTTGCGCACGTAGCGGCGCCGGCCGACCGGTCCCCGGCCAGGACCGCAGCTCTGAGCCGATAGCGCCAGAAGTGCCAAGCAGCACAGGGGCACCAGACTGGCCGGGAGCGCCATAGATGCAGCGGACTCGGGCCAAAAGGGAACGTTCTTGTTCTCACCAGCTCGCCCGTCACTTGGGCATCTCCCCAGGCACCAATGAGCGCAGCAGGCAGACCAGCCCCCAGAGTGCCCTAGAGCTCTGTGGCTCTGCGCACCTGGCTGCTGCTAGCTCTGCCTACATACCCTTGGGGGGTCTGGAACCTGCTACTGACGGGCCATCATAGCAGGGAAGGGGGGGTCGTGGGTAAGTGCCAACCCTGCCGGGCTCTGCCGCCTGGCTCCGGCGCTGCCAGACCGCCTGGCTCC
>SJXQ01005950.1:0-30767 GCA_006408695.1 Aepyceros melampus | reverse complement strand
ATTTCCTGGTTGCCTCAGAATTCCATTATAGCCATTTCCCACCTCCCACCCCAATGTCCCACACTTAGTATCTCACATTACCAAAGGCTTTGACTACTAGTACCTACTAGTTATCTTCTTGATTTATATGATGATTGGGAACAAACAGGACAGAAGGAAATACTGAATTTGAGCAGCAACCAAATAACTAGGGTAATAAGGGAGATTAGATAGTTTAGGAGGAATGTAAATAGAAGGTGGCTTATAAAGGCAACCAAGTGTGTTAATTGCTCAGTTGTGTCCAACTCTGCGACCCCATGAGCCTGCCAGCCTCCTTTGTCCATGGACGTTCTCCAGGCAAGAATACTGGAGTGGGTTGCCATGCCCTTCTTCAGGGAATCTTCCTAACCCAGGGATCAAACCCAGGTCTCCTGCATGGCAGAAGGGTTCTTTACCATCTGAGCCACCAAATGATTGCTTAAAAGGCAACCAAACACACTAAAATTCGAGTTGGAACTATAGAAAATGGAAAACTCCTCTTTAGTCTACAGGTTTCCTCCCTTTTAAAAGATGAAATATTCCAAGTATAGAGGGGGAAAAGGTAATAAAATTGGCATCTTTCTGGGTTTTATATATAACTCTCAACAACCCATGTCTCCTACTATTGTGTAGTTTCCTCCCACACTGACTAGGACTGACATGTGTAATCAATAGGATATTGTAGAAACGAGAGTGTTAGTTTCAAGATATTGTGGTTTTCACCTTGCCTTGTCCTGGATCACCCTGGACAACACCCTTGTCCTGGATGTTGTGAGGACACTGAAGCAGTCCTATGGAGAAGACCCTGTGGTGAAGAACAAAGGCTACCTGCCAACAACCAGTGCTAACTTGCCAGGCATGTGAGTGAACCCCCTTGGAAGTGAATCCTCCAGCTAAAATCAAGCATTCTGGGGAGGGAGGTGGAGGGTCAGGATGGGGAACACATGTACACCCATGGCTGATTCACATGAAATGTATGGCAAAAACCACCACAATATTGTGAAGTAATTAGCCTCCAATTAAAAATTTTAAAAAGAAAAAAAAATAAAATCAAGCATTCAGATAACTGCATCCTGTCAACATGTGTACTGAAATCTTGAGAAATCCTGAGTCAGAACCATTCAGCTAAGGTGCTCTTGAATTCCTGATCCTCAGAAACTGCATGAGATCATACATATTTTTTTAATATACATATATTAAGCCACATATACGTTTTTAATATACATATTATTTTCAGGGCAATAGATAATGGCATTGCAATTACCTATGTACCTACCACCCAGACTGTCTTAACTCTTTATTACATATCTTTTCTTAAAAATACAAACATCCTCCCCCACCAAAAAAAAAAAAAAAAAAAACCCTGTCCCTGCTTTGTGCCTCAGGACTGAAAAAGCAACATGGCACACCATAGTATATGCTTTTCCCTCCGAAACCTCCTCTGTATTGGTTTCCCAGGCTCCAGCCTAGCTACCTCTCTCTCTTGTATGGCAAGAGAGACCTTTCAAAGGTTCTTCAGTCAGCTCTAAAGACGGCCTCCCTGAAAGTTCAATACCAGCAAAGTCCTGTCTTCATTTGGGCACTAATAGGGTTCCCATCAGTGTTATAAAGGCCTACATCTGCCCTCCCCTGGGACCTGTGATTTCTGGCTACATTACGGGTTGCTGCGTGTGGCCTGTAGTGCCTCCCAACAAAGCTCTCTGCAGTCTGTGGATTTAATCAAGAGTTGAGAACTATTAACATTCTCTAAGTTTATAGGATTTATTGACTAGGCAAAGAACTGGCAAAATTTTACTCACCTCTATTCTCAATTTTTCAGACCTTTATAATCCACGGGGAAGGCAATGGCACCCCAACTCCAGTACTCTTGCCTGGAGAATCCCACGGAGGAGCCTGGTAGGCTGCAGTCCATGGGGTCGCTAAGTTGGACATAACTGAGCGACTTACTTTCATGCATTGGAGGCAATGGCAACCCACTCCAGTGTTCTTGCCTGGAGAAACCCAGGGACGGGGGAGCCTGGTGGGCTGCCGTCTATGGGGTAGCACAGAGTTGGACATGACTGAAGTGACTTAGCAATAGCAATAATCCATGTGCCTCCTCAACTTTTAAAATGTTTTTTCTCTAGGCAGATTTAACCTCTTCTATAGTGGGCTTTAGATGTAGCCACACTATATACTGGAAAGAATGTAAACTATGCCCAGTGCTACAAATTCTAACTTTGTCCTAAGCTTTCCAAGTGTTGCCATATCATCCCTTGTAAAGCAGCTGCTCTTCCACAGGTGTATGGCTTACTCTTCAATTGTTTCATATTTTTTGTTGGTCAGCAGGAAATTCTGATCCTGCAACTTTCCTCCTTCCATCATTAGAGCAGGAAACAGCTTTTACATCTTTCTGGTTAAATATTCCCCCAACCAAATGTGTTACCTAAAGTCATTAATTCTGATGGATTAGTAGGCTTCTTTACACAGCAGTCATAGTTGTAGGATATTAAAAACCTTCCCAAACCTAAAATTACCTTATAACCTCAAGAACTAGAGTAGCAAAATCACTCTTATCTGAAATTTGCATCTTTCTAAGGCCTCTGAGCTGGATTTCAACAAAATATTGGTTGAAGTGATGTTCAACAGACCAGTTTCAGAGTACACCTTCCCCCCAGAGATATCTGGAACAAAATCCTTGGTATTACTTCCAGTGGCAGGCTTTCAGGTATAGGAGTGAAAAGTACTTCTTGGAGAAACCAATTTAGAAGAAGCACGGAACTCTCTATTTTTCTTTCTTAAAATCTTTACTTGTGAGACAGGACATAAGTGTTACAGACATACATGGAAAAGGAATACATGATCATAGTTGAAAGCGAAGACAATCTAGTCAGAAAGTTTTTATGCTGGTCAGCTAATGCTGAAGCTGAGTATGACATGCTGCAAGGCTCAAAGGAATGGTAATTAGTATTCCTCTCCTTCTTCCTCTCCCTCTCCTTCCACAGAATCCACACCAACCTCCTCATAATCCTTCTCAAGGGCAGCCATGTCCTCACGGGCCTCAGAAAACTCTCCTTCCTCCATGCCCTCACCCACGTACCAGTGAACAAAGGCACGCTTGGCATACATCAGGTCAAACTTGTGGTCCAGGCGAGCCCAGGCCTCAGCAATGGCTGTGGTGTTGCTCAGCATGCACACAGCTCGCTGTACTTTGGCCAGGTCTCCACCAGGTACCACAGTGGGAGGCTGGTAATTAATGCCAACCTTGAAGCCAGTGGGGCACCAGTCTACAAACTGGATGGTACGCTTGGTCTTGATGGTGGCAATGGCAGCATTGACATCTTTGGGAACCACGTCGCCACGGTACAACAGGCAGCAGGCCATGTATTTACCATGGCGAGGGTCACATTTCACCATCTGGTTGGCTGGCTCAAAGCAAGCATTGGTGATCTCTGCTACAGAAAGCTGTTCATGGTAGGCTTTCTCAGCAGAGATGACCGGGGCGTATGTGGCCAGAGGGAAGTGGATGCGGGGATAGGGCACCAGGTTGGTCTGGAACTCTGTCAGATCCACATTCAGGGCCCCATCAAACCTCAGGGAAGCAGTGATGGAGGACACTATCTGGCTAATAAGGCGGTTAAGATTTGTGTAGGTTGGGCGCTCAATGTCGAGGTTTCTACGACAGATGTCATAGATGGCCTCATTGTCTACCATGAAGGCACAATCAGAGTGCTCCAGGGTGGTATGGGTGGTGAGGATGGAGTTGTAGGGCTCAACGACAGCTGTGGAAACCTGGGGGGCTGGGTAAATGGAGAACTCCAGCTTGGACTTCTTGCCATAGTCGACAGAGAGGCGTTCCATCAGCAGGGAGGTGAACCCAGAACCAGTTCCCCCACCAAAGCTGTGGAAAACCAAGAAGCCCTGAAGACCTGTGCACTGGTCAGCCTGTTAAAAGAGGAATAGAAAAAACATAGTTATTGATCTTTGTGATGTCATCATAGTAAAGACTTCCACTTTTCATATTAATCCCCCAAATTTAAGGTTGTATTTTGACAAGAAATGCTTAAAAAAAGTAGATCTTCCCTAAATCACTCAGCATTTTATTAAAAATATCTTCATGAATATTTATCAAATGACACCAAATAGTCCATATTTTAATTGAACTTTAAGGAATAATTAACCTCACTATTGCATTTCAGTTGTGTTTGGGAAAAAAAAAGAGCGTATTTCAAATATCTCTCTTCGGTTCATTAACTTACTTTATTCTTGAAAATACACATACCAATTTCCGAATTCGGTCCAAGACGAGGTCAATGATCTCCTTGCCAATGGTGTAGTGACCTCGGGCATAGTTATTGGCAGCATCTTCTTTGCCTGTGATGAGCTGTTCAGGGTGGAAGAGCTGGCGGTAGGTGCCAGTGCGAACCTCATCTGGAAAAGGAAAATGAAGCAGCCACCCATCATTAACAACCCACATAAGTCTGCTCCATCCCAGGGTATCAGTGGAGCCCACAGGACACACCTCCTGTCCCAGACCCCCAGGATTCTCATTGAAGCTACTGAGGTCAACGCACCAATGACTGTGGGCTCCAGGTCTACAAACACGGCCCTGGGCACATGCTTGCCAGCGCCTGTCTCACTGAAGAAGGTGTTGAAGGAGTCGTCTCCTCCCCCAATAGTCTTGTCACTTGGCATCTGGCCATCAGGCTGGATGCCATGTTCCAGGCAGTAGAGCTCCCAGCAGGCATTGCCGATCTGGACACCAGCCTGGCCAACATGGATGGAGATGCACTCACGCTGTGAGAGAGAGAAAAAAAACGCATTAAAACACAGACACAGAACCCACAAGAGTTTTAACAAAAATGCTAAATGTTTACGGAAACCTAGTTTTAAATTTGCTTTAAAATGGGATGCTTTAAAAAAAAATGGGATGCTTTTTAAAAAAATCTAGGGTAGTTCGGCTATACTTCTGATGTACATTGCTCTTAATTAATTTCCTTTCCCCGTCTAAATCGGGAAGGCCTCTTTCTAGACCAAGAATAGAGCTTAGTCATTGCTTCCTCCTTGGAGGATCAAGATAAAGAAGAGGTCATCCATCTAGCGCCCAGAGACCGGAATGCCATTTTAGAGTAGGTGGCCAGATTTCCGGGCAGCTCCCAGCACAGGAAACACGTGGCCAGAGCAGTGCAGAGGAAATGCCGGGCCGCAGGGACGAGGGGTGGGGCTCTGCGGCAAAGGATGAATGAGCAATTCAGGGCGCGCGCGCCCGCGCCCCTCTGCGGTTCGCGGAGTCGCGCAGCTGCAGAAGCTCTTTAAAGCCACGTCTGCAGAGGCGCAGCGATGGCCAACCATCTTCGCTTCATGAGGTGTGAAGCTCAGTTCAGCATCTCCACACCTGTCACGACGCAGCATGGGATTATCGGAGACCCAGATCCGATTTCTATTCCTTCAAAACCGCCACCGCCACCACCTGCTCCCACACGCATTCCTAACACAGCGAAGGGCAGGGAGAGACAGATGGCCTTTACTGGCTGCTGAGAGCTAGCTGTCTTAAGATATTGGTGCAGTGCAGCACATCGATAAGGAGTCCTTCTCCACATTCACCTTACTCCTTAGTTTTTAAACGAGAACCCAGGGTAACAGGAAACAGGCCCTCCAGTCATAGACCTGCAGCGCCCCAGCGCGCACGCGCGTACTGCAGTGGCGGGCTCCCGGCCACTCCCAGGCGGGAAGGTAACGGTCGCGCGTGCGCAGTTCCTTCCCGCCTCCGGTTTTCGTGCAGAGGAAGTGAGGGCGGGGAGAGCCCGCGCGCGCGCTCGCTAAAGGCTGGGGAGAGTCTAAGAGGGGGATGGGAATGCGCGGGAAAGAGTACAGGGTCTTGGGGTCGCCGAGCCCCAAAGTTAGGGCTAAATGGGAGCGCTAACATGGTGAAGGAGAACCAGTGCCCTGCCATCCCGTTCTACAGTCTCAGAAGAAAACGCGGTGGCCGCCTTCCTCATGGGCCCCAGCCTTTCTCCACAAATCGAGGTCTATCTACTCTCACCCTCGGCTCCCGCCTCCCTCTTCGCCCTCCAAATGGACAGCGGTGGGGCAGCCCTCTCCAGCTAGAAGCCCTTGGCGATACCCTGGCTCGTTTCCCCCCGTTTCCCTAGCGAAGGCGACGGTCCACTCACCATGGTGGCTACGGGTCAGCAGGCGCAGGCAACAGGAGTAGACGCGGGTCCCGGTTACTGTCCCCGACAAGCTAAGAGTCGAGGTAAGTAACGCACTGGAGCGGGGGCGGTGCGGGAGCCACTTAAGTAGCGGTCCGGGGCGGGGCGGGCGGGCAAAGGCGGTGCCATGGCCGCAGGCCCCTCCTCCGCCCGAGCGCACCCACTGGGCGTCCGGCTCAGCCGCCGCAGAGGCGGGCTCCTGGCCCGGAGAAGCCTCCCCGCGCCAGCCGTGCGGGGCGGTGTCCGCCGCGCCTGCGGACCGCGAGCTTCGGTGCTGCAGTCTTTGGCGCATGGCTGCCGGAGTCGGGGCGGGGGTGAGGATGGGGGTGGGGCGCAGGTTTGGAAGAAACCAACATGGCAATGAGGGCTCGATTGCCGTTATTTTGCGCGAATCTTAAGATTTAAGAAGTCTACACAGTTTTAAAGATGAAGCACCATGAAATGCAGAAACTTCTGGTCCAGATAGCTCAGCTGGTTATTTCCACGTTGTCATCATTTGTGAATGAGTTGGTTTTTTTTTTTTTTTTCTCTTCCTAGTTTTTTTAAAATGGCAGTACAGAATGCATTTACCTGATAATGTGGAGGAGCAAGGTTTAGAAAAAACTGAATAGTTTTACTTGGTTTACTTGTTTTTTAAACTGAAGGCCCCAAATAGTATTTCAGTCATTTAAAGAGTAAGCACCTAAGTACTGAACAACTGAGCTGTTAAAAGGATAGAGTAGGCCCCATTTTTAACGGAAACCAACCAACTTTATGAAACAACTCTAGGGCCTTTTAGAACGAGAGATTTAAAGACATTTCAAAGTTAGTAGCCGAATTGAAGAAGTGAGGACTGAAACTTGGGGAGAGAGGAAATTGACTATCAAAGATGTTAGGAGGTAGAGATTCCTTGGACTAGAGTTTTTTTTGTTTTTTGTTTTTTTTTTTTGGCGGGGGGCAGGGCGGGTTGCTGCGGTGGGTCATCCTTGCTGTATACGGGTTTTCTCTAGTTGCGGGCCACAGGCTTCTCATTGCTGTGGCTTCTCTTGGGGACTGCGGGCTCTAAGGCGTGAGGGCTTTAGTAGTTGTGGCTTTCGGGCTCTGGGGAGCTGGGGACTCAGTAATTACTGGCAACTGGGCTCAGCCACTCTGAGGAATGTGCGATCTTCCCAGACCGGGGATCAAACTCCTGTCCTCTGCATTGGCGGGCAGCCTTAGAGTTTTGTGAAACTTTTTTTTTTAATTGACATACAAAGTTACATTACTTTAAAGTGTACATTGTTGCATTACTTTCAAGCGTACAACATTGTGATTTTACA
Organism: Aepyceros melampus; assembly: GCA_006408695.1. Lineage (NCBI taxonomy): Eukaryota > Metazoa > Chordata > Mammalia > Artiodactyla > Bovidae > Aepyceros > Aepyceros melampus. Next base: position 23,260 of record SJXQ01005950.1, on the reverse strand, counting down.
TTTATATACCTTGTCACTCTTAAAACAACCAGTTATTTAAGCAGCAAGATAGGTTTATTTAGGAACAGAAGAGAAACAATTTGGGACAGGCAAGTTATGGGGAGTCAGGCAAATCCAGAGAACAAAGGAGAGTGCTTTTATTTGATTTTAGGAGGAAACTGTAGGGGGGACTGTTTGAAGCAAAATTCATGGAAAAGAATGAGAGTTCAAGATTGCTGCCATTTCTCACTGGCTGTAAGTGGTGATGAGAGTATAGTTGTTGCGGCAGGGAGGGATCTGCCTTCCTTTTTTTAAAAGCAGGAGATGAAATACCTGTGTTAAAAAGTCCTCTCTCAATACCTTAAGAAAAGTAAGATTCTTATCTTTCTTCTCCCTGCTGGTTATGCAGACTGCAACTGGTGCTACAGGTACTGAGAGTCCCTCCTTCAGGGCTTCCTGACTCCACTTAAAATGAGGTTCGTTTATTTATGTTCACATTTACGACTTCATTTTCACTTTTCACTTTCATGCATTGGAGAAGGAAATGGCAACCCACTCCAGTGTTCTTGCCTGGAGAATGCCAGGGACGGGGGAGCCTGGTGGGCTGCCATCTATGGGGTCGCACAGAATCAGACACGACTGAAGTGACTTAGCAGCAGCAGCAGTTGCCTTTTGATCAAGATCTTTCCTCAAAAGCATTGCCGATCAATGCAGATGTAATGTAAAGAAGGCTTAGTATTATTTCTTATTTGAAAGTGCTTTTCATGTAATTTAACATATCAAATAAACCTAATTACTCTAATATCTTTCTTTTTATAAGGAGAGAGAACAGATCCTTTGAGATGCTCCAGGACTCCTCTGGGAAAATGCCAGTTAGTCTAAGGTCAAAAAGTCTTAATTTAGAATTTGATTTTGATAATGTTTTTCAAAAATATTAGAAGGTTCAGACGCTTAATTAAATAGGATCACAGATAATTATGAAATAATATTTAAATATTCATTTTACCCAAGTAATAAAAAGATTTCAAAAGCAATTATAGAAGGTTACATAGCTGCTAGAAGCTTTAGCTCTTTTACAAATTGATTTTGGCAAGGGATCTTCTACAGCAATCTGTATTTTTAAGAATGTCTTTTTTCCCTCATAAATCCAATTTTATTAGTTCAAATATTGTCTTCTCAAAAACTTACAAAGCTTATCTAGAGAAGAAATGATGTCAGGCAATTGTTACAGAGTAAGTTCAGGTTTATTCTTGGAGGAGAGCATATTTACCTATATTTGTTTGTGAAGTCACTTCTTGTGTCTGACTCTTTGTGACCGTATGGACTTTACCTCACCAAGCTCCTCTGTCCAGGGTATTCTCCAAGCAAGAATACTGGAGTGGGTTGCCATACTCTTCTTCCTGACCCAGGGATCTTCTTGACCCAGGGATGGAACCCTTGTCTCTTACATCTGCATTGGCAGGTGGGTTCTTTGCCACTAGAGCCACCTGGGAAGCCCCCTGGTAAATATGCATTACATTAAATGATTATAAACTCCTATATAATATAGTTAAAATAAGTCATATGCTTTTTGGAAATTACAATGTAGTTTCATTCTGAAAGGGGCTTCCCTGGTGGCTCAGAGGTTAAAGCCTCTGCCTCCAATGCGGGAGACCCGGCTTCAATCCCTGGGTCGGGAAGATCCCCTGGAGAAGGAAATGGCAATCCACTCCAGTATTCTTGCCTGGAGAATCCCATGGACAGAGAAGCCTAGTAGGTTACAGTCCATAGGGTCACAAAGAGTCGGACACGACTGAGCGACTTTACCTTCACCTTCACCTTCACCTTCATTCTGAAATGGCCCTGCTATACTGGGAATGATAGAATAGGGAGGGGCAACAAGATCCCCATGTTATTGCTGGAAAGGGTTGTTCTAATATGAGTAGGCAGAATAAAAGTTTGAAAGGTGGGACAACAATTTCTAAACTGATGATAGATTTACGAATATCTAGGAAGCTATCAGCAGAGTTCATCAGCCTTGCAAGTAGTTGTAAGAAATGGAGGATGTTCTTTTAAAGAAGGACTGCTGCTTGACTCTAAGTCTAAAAAGACAAGGCAACAAAATATGAGCCTACCAGAGAGTGACTACAGCCTTGAGTTGTCATCTGCGTATGTGTAAGGCAGCAAGAGTGGTGGTTCTTGTTTTAGGCTTTTCAGCTGGCTACATAGACCCTTTTTGTTGCTTAATTTACTGTGGCATAAGGACAGCAACCTTCAAATGAGTTGGATGATTTCACAGTAAGAAATGAAGTATATTTGTGGCCCAGCACATACTTATATATATATAGCCATGTCAGTAACTGAAATGAAAGTTTAATAAGCTGACATGTATCTCCTATTTTTAGTATATGACATGCATGTATTCTATGCATGCATTTTATGAGATCATTCTCTTTTTTAATAGATAATAAATGTAAATCTATCTATAAATTATAGATAAATTGAAAATACATAGTGTCCATTTGTCTATACAGATAAATATAGTTATATATATATTATATTTAAATACATGCTAATCTTAATTCACCAATGTTCCATAATCACAGTTTGAAAAAATAAGGGAATTACAGTAAATCCTCCCACAGTGGCAGGAGAAAACTTTCATGGGCATTCCACTGTTTCTTACCTTCCAAGGGGGTGCTTGTTGCTTTGCTTTCATTTTCTCATCATTCCACATAGTTTGTGCAGTTAATTTATGCTTATTACTCTAAATGTTTGACACTTTCTCTTTGATTAATTTTGTATTCTCAGTTCTTTTTCTGACCTTTTAAACTGTTTGTAATCTTTGCTTCCCACTGAAAACTAGAAAGCAGACAGTTGTGAACTGTTTATCATATATGAGTATCCTGCAGTAGGTTAGCAAACTTACAAACACGTCTATAATTTTTATTTATTTATTTGTGCTTGTACTAGGTTTTCTTTGCTGTGTGCAGGCTTTCTCTCCAGTTGCAGTGCAAGAGCTTCTTACTGTGTTAGCTTCTCTTGTTGAGGAACACAGGCTGTAGGGCGCAAGGGCTTCAGTAGTTGCGGCTTGCAGGCTCTAAAGTACAAGCTCAGTGGTTAGTTGCCTTGTGGCAGGTGTCCTAAACTGGGGGTCACGCCCTCATCCCCTGCTTTGGCAGGCAGATTCTTAACCACTTGACACCAGGGATGCCCATATATACATTTATAAATGCTTCCTCATAATAAAAATTTTCAGTGTGGTGTAAAACATTTATTAATAGACCTAAATATTTTTTTGTCTCTGTAAAAATTAAAAAACCAAAAGTAGATACATTTATGTTTGCCATTTAATATTTATTTTAGTTGGAAATGATTTAGATATTCAATGGAAATCCATTATTTTGTTTAGCTCAGAACAAACTTTTATTTTCATGTAAAGTTGTTTTTAACAGTGATGCTTGGATTAAATGTTAAACAGCTAAACATCATTTTAGGTTTTTGTTTTGTCTTTTGCTGTTGACAAATTCTGTAACAGAAATAGCATGGGGAGGAGAAGGAGATGAAGAGGATGAGATGGTGAGATGGCATCACCAACTCGATGGACATGAGTTTGACAAGCTCTGGGAGTTGGTGATGTACAGGGAAGTCTGGCGTGCTGCAGTCCACAGGGTCGCAAGGAGTTGAACGTGACTGATTGACTGAACGGAACTGAACAAAAATGGTAAACATAGATTGTAAAAATTCATAGTTCATATTGAATGATTTTCTTATTCAGATTTGGTGAAGGGTTTATCAAATTAGAATAATATATATATATATATATAATTTTTTTGCCACTTTATGAGGTATTTGGAGTCCTAGTTCCCCAACCAGGGATTGAACCTGTTCCCCCTGCAGTGGAAGCACAGAGTCCCAACCACTGGACCACCAGGGAAGTCCCTGTAATAATTATTCTTGTAGTAATAAACCTTTAAAATGGTTTCCAAGTCAAAATCCAAATTTGTGCACATGTCTCAAACAGGGTCATAGGAGACAGGAATACATTTGAATATTGTTTCACTTTTCTTAAAAGAAGATGGAAAATAATTAGCTTGACGGAAAGATGAGTGTTAGCGAACCACACTGCTGAATTCCATTTTGCTGTCTGCTCTGGATGAAAGCCATTTGAAAGCAGACACCTCCCTCCTCCTAGCTTTGCAGAACCTTAGAGCGCTCATTGCAGAAAATTTCTCCTGTGGGCCCATATGTTTCCCCAGATACCTTTCTAAAATCATTAGCTTTGCTAACCTTTTAATCTGTGAATTCTCCTGCTGTGAATGAGGAAGTATTTGAGTTTTTTTTTTTTTCAAGATCCTTGATAATACCTTAGATTTCAGAGAGTAGCAGAGCCATAAGAAACATTTAAATATAATCTAATCTGGTAACTTTATGCCAGGAAAATGTTGAATAATGCTAAAGTGGTTTATATTGCTACCTTTTAGTATCTGAGAGGAAAGGCTGACTTTTTCTTCTTCTTTTTCACTCATAGTAAATTTCAATTCAGTTCCATCGCACAGTCATGTCCACCTCTTTGCGACCTCATGGATATAGCATGCCAAGCTTCCCTGTCCCTCATCAACTCCTGGAGCTTGCTAAAACTCATGTCCATCGAGTTGATGATGCCATCCAACCATCTCAACCTCTGTCATCGCCTTCTCATCCTGTCTTCAATCTTTCCCAGTACCAGGGTCTTTTCCAATGAGTTAGTTCTTCACATCAGATGGCCAGAATATCAGAACTTCAGCTTCATCATCAGTCCTTCCAATAAATATTCAGGACTGATTTCCTTTAGGATGGACTGGTTTGATCTCCTTGTAGTCCAAGGGACTCTCAAGAGTTTTCTCCAACACCACAGTTCAAAAGCATCAATTCTTCAGCACTCAGCCTTCTTTATGGTCCAACTCTCACATCCATACTTGACTACTGGAAAAACCATAGCTTTGACTTGAGGGACCTTTGTTGGCAGAGTAATGTCTCTGCTTTTTAACATGCTGTCTAGGTTGATCATAGCTTTTCTTCCAAGGAGCAAGTGTCTTTTAATTTCATGACTGCAGTCACTATCTGCAGTGATTTTGGAGCCCCTGAAAATAAAGTCTGTCACTGTGTCCACTGTTTCCCCATCTATTTGCCAAGAAGTGATGGGACTGGATACCATGATCTTAGTTTTCTTTTATTTATTTATTTATATGATCTTAGTTTTCTGAATGCTGAGGTTTTTTTTTTTTTTTTTTTAAATTTCTGGTTGTGCTGGATCTTAGCTGCAGTGTGTGGGTTTCTCATTATAGTGGCTTCTCTTGTTATGAAGCATGGTAGAGCCCAGGCCAGAGCTGGGCTCAGTAGTTGTGGCATATGGGCTTAGTTGCTCTGTGGGACGTGGGATCTTCCTGGGCCAGGGATTGAACCTGTGTCCCCTGCACTGGCAGGCAGATTCTTATCTGCTTTACCACCAGGGAAGTCCCTGAATGTTGAGTTTTAAGCCAGCTTTTTCACTCTCTTCTTTCATCAAGAGGCTCTTTAGTTCTTCACTTTCTGCCATAAGGATGGTGTTATCTGCATATCTGAGACTATGATATTTCTCCCAGCAATCTTGATTCCAGCTTGTGCTACATCCAGCCCAGCATTTCACATGATATACTCTGCATTGAAATTAAATAAATGAGGTGACAATATACAGCCTTGATGTACTCCTTTCCCAATTTGGAACCAGTCTGTTATTCCATGTCTGGTTCTAACTGTTGCTTCTTGACCTGCATACAGATTTCTCAGGAGGCAGGTAAGGTGGTCTGATATTCCCGTCTCCTGAAGAATTTTCCACAGTCTATTGTGATCCACACAATCAAAGACTTTGGTGTACATAGTGCAATTTATTTATATTATATATTGATATGTATACTTTCTCTATATTTAACAACTAAATAGTAGTTATCGATCACTTGAATATAAACACTATTATCCACTGTCTTAACTTTTTAACTGATTTTGTAGGTCTTTTTGTCAGAGTGTTTCAGGACCTGTAGCTATTTGGTCTGAGTCTGATATAGTGGGAAAACCCTGTGTTGCTATTTGAGTCTCCTATCTTTGCTACTTAATATCATGGCCATTTGCTACTGTTCTAACAGTCAGTAATGGGTGGTGGTATTTTTTTTTAAGTCAGTAACATTTTTGATAGATCCATATTTGGTTTAGACATAAAACTTTACAAAGTATTTTGTTCATTTTACCAATCCTATAAGGAAAGACAAAAATAATAAATAGAAACAAGTTTATAAGCATCAACTATTTTCAAACACTTGACTTTTTATTCTTTTTGTTACAATGTTATAAATTTATATATGGCATTTTGTGTATCCCCCCCACCCCCCCGCCACAGATAGATGTATAGGGGAGAGAAAATTGACTTGGATTTCAGATAGTACTAATTTCAATTCTGACTATCAGTTAATAGTGGTATGACCTTAGACTCATTATCTTTCTCAAGCTTCATTTATGAATGGAAATGAGTATTACCTTTGGTGTCATTTTTTATGTTTGAGGTTATTGTCTGTTTTGGAAATGTTTAAATCAGAGCAATGAAACTGAATTTTAGAGACCTGGATGTCATTAATTTGGATATCATTAGTTTATTATAAAAGGAAAACATGGAAATTATTTACATGAAAGATTTAAAACTTCCCTGGAATTGGCAGCTTCACGTGATGCCATTTCAAGAGTAGTTTATTTCCATTTACTTATTTTCCAAGAATGTCATCATCTCTAATAAGAAATAATTCTTACTGTCTAGAACTACTTTAATGCCTCCATATTCTGGGGGAAGAATTATCTCTAACTTTATCTCCAACTTTCACAGGAGCTTGTTTTCTTTAGAACCCCATCCAACAGCTACTACTGTTGCTTGCAGTACTTTTCCTTGAGGTTTTTCTGGAAGCATAATGCCTCCTTCGGTTACAGTTTCAGCTGTGCTCATTTCAACTAAAATTGGCCAAAGAGAGGAAGAAACTTTCTAAATCCCTGTGATGCCTTGACCAGCCCCCATTGTGATTACTACTCTGTGCCTCTGCAATGAGGAGAGACTCTCAGTTGAAATCATCTTTCTATCAGGCTGTCATGTTCAGTTCCACTAGTAAATTCTATCAGCTTTACCATCAAAATATGCCCATTACTTTTTTATCACATCGCCTGATTTCATAGCATTTATAGAATATGAAATTACCTTGTTTGTATATTTATGTTTAAAATTTCTCCTTAATTAGAATGCAAGCTCCATGTCTATTTTCATGGAAATCAGTTTTGATTGCTGTCTCTGAAACCACGTTTTTTCTCTTATTTGTTGCCAAGACAACTCCCCTCTTTTTTTTAAGGGTATGCATGTGCTCAATCCCAGGGATTGAGGGAACCCTGTTTCGCTTTGCCAGATGCTTGCTTTCTCGGTCTCCTTCATAATTGGACCCAGTTCTGGCCAAAGCAACATAAAGGGAAGTCTGCTAGGTTGTTTCTGGGAGTGACTTTTCTCCCTGATCAAAAAAGACTGCAACTTGAGGAAAGCCCTCTTGTTTCACTTCTATACCTTGCTTTCTGCTTTTGGAAATGTTCTGTGAAGGTATGATGCCTGGAGCAATTTAAGACTTGAGGGTCTTAATGTAAACAGAATCAGAGATGCCAACTGGTGCTCTAACACTGTGAAGCTGCTTAGCCAATCGTAAAGCAACTTTTCTTCAGATTTATTACTACATAGTAGGTGCTTAGTATAAAAATGGTTGTTGAAATGTTGAACTTGGTGATTGATTGGACGGACACAGGGTGTGAAGAAAACTGAGAAATGAAGGTTAATTTTCAGGTTCTTGGTTTAAGTAACTGGTTGAATGGTGGTATTTTTCAATGAGATCAGAATCCTGAAGGAAGAAGTGGGTGGGAACTGAAGAAGGGACAGAGGAGAAGCTAACAGTTCAGTGTTTGACACATTTTGAGGTTTAAGTATCTGTGGTACATGGACTTGGAGATATTCATCAGTTAGTCATATATGCAGGTATGAAGAGAGAAGAGAGAGATACAGATTTGAAAAGTTTTCAACATAAAGATGATAAATAAGCCATGAGGATGATTAAGACCAGTCAGGGGAATATATAGAGCTAGGAGATCATAGTCTGTTTTTTCTTTCCTTTAATATTTATTTACTTGACGGTACCAGGACAAATAATATTCTAACTACTGCACAATTGCACTCATCTCACATGCTAGCAAAATAATACTCAAAATTCTCCAAGTTAGGCTTGAACAGTATGCAAACCGAGAACTTCCAGATATTCAAGCTGGATTTAGAAAAGGCAGAGGAACCAGAGATCAAATTGTCAGCATCCATTGGATCATAGAAAAAGTAAGGGAATTCCAGAAAAACATCTGCTTCATTGACTACACTAAAGCCTTTGACTGTGTGGATCACAACAAACTGTGGAAAATTCTTCAGGAGATAGATATACCAGACCACCTTACCTGCCTCCTGAGAAATATGTATGCAGGTCAAGAACCAACAGAACCAGACATGGAACAACAGACTGGTTCTAAATTGGGAAAGAGTATGTCAAGGCTGTATATTGTCACCTTGCTGATTTAACTTCCATGCAGAGTACATCATGTGAATGCTGGGCTGGAAGAAGCACAAGCTGGAATCAAGATTGCCGGGAGAAATATCAATCACCTCAGATATGCAGATGACACCACCCTTATGGCAGAAAGTGAAGAAGAACTAAATAGCCTCTTGATGAAAGTGAAAGAGGAGAATGAAAAAGCTAGCTTAAAACTCAACATTCAGAAAACGAAGATCATGGCATCTGGTCCCATCACTTCATGGCAAATAGATGAGGAAACAATGAGAACAGTGACAGACTTTATTTCATGGTCTCCAAAATCACTGCAGATGGTGACTGCAGTCATGAAATTAAAAGGCGTTTTATGGGCAGAGGAGCCTGGTAGGCTGCAGTCCATGGGGTCACTAGGAGTCAGACACGACTTCACTTTCTCTTTCACTTTCACTTTCACTTTCATGCATTGGAGAAGGAAATAGCAACCCACTCCAGTGTTCTTGCCTGGAGAATCCCAGGGACAGGGGAGCCTGGTGGGCTGCTGTCTATGGGGTTGCACAGAGTCAGACACGACTGAACCAACTTAACAGCAGCAGCTCCTTGGAAGAAAAGCTGTGACCAACCTAGATAGCAGATTAAAAAGCAGAGACATTACTTTCCAACAAATATAAGGTCTATCTAGTCAAAGTTATGGTTTTTCCAGTAGTCATGTATGGATGTGAGAGTTGGACCATAGAGAAAGCTGAGTGCTGAAGAATTGATGCTTTTGAACTGTGGTGTTGGAGAAGACTCTTGAGAGTCCTTGGACTGCAAGGAGATTAAACCAATCCACCCTAAAGGAAATCAGTCCTGAATATTCATTGGAAGGACTGATGGTGAAGCTGAATTTTCAACATTCTGGCCATCTGATGTGAAGAACTGACTCACTGGAAAACACCCTGATGCTGGGAAAGATTGAAGACAGGATGAGAAGGGGATGACAGAGGTTGAGATGGTTGGATGGCATCACCAACTCGATGGACATGAGTTTTAGCAAGCTCCAGGAGTTGATGATGGACAGGGAAGCCTGGCGTGCTGCAGCCATGGGGTCACAAAGAGTTGGACATGACTGAGTGACTGAACTGAATTGTGTCTTAGTTGTGGCACATGAGATCTTTGGCCACTGTTGTGGCATGCAAGATCTTTAGTAGTGGCTTTCAAACTTTTAGTTGTGGTATGTGGGGTCTAGTTCCCTGACCAGGGATTGAACCCGGGCCTCCTGCATTTGGAATATAGTCTTAGCCACTGGACCAGCAGGGAAGTCCTGAGAGTTGTGGTCTTAATAGAGAACCTAGCTTTAGTAGGGAATCTCAAGAATGATCATATTTGAAGTAGAGAAAAGGGTCCTCTAAAAGGAGTCTGGGAAGCAATGATGAGAGAGGGATAACTAGGGGAGTTTCACAATCCAAGGAGAGAGTTTCAAGACAGAGAAGTGGCAAAATGTCAAATGCTGCAGAGAAGTTAAAGAATGGAAAGTGTACATTGTGTGCTTGTAGAAAACAATGTGGTTTCTGTTTTTATTTATTTATGGGACAAATATATATTGAGAGCATATGATGGCGGGTACTCCTTTTACGTGTTAGGTAATTATAACCTGGGCTTTCCAGGTGGTTCAGTGGATAAAAATTCCACCTGCCAATGCAGGAGACATAAGAGACAAAGATTAGATCCCTGGGTCAGGAAGATCCCCTGAAAAAGGAAATGGCAACCCACTTCAGTGTTCTTGCCTGGAAAATCCCATAGACAGAGGAGCCTAGCGGGATACAGTCCAGGGGTAGCCCAGGGGGTTACAAAGAGTCAGACACGCTAAGGTGACTGAGCACAAAGCACACAGATAAAACAATGAATAAAATGTCCTTTCTTCATGGAGTTTATATTCTAAGAAGGAGAAAGAAAATGAACATATAGCAAAGAGATGAAATATGTTAGGTACTAGTAGGTGCTGTGTGGAGAAGGCAATGACACCCCACTCCAGTACTCTTGCCTGGAAAATCCCATGGATGGAGGAGCCTGGTGGGCTGCAGTCCATGGGGTCGCTCAGAGTTGGACACGACTGAGCAACTCACTTTGACTATTCACTTTCATGCATTGGAGAAGGAAATGGCAACCCACTCCAGTATTCTTGCCTGGAGAATTCCAGGGATGGGAGAGCCTGGTGGGCTGCCATCTATGGGGTCGCACAGAGTCGGACACGAGAAGCGACTTAGCAGCAGTAGCAGCAGCAGTAGGTGCTGTGAAGAAAAGTAAATCTGGAAAAGAGATTGAAGTTACAGAAGGATGCTATTTTATTTTAGTTTTTCGTGGAGTGCTATTTTAGATAGAGTGATTTGAGAAGGCCTCTCTGAGGAGGTAGTTATTTCAACAAAGACCTGGATGAAATAACAGAGTGGGCATTTCAAGCAAAGGGAACATCAGGTACATAAGCTCTGATGTTAAGCATGTACATCCTTTTTAAGCATCGATAAAGTCAATGAGATCAGAGCAGAGTAAATAAGGAGGAGAGTGTTATGAAATGAAGTCAGAGAAGTGGCCATGTAAATAGTCTAGATCATGTTAGGGTCTTTCATACTAGCCGCAGAAAGACTGTTTTTATTCTAAAAACCATGGGAAGCCATTACATAGCTTTGAGCAAAGATATGACATATTCTGCCTTATCTTAAAAGGCTTATTCTGGTGGTTGTGAGAATAAACTATAGGGGCTTAAGAGTGGAGTAAGGAATAGGAGCTGGAAAGGGATTACAATAACGCAGATAAAAGATTGCTTGGACCAGTGGACCAGTCAGTGGGGGAGGTGGTAGAAAGTGATGGGTTTCTGGATATATTTTCAAGGTGATGGTGACTGGATTTATTAATGTACTAGATGAGAGTGAGAAAGAAAGAGAGACACCAATCATGACTCCAAAGGTTTGGGCCTGAGCAACAGTGTGAAAGTGGAGAGTGAAAAAGTTGGCTTAAAGCTCAACATTCAGAAAACGAGGATCATGGCATCTAGTCCCATCACTTCATGGGAAGTAGATGGGGAAACAGGGGAAACAGTGGAAACAATGTCAGACTTTATTTTTGGGGGCTCCAAAATCACTGCAGAGGTGACTGCAGCCATGAAATTAAAAGATGCTTATTCCTTAGAAGGAAAGTTGTAAACAACCTAGATAGCATATTGAAAAGCAGAGACATTACTTTGCCAACAAAGGTCCATCTAGTCAAGGCTATGATTTTTCCAGTGGTCATGTATGAATGTGAGAGTTGGACTGTGAAGAAAGCTGAGTGCCGAAGAATTAATGCTTTTGAACTCTAGTGTTGGAGAAGACTCTTGAGAGTCCCTTGGACTGCAAGGAGATCCAACCAGTCCATTCTGAAGGAGATCAGCCCTGGGTGTTCATTGGAAGGAATGATGCTAAAGCTGAAACTCCAGTACTTTGGCCACCTCATGCGAAGAGTTAACTCATTGGAAAAGACCCTGATGCTGGGAGGGATTGGGGGCAGGAGGAGAAGGGGACGACAGAGGATGAGATGGCTGGATGGCATCACTGACTCAATGGACGTGAGTCTGAGTGTACTCCGGGAGTTGGTGATGGACAGAGAGGCCTGGTGTGCTGCGATTCATGGGGTCGCAAAGAGTCGGGCATGACTGAGCGACTGAACTGAACACTGGGGAATACTGAAGAAGGAATAGGAATAGGGAAATGGAATCAAAAGATCAGTTTTGGATGTTAAGTTTTAGATGCAATATAGAGACAATGATTAGACAAAAGGCTAAAGTGCAGAGAAGTCACATTGGAGATAAATTTAGGAATCATCAGAATAGAAACTGGATGAGGTCACTGCGGAAGAAAGTGTAGATTAAAAGAGGTCCCAGGACTAAATCCTGGAGCACTCCAGCTTTTAAAAGTTAGAAAGAGGATCCAGTAGTTGAAAGTAAGAAGGACCAGATAGTGGTGTAGAAAAAAAATCATGAAGAATGTGGTGTTCTGGAAATCAAATGAGCTAAGTGTTTCAAGCAGGAAAGTGATAGTCATGTCAATTTTTTCTGGGAATCTGCATTAGATGAAGTCTCAGAACCAGCTAGAAGATGTGGCATTGTGGAGGTCACTGGTGACTTGGGCAAGATGGCTTCAGTGGAAGGAATGGTAGGGATGAATGTAAGACTAATTGGGATGGGTTCAAGAGAGAGTGCAAGGCGAAGAAGTGGAGAAAATGGAATAAAAAAAATTTTTTTTGAGGAATTTTGCTTTAAGAAAGCAAAGGGTTATATAGCTGGGATAGCTGGATGGGGATGTTCAATAAGGAGAGATTTTAAAAGGCATATTTTAGCATGTTTATTTGCTAACGAGAATAAACAAAAGAGAGGGAAATCTGATGGTGTGGAGAAAAGAGGGGATAGTTTAAGGAGCAAAGTTTTAAGTAGTGAAATGGGTGCATGACTGAAGGGGTTAGCCCTGGAGAGAAATGACTTTGATTGTTCATCCACTGATTTGGGGGGAAACCAGAGTATATGAGTTTGGATTCAGGTTGGCAGTTAGTTTTGATGGTGGGAATAAGTGGAATTTCTCTTCTAATTGCTTCTTTTCTCTCCCCAACCCAGTGAAATAAGATAAGAGGTAATTTGTCCTTATTCTCTCCTCATTTCTTTATAAGAACAGAACCCTGATTTTGTTGAGAGCAGGGTGCTGAGCTTCTGTTCCAACTATTTCATGGACATCCATGTGACTAAATTCTGGTAAGTTATTAGTGGAAGTAGTTTGATGAGGTTTCTGAGAAACAGGATTAACTGAGCTGTTGTATGTCTTTGCCCTTTCTCTTTGTCTTACCTAGAATGTGAACATGATGACTGGAGTTCTAGCAACCATCTATGATAAAATAATCTTAAGCCATTGCCAAGGACAGAGGAAGTTAGACTCTAGGTCCCTGATTACATTGTGGAGCTGTCCCACAAACCCTGGATTGCCTACCTCGGGACTTCTCATTATGGGAGAAAATAAAGCAATTTGTTTACACTTTACTAATTTTTTTCCTCCCTCCCCCTCTTTTGGGTGTGTGTGTGTCTGTTATTTTAAGCTGCTTCATAACTGAAGCATAACATCAGTTAATTCATAACTGATGTGATGGGACCATGTGGAATTTTCCTTCTTATTTATTTTCCTATTCTTTTTTAAAAAATAAAATAAGGAGAGAGGTCACTGGCTGTGTGAGGATTTAAGAGGGAGTGTTGGAAATCTGAGGGGAGAAAATGTATTAGTCATCTGTGAGAGTAGAAGAATAAATTAACTAGGGAAATAGAGTAGAATTTTCAAGTATTGTTGAAGGTATACTAGGTTTTTTAGGCATTTGTAAGTATAAAATGAAATCAGTCATCCTGCTTATATTTTTCTCTAGTCAGATTCAGCTGCTTAGGTAGAGAGTTGGATTTATCTAGGAATAGTGCTTTGCTAAAACGACTAGGTCACCACTGTGAAACAAGACAAGATAGAGTCGAGTCACTGGAAAGGTAGCTGAATATCTTAATGGATTTTTAAGAACATGTAATGAAAACAGACTTGAAAACAAAACTTAAACACATTTTTAATAGATAAAAATTTCCATGATTCAAAAATTGAAGAAGTGAAAAGATATATTGAGAAGTTTTGATCCTACCTTGTGATGGTTAATTTTACATGTCAACTTGACTGGGCCACAGGATCTAAGATAACTGGTTAAACATTATTTCTGGGTGTGTCTTTGAGGGTGTTTCTGGAAGAGATAAACATTTGAATTGGTGAACTGAGTAAAAGCAGATCACTCTCCGTAATGTGGGTGGGCACCATCCAATCTGTTGAGGGCCTAAATAGAACCAAAAGACAGAGAATGGTTGAGTTCACTCTCTGCCTGACTTCTGACAGAGCTGGGATCTCCTCCTGACCTCTATACTCCTGGTTCTCAGGTTTCGTGTCTATAAACAGGAATCTATATCTTTGGCTGTCCAACCTATGAACTACATCCCTGGCTTTTCTGGATTTCCAGTTTGTAGATGGACAGCAGAGTGAGACTTCTCAGTTTCTGTAACCAATACCTTATAAAATCTCTCTTTCTTTCCTCAACCTCATTCCCACCTCAACACCAGTTCTGTTTCTCTAGAGAATACTCACTGAAATACATATTCATGTGCTCAGTCATCTATTCCTCCCCTCTGTCCACTCACTATTGACAAGCATTAGTATTGCTTTGTTGTGAATTCTTTTGGTGTTTCTTTATGAAAGTGCAAATTACCAAATGATTGATCTGTTTATTCTTATTTCATTCTGTTCTTACATACAAAAGCATAGTAGCAAACTATTGTGCATGCTGTTCTATACTTTGCTTTATTTTAGAAAAATTTATTCAAATTTATTTGGCTGCACCAGGTCTTAGTTGCAGCATGCAAGATCTTTAGTTGCCGCCTGTGAGATCTAGTTCCTTGACCAAGGATCAAACCCAGGCCACCTGCATTGGGAGCTCAGGGTGTTAGCCACTGGACCACCAGGCAAGTCCCCTCTACCTTGTTTTTTGTCACTTGTCAGTATATGCTAGATATCTTTTCCTATCAACACCTGGTGAATGTTCTCATTATTTTTATTTTTCATCTACAGAGTACTCTGTTGTCATAGGTGCATCATGATTTAGTAATATTGGCTCAGAGGTTAAAGCGTCTGCCTCCAATGCGGGAGACCCGGGTTCCATCCCTGGGTCGGGAAGATCCTCTGGAGAAGGAAATGGCAATCCACTCCAGTATTCTTGCCTGGAGAATCCCATGGACGGAGAAGCCTAGTAGGTTACAGTCCACGGGGTCGCGTAAGAGTCGGACACGACTGAGCGACTTCACCTTCACCTTGAAAGCAAGGCCTTTATTTGCAGGAACTAGGTTTTGTTAAGGCTTTGTGGATTTGAAGAAACTAGTGTAGCAGGACTTCATATTTAAAGTTCCTGCCAGGATCCACAAAAATGTGAAGAATGCATGATGATGAAAAAAATCATTATCTCTCCAAAAAGAAGAAATAATTCAACCAACAGATAGGAAGTTGTGAATCTAAGGCAGAATGATTAATGTTTAGCTGCTTATGGATTACTGTGACAAGATCCAGCATTCTTATAGCTTAGTCCACTGGGCCTTGACCCTGGCCATTGAGGTGAGGGTAGATTAGCTGGTTGAGGAGATGTTCTAGCAGATAAAATTTGTGTTTCACTTTCTAGGGTATAACATGGAGAACTGCAAGTCTCTTAAAGAAGTACAACATAGTGCCTGAGCAGGGAAGTAGCCACAGCTGAGGGAAGTGCCTAGGCAGACTAAAAGCAACCTTACAAATTCCTTCCCCATACCCTACCGTGATGGGCAAAGCAGCTGAGAGACCCCAAGTACCCAATGGGAGGTGGAAGTTCTGAGATGGCTGGCAATCTGAAAGAGACTTCAAACTTGAGTAAAAAGGACTTAGACTAGAGGTCAAGGCAGGAACCCGAGATATCAGCACAGGAAGTCTAAAGACAGGTGTGGTGAACTACAATTCAGCAAAGGCCTGCAAGGACAGAAGACAGTACAGGGGTCAGATTCCCTTCCTCCAATTTAAGAATAATACTCAAGCCCCTCTAGGAACTTAAATCACTTTAGAAAATAAGAGAAAGAGAGGATAGAAGAGTTTAAGCCTTGATTTTGACCAAACATTAACTCAAATGAGACTACTCTAAATAGGAAGTAACTGATTTATCTTAAAAGTAGTATTTAAGTTTTTTTTTAGTTGCTGGGGGTTTGTGAGATGATGAATTTCAGTTATAGAGAAGGGAAATCCAGATGAATTAAAAAAAAAAAGGACTAACGGGCATTTGGCAGAGATGTGGGAGCATTTTGAAAATTTTATATGGAAAATCAACCAAAAAAGGAGGCACTTATGAAATTCTGCAAAACAAAAATTTGTGTGAGTAAGGAAGCATAATTATAATGCACTATTTCTTCAGCAATGAGTAATACTTAAATAATCATAGTAACATAAACACTAGCTTGTTTAAATCGAAACTTTGTCAGTGAGATAATAGCCAGGAAGCGAAATGTGACAAGTATAAAATAACTAAGTTCTCAACCAATATGGTGAAAGATAAAAAATGTCTAAAATGGATAAATCAAGACATTCCAGCATAGGCATATTATTTAGAAAGTAAAAGTGAAGTCGCTCAGTCGTGTCTGACTCTTTGTGCCCCATGGACTGTAGCCTACGAGGCTCCTCCATCCATGGGATTTTCTAGGCAATAGTCCTGGAGTGGGCTGCCATTTCCTTCTCCAGGGGATCTTCCCAACCCAGGGATCGAACCCAGGTCTCCAGCATTGTAGACAGACGCTTCACGGTCTGAGCCACCAGGGAAGCTCAGTTAGCTGAATTGGGAGTAATTGCCTCTGGTGAAAAGGTCTAGGTTAGAGGAGGAATGAGGAAGGAAGACTGTTGTTTTAAAATAATAGTACTTGATTTATGGTTTTCATAATTTTTTTATTGAAATATAACACATATATAACAACCTAAATACAGAAAATGGTGCAGCTTGTAAAAATATAGCTTGAAAAATTAACCTAAAGTGAACAAACCTGTGTAAATTAAGAGTTGAGATGAAGAATATTTCATTTTTAAACTGTGTACATGTATTCTTTGATAAATCTTTAAAGTTAGTAATAGTAAAGAAGAAGGCTGAGCGCCGAAGAATTGATGCTTTTGAACTGTGGTGTTAGAGAAGACTCTTGAGAGTCCCTTGGACTGCAAGGAGATTCAGCCAGTCCATTCTGAAGGAGATCAGCCTTGGGATTTCTTTGGAAGGAATGATGCTGAAGCTGAAACTCCAGTACTTTGGCCACCTCATGAAAAGAGTTGACTCACTGGAAAAGACTCTGATGCTGGGAGGGATTGGGGACAGGAGGAGAAGGGGACAACAGAGGATGAGATGGCTGGATGGCATCACTGACTCGCTGGACGTGAGTCTGAGTGAACTCCAGGAGTTGGTGATGGACAGGGAGGCCTGGCCTGCTGCGATTCATGGGGTCACAAAGAGTCGGACATGACCGAGCGACTGAACTGAACTGAATATATCATAGTAAATATAATAGTAAATAATAAAGAGCTAAGATACCAGCAAAGTAATGCTCAAAATTCTCCAAGGTAGGCTTCAACAATATGTGAACCGAGAAATTCCAGATGTTCAAGCTGGATTTAGAAAAGGCAGAGGAACCAGAATCAAATTGTCAGCATCCATTGGATCATAGAAAAAGTAAAGGAATTCCAGAAAAACATCTACTTCTGCTTCATTGACTACATTAAAGCCTTTGACTGTGTGGATCACAACAAACTGTAGAAAATTCTTCAGGAGATGGGAATACCAGACCACCTTATCTGCCTCTTGAGAAATCTGTATGGAGGTCAAGAAGCAACAGTTAGAATCAGACATGGAACAATGGAGTGGTTCCAAATTGAGAAAGGAGTACATCAAGGCTATGTATTGTCACCTTGCTGATTTAACTTCTATGCAGGGTACATCATGTGAAATGCTGGGCTGGATGAAACACAAGCTGGAATCAAGATTGCCAGGAGAAATATCAATAACCTCAGATATGCAGATGACACCACCCTTACGGCAGAAAGTGAAGAAGAACTAAAGAGCCTCTTGATGAAAGTGAAAAAGCTAGCTTAAAACTCAACATTCAGAAAACAAAGATCCTGGCATCTGGTCCCATCACTTCATGACAAATAGATGAGGAAACAATGGAAACAGTGACAGACTTTATTTTCATGGTGTCCAAAATCACTTGAAATGGTGACTGCAGGCATGAAATTAAAAGGCGTTTGCTCCTTGGAAGAAAAGCTATGACCAGCCTAGACAGCAGATTAAAAAGCAGAGATATTACTTTCCAACAAATATAAGGTCCGTCTAGTCAAAGCTATGGTTTTTCCAGTAGTCATGTATGGATGTGAGAGTTGGACCATCAAGAAAGCTGAGTGCTGAAAAATTGATGCCTTTGGACTGTGATGTTGAAGAAGACTCTTGAGAGTCCCTTGGACTGCAAGGAGATCAAACCAATCAATCCTAAAGGAAATCAGTCCTGAATATTCATTGGAAGGGCTGATGCTGAAGCTGAAGCTCCAGTACTTTGGCCACCTGATGTGAAGAACTGACTCATTGGAAAAGACTCTGATGCTGGGAAAGATTGAATGCAGGAGGAGAAGGGGACGACAGAGGTTGAGATGGTTGAATGGCATCCTGACTCGATGAACATGGGTTTGAGCAAGCTCCAGGAGTTGGTGATGAACGGGGAAGCCTGGTGTGCTGCAGTCCTTGGGGTCACAAAGAGTCAGACTTGACCGAGGGACTGGACTGAATTGAGTATAAAGTTAGTAAGATCATCTTAATAGCTTATTTGATTAATGCAGGTACAACTTATAAACTAATGAAAATCAGTTAATGGACATATTTGTGACTCTCTTTTTTAATTCTCTAGATCATATTATAAAAGTTTTGCTATTATCCCAAGTCTTGAATGGTTAAGGTAGACTAGTAGCATAATAGCTTTCAAACACACACATACAAAATCATTGTCTCTTTATGTGATATGTCAAGAAAATTGTTATATCAGAGAAAGTCTGAAAACAGAGAACAGAACATAGTCAAATTTAATCTTAACTAAGTCCTTCACCTTATCCGAAATAGCCAGATTAAAAAAAATCTGTAACTAGTTTTCTGAGTAGTAAATATTCTTATCCTTCAGCTTTATTACAGAGAAAGGCAATTTATAGCATAGTGTCTAAATAAATGTAGTGCCTACATAAGTGATATTTACTCAAGCCTTGGAGGGATGAAGAAGTTTGCTCTAAAAGAGAACACCCCCTGGAAGTACTTTGTTTCATGACCCCACTGTTCCCTGTGTTGTATAAAATAATCCACTGAGACTTTTATTCATTCTGTATTAGAAAAAAATCTGGTAGGATGCCATCTCTGATATATTCTTTGTCTAGTGCATGCTTAGATGACAGGTGCACGTACATACATGGACTCTTTTGTGATTTTGATTGGAATTGCACTGAATCTATAGATTGATTTGACAAGACTTCTCTGGTGGCTCAGATGGTAAAGAGTTCGACCCTGAGTCAGGAAGATCCCCTGGAGAAGGGAGTGGCTACCCACTTCAGTATTCTTGCCTGGAGAATTCCATTGATTGAGGAGCGAGGCAGGCTGCAGTCCATGGGGTCTCGAAGAGTCAGACACACGACTGAGTGACTAACATTTCACTTTTCATATTTTATGATGTGACCCTTCTACTCACAAAATATACAATTCCATGTATTTAAGTGTGTTTTAGTGTTTTTCAATTAATTTTTATTAACTTTGTCTTACATATTTGGTAATATTATCCCTAGGCACTTTTATATGTTTTTTGATACTGTTATGAACAATATCCTTTGTAAAGTTAAAATCTTTTTTGATATAGAAAAATGTAGTTGACTTTTATATCCAGCAAGTTATAGTATTTTTTAAAGTATTGCCATCTGTTCTCTTTTCTCTTCTGGAACTGCCATTATTTGCTTATTGGGTTTCCTGGATCTATCCTCTAAGTCTCGTATTTTCTATCATGATTTCTGTTTATATTTCAGTTCTTTGCTTTGTGATAGTTCTTCTGCTTAATTTTCCAGCCACAATTCAGATCTCAATGGTAAACATTTTATCCTTTAATTCATCTGCAAGTTGTTTTCTTGAATGACTATAGCTTTTCTTTCTATAAATTCTTTACTTTTACCTGTTCTCATATATCCTTAAATGTCAGCTCATTACTCATTAGGATTTACATTCTTATTTACCCTTTTTATTGCTCAATTTCTTCTTGCATATCTGTGCTTTCATTTAGGATTATTTTTCTTTTGCTTGAAGAATTTCCTTTAGTATTCCTTTAATACAAGTCTCCCAGGTAGTGAGTTCTCTTCAGTTTTTGTCTAAAGATGTATTTAATTTTTATTTTTATTTTTACTTTATTTTTGAAAAGTATTTTTTATTGAATGTAGAGTTCTAACTTGGCAGTTGTTATCTTACAACACAGTGTGTCATTCCATTATCTTTGGCTTTCATCACTATTGAGAAGCCAACTGTTAGCCAACTGTTGTTCCTTTGAAGATATGTCCCACTCCTAACTGTGGCTCTCCACTTTTTAAAGATTTTTTTCTTTATATTTGGTTTCAGCAACTACATTATGATATAACTAAATGTGCTTTTCTTTGTATGTATTCTGCTTGATTTCATAGGATTTCTTATTTGTACTTTCATTAGTTTTGAGCATTTTTGGCCATTTTTTTCCTTCAAATAATATTCCTAGCCCATTGTTTCTCTCTTGTCTTTTGGATCTCTAGTTGTATCTGTGTTAGTTTTGTTTTTTTTGTTTGTTTGTTTTTAGTGTCTCTTAATGTATTTTATGCTTTTTTCCCTGTATTTTTTTTTTTCAGGCCCTGCAGTGTGGCTTGCAGGGTCTTAGTTCACCAACCAAGGATTGAACTTGGGCCTCCTGCAGTGGAAGCAAGGATTCCTAACCACTGGGCAACCAGGGAATTCTCATTCTTTTTCTTTTTTAACCTCTTAAGCTTTAGTCTGATTTTTTTCACCTGCTTCTAGTTCACTAATTACCTTTCATTTGTGTGCTACTCCAGTATTCTTGGGCTTCTCTTGTGGCTCAGCTGGTAAAGAATCTGCCTGCAGTGTGGGAGACCTGTGTTTGACCCGTGGGTTGGGAAGATCCCCTGGAAAAGGGAAAGGCTACCTATTCCAGTATTCTGGCTTGGAGAATTCCATGGACTATAAAGTCCATGGGGTTGCAAAGAGTGGGACAAGACTGAGTGACTTTCGCTTTCACTTTTGGGTGCAGTGTGCTGTCATAAGCCCTGTTGAATTCTTAAATGTGATTATTTTTCAGTTCTAGAATTTCCATTTTATATTTAATACAGTTTCCTCTGCTGAATTTGTCTGTCTTGTCATTTAATTTACCAAACCTATTCATTGTGGTTGGCACAGTGGTAAAGAATCTGCCTACCAATGCAAGAGATTCACAAGAGATTCGACCTAGTTTCGATCCCTGGGCCAAGAAGATCTCCTGGAGTATGAAACGGCAACCCACTCCAGTATTCTTGCCTGGAGAATCCCATGGACAGAGGAGCCTGGCAGGCTACAGTCCATAGGATCGCAAAAAGTTGAACATGACTGAAGTGACTTAGCATTCTCACAAAGAGATAATTTGAGGCTATGTATGGTATAGTCTTCTTCTTGCAAGGGCCTATTTTAATCTAATCAGGATTTCGTGATGCAAAGTGAACTTTAGTATTTATAGGAGCTGGTCTCTCCTTTGGTTTAGGCCTTTGAGGGTTTCAACTAAAAGTAACGAGTGGTTGCCAGGGTGCCTCTATCTTATTAGGTCCTGAACTTCCAGGTTTTCCCCCGCAAGCTCTGTAAGGCTATGAGTGAAGTGAGTGAGTGAAGTCGCTCAGTCGTGTCCAACTCTTTGGGACCCCGTGGACTGTAGCCTACCAGGCTTCTCTGTCCATGGGATTCTCCAGGCAAGAATACTGGAGTGGGTTGCCATTTCCTTCTCCAGGGGATCTTCCCAATCCAGGGATCAAACCTGGGTCTCCGGCATTGGAGGCAGATGCTTTAACCTCTGAGCCACCAAAGGGAAGACCAATTTAGTTTCTCAGCCACTTAGCTACTGCTTTCTGCTCACCTTCTCAACCTCTTGTTACTACTTTTGAATCAGTAATTCCTTGAAAGGTAAACCTGGGTCTCCGGCATTGGAGGCAGATGCTTTAACCTCTGAGCCACCAAAGGGAAGACCAATTTAGTTTCTCAGCCACTTAGCTACTGCTTTCTGCTCACCTTCTCAACCTCTTGTTACTACTTTTGAATCAGTAATTCCTTGAAAGGAAAAGAAGCACTGAATGTTAGGCTTATCTCTTCAAACTCCTTTTCTGTCTGAGATTTTAGCCCTCAAGTCCTTGCTGCCTTGGTCCCTCTTTGATATCTACAAATAGATTGTTTTAATTTTAAATTTTGTTCATGTTTTCCAGTTGTTTTTTGCTGTAAAATTGGTATGCAAGAAACTGCACCCTTACTGAGAACAGAACTCCCTACAGAATAACTTTAAAAATAAGACAACTGATGCAAGACAATGATACTCAGAGCCTATCTTAAGTTATTTGCCTTTATGTAAACACTGCATCAATGTCAGCAAAGTTTATGTTCTATTTACCTTTGAGATGCCTTGACTTTTAAGGGCAACAAGTGAATTTTTCCTTAAGAATTTCTTCTCTTGTTGGTCTTATTTCTACCTTATTTACTGTTTTCTTTGTTCTTTCCCCCACTACTTCCCTCATAATTTTGAGTCTCTAATTTGACTCAGGTAAGATGTGTCTAAATTGTTCCATTAAATTGTATCTGTGGGTGATAAAATGATGGCTCACTGTCTCCCTTTAGCTCTAGAGAATAAGCCAATCATCAATGAGACTGAGTGAAAACATTTCTTAGCTTGATTTCCCAATACTAAATTTCAAGTGATCTTTAGTTTTTATATAGGAATCAGCGAACTAAAATGGACTGGAATGGGCGAATTTAACTCAGATGACTATTATATCTACTAT
>SJXQ01005948.1:22970-117389 GCA_006408695.1 Aepyceros melampus | reverse complement strand
TGTTGGAGAAGACTCTTGAGAGTCCCTTGGACTGCAAGGAGATCCAACCAGTCCATTCTGAAGGAGATCAACCCTGGGATTTCTTTGGAAGGAATGATGCTAAAGCTGAAACTCCAGTACTTTGGCCACCTCATGTGAAGAGTTGGCTCATTGGAAAAGACTCTGATGCTGGGAGGGATTGGGGGCAGGAGAAGAGGAGATGACAGAGGATGAGATGGCTGGATCCATGCTGACTCGATGGACATGAGTCTGAGTGAACTCCGGGAGTTGGTGATGGACAAGGAGGCCTGACTTGCTGCAATTCATGGGGTCGCAAAGAGTCAGACACGACTAAGCAACTGAACTGAACTGAACTGAAGTACTTTGAGAGAAAACAACCCAAATATCTCTACTTTATAGGTAAATAATCAATAAAAAATAAAAATAACATCAGTAATAAAACTGCAAAAGTTAATTTGAACATCTAGAAACAGCCCAAATCTTGCAACTTCCTCACCATGTCAGTGTGGGGAAGAAGCCATTGCTTTTCTTTGGGCCCGTTCTCTTAATCCTCCTTGCTGTATTTTCATGCTCTTCCACTCTCCAGGATCTCTCACTGTGTTTGTTCCACTAATAAACTTATCCTTTATCATTTTGCAGGTGAAGAATTTTCCTTCTTGAAGGATCTTTCTCACATGGTAACTGCTGAAGAGAGCCAGTATGTGATGAAAATTGCCAATTCCCTCTTTGTGCAAAATGGATTTCATATCAATGAAGAGTTTTTGCAAATGATAAAAAAGTATTTTAATGCAGAAGTCAATCATGTGGACTTCAGTCAAAATGTAGCTGTGGCCAACTATATCAATAAGTGGGTGGAGAATAACACAAACAGTAAGTCATTTGGCTCCTTTCTTTCTCTAATAGCTTAGTTTGAAGTTTCTTTTACTTCTGACATTATTTGTCCCTTTGTTCCTTTTACATTTTGAATGTTAGATTGCGTTTAGTTGAGTATCTACTAATTATTTTTTATAGATTACAACCGATTTTAGAAACTTTGTTCATGAATAAACATTGGAGAAAGATGTTAAGTCTTTTGACATATATAGAATATTGGCACTGATAAATTAATATGAGATGTGTGTCTCCAGTTGGTGAGTTTCATCTGAACAGTAATTTTATTACTGTATGGAATTTTACTAGAGCTGACTATTTCATAAGTTAGACACTATTTAGAATGACAGTTGGTGACTCTCTTAACAGTGTGATTAAAATGAATAAGAAAGTTTAAAGATATTTGTTGACTTTTAAACCACAGAACTTAATTGGTAATCAAAAAATTATACAGGATTCATTTTAAAAAGAGAAGCACATTTTAAGTCAAATAAATGGAAAGGGATTAGAAAAATGCATTTGTTTTAATTTTTATTTCTAAATCTTATTATCCAAATGTATTCAAACTCTCCAGATGTTTCATATGTTACCATTCTATTTTCCAATTTTACCAACAAAATAATTGAAATTGGAATTAAAAAAAAAATAAGACCAAAGTGAAAGTATATTACTTTGACTGTTCATTAAATTAATTAACTCATGTTGTCAAGACTCCAAAAATAATATTAGTCTTAATATATTTAATGCTGGAAGAGCAACAACAAAAGACCCTGATCACATACTCTTTGTCCATAATCTCCAAAATGCTGACTTAAAAAAAAAAAGAAGTGCTGACTAATAAAATGAGAGAGTACCAAGGGAATATTGGTTCTGTGGTTTCTAACTATGAGATTAAAATGTAACATAAAAGAAATACAATTGTGTTTTAACATCCAAAGAGTAAGTTAAGAATAATAATTCACCTGCATCAGACTGAATTATTGAAAGCTGTTTAATTCCAAACTCCCCTTAAACAATTTCAGCCATCACCAAAGTCCCACAAGTCTTTCACAACAGATTTAGATAGGAACATTTAAATGATAAGAGATAAGGTATCATGAGATAAACTGGCTTTTACACATCTGTTTTCACTTACTCAGAAGCAGTTGTTACATTTGGTAAAAAGATATCCAATGTACATGGGAAAACCATTTGAATTGGATGACATTTAAATTATATTCATTGTACAAGAATAAACTTAGAAATGTTTGTTGAATGCTTACTCTGTGTTGGGAGGCTTTCTAGGTAGCTCAGTGGTAAAGAATCTGCCTGCCAATGCAGGAGACTGGGTTCTATCCGTGGGTTGGGAAGATCCCCCAGAAAAGGGAATGGCAACCCACTCCAGTATTTTTGTCTGAAAAATTTATGGACAGTGGAGCACGGCGGGCTATAATCCACAAGGTCACAGAATCAGACACGACTGAGCTACTGAGCAAATGTACACTGTGTGTTGAGTTTTATATTTATCATTGCAACTAGGAAGTAGTGAAGCCTGAGATTCTGTTGTATGTGGCTCTGTAGTTTGTGCAAATGTCAGAATACTACTAGTGTTATTTTAGGTAATGTGGGTGTTTTAGATTCCCTTAGTCTGTGTGTGTGTGTGTGTGTGTGTGTGTGTGTATAACATTTTTTCCTTTGAAAGTTAGGGTACTTTTAATTTTTATTGTAAATATTACAATGGTATAAAGTTCTTAATCACTCTGTCAGATGACAAGTTTGACAATCTTTTGATATTCTTTCATCTTTTGATTTAATATGAATTTTCATCCTTTTGTCTTTTCCTGAATAGGTCTGTTAAAAGATTTGGTATCCCCAAGGGATTTTGACGCTGTCACTCATCTGGCCCTCATCAATGCTGTCTATTTCAAGGGGAGCTGGAAGTCACAATTCAGACCTGAAAATACCAGAACTTTTTCCTTCACTAAAGATGATGAAAGTGAAGTCCAAATTCCAATGATGTACCAACAAGGAGAATTTTATTACGGTAAGACATTTTGGCTTTTTTTTCTCTCTTCATACAGTATATCAACAAATTTCTAAGAAAACACATGAAATATTCATTATTCAGATTTCTTGTCAATCTGATTTGGGCTACAATTCAATTTTCTTGGCCCTATTTTCAAAGACTTCTGATTAGATCCTGAGTGAATATTATATGTTGTGACAGTTTTCCAATATGTTTAGTTTATAAAGTTGATTACACATACAGAGTGGTTTTATTCATGTGAAAATATCTGACCTTGTATCAGAATGTTCTGAGTTCCTCCAGAAAGCCATTCACTTTGGGGTAGTTTTCAATGAACCATATGTTCTACCCAGGTCTTGATTTTTACACCCATCACTTTTTGAACTATAAGCATTCTTTTAAAATTTTGCTTTCAGACTTGTGTGTGTGTGTGTGCGCGCATGCGCACGCACTTAGTCTCTCAGTCATGTCTGATTCTTTGAGACCCCATGAACTCTAGCCCACCAGGCTCCTCTGTTCACAGGATTTCCAATGCCAGAATACTAAAGTGGGTTGCCATTTCCACTCCAGGGGATCTTCCTGATCCAGGGATTGAGCCCATGTCTCTTGCATCTGCTGCACTGGCGGGCAGATTCTTTACCACTGTGCCACTTGGGAAGCCCATAAATATGCATGGTCAGGCATAATTATTCACAGTTTCACTTACTGAGAGTCTATAATTTGTGATACAAGTCAGCATCTTTGGCATTATTCTCAGGGATATTTTGTTGGACTTTTCAGAAGTTTAGGGTGCTAATCCTGTCTACATACCATGCTGAACTGTGATAATTTATGGTCTTAAGCAGAAATGTAAGTAAGCTAAATATATGTTACAACAAATATTTTATAAAGGTACATTATAAAAGTAACAGATTGTAATCACAGTTAACTAAATTAACAGTCGAAATACGAAAGGGAAATATCCATTTATTTGAGAACCAAAATATTTAATGTGATGTCTAGAGGATATCAGTTAAATGAAAATATTCAGGACAAAAACATTATATTTGTTTTTGTTTTTTTTTTTAAAACAAAATATTTTTATTTTATTTCATTTTTTTTAATTAATTTTTTTTTTTAGTTTGTTTTGCTTTACAATACTGTATTTGTTTTGCTACACATCGACATGGATCAGCCACGAGTGTACATGATCTCCCAATCCCGACCCCCACCTACCCCCTCCCGCCTCACACCCTCTCTCTAGATTATCCCCGTGCATCAGTCCCAAGCATCCTGCATCCTGCATCAAACCTGGACTGGTGATTCGTTACACTTATGATATCACACATGTTACACTGCCACTCTGCCAACCCATCCCACCCTCTCCCTCTCCTACAGAGTCCAAAAGGCCGTTCTATACATCTGTGTCTCTTTTGCTGTCTTGCGTACAGGTTTATCATTACATCATTCTAAATTCCATATATATGTGTGAGTATACTGTATTGGTGTTTTTCTTTCTGGCTTACTTCACTCTGTATAATCGGCTCCAGCGTCATCCACCTCATTAGAACTGATTCAAATGTATTCTTTTTAATAGCTGAGTAATACTCCATTGTGTATATGTACCACAGCTTTCTTATCCATTCATCTGCTGATGGACATCTAGGTTGCTTCCATGTCCTGGCTATTATAAACAGTGCCGCAATGAACATTGGGGTACACGTGTCTCTTTCAATTCTGGTTTCCTCGGTGTGTATGCCCAGCAGTGGGATCGCTGGATCATAAGGCAGTTCTATTTGCAATTTTTTAAGGAATCTCCACACTGTTCTCCATAGTGGCTGTACTAATTTGCATTCCCACCAACAGTGTAAGAGGGTTCCCTTTTCTCCACACCCTCTCCAGCATTTATTGCTTGTTGACTTTTGGATCGCAGCCATTCTGACTGGTGTGAAATGGTACCTCATTGTGGTTTTGATTTGCATTTCTCTGATAATGAGTGATGTTGAGCATCTTTTCATGTGTTTGTTAGCCATTCGTATGTCTTCTTTGGAGAAATGTCTATTTAGTTCTTTGGCCCATTTTTTGATTGGGTCATTTATTTTTCTGGAGTTGAGCTGCATAAGCTGCTTGTATATTTTTGAGATTAGTTGTTTGTCAGTTGCTTCATTTGCTATTATTTTCTCCCATTCAGAAGGCTGTCTTTTCACCTTGCTTATAGTTTCCTTTGTTGTGCAGAAGCTTTTAATTTTAATTAGATCCCATTTGTTTATTTTTGCTTTTATTTCCAGTATTCTGGGAGGTGGATCATAGAGGATCCTGCTGTGATTTATGTCAGAGAGTGTTTTGCCTATGTTCTCCTCTAAGAGTTTTATAGTTTCTTGTCTTACGTTTAGATCTTTAATCCATTTTGAGTTTATTTTTGTGTATGGTGTTAGAAAGTGATCTAATTTCATTCTTTTACAAGTGGTTGACCAGTTTTCCCAGCCCACTTGTTAAAAAGATTGTCTTTAATCCACTGTATATTCTTGCCTCCTTTGTCGAATATAAGCTGTCCATAGGTGTGTGGATTTATCTCTGGGCTTTCTATTTTGTTCCATTGATCTATATTTCTGTCTTTGTGCCAGTACCATACTGTCTTGATGACTGTGGCTTTGTAGTAAAGCCTGAAGTCAGGCAGGTTGATTCCTCCAGTTCCATTCTTCTTTCTCAAGATGGCTTTGGCTATTCGAGGTTATATTTGTTTTTTAAACTAGATGCAGGGCTATTTATTTTAAAGACTTTATTATTATTATTAATGAAAGCCTGGCCAATTTAGCTAAATTCATAGAACACTAAGCCAATTACCTAATTATCTAATTTGGAGATTTTAATCACCATAAATGCTCTAGATTTCATGATGGCTGTGCTACCTTGGCCTCAAAACTTTGAGCTATGGTAATAATAGAGTAGGCTTCCCTGGTGGACAATCCCTGAATTGAGAAGATCCTCTGGAGAAGTGAATGGCAACCCACTCCAGTTTTCTTGCCTGGAGAATTTGGACAGAGGAGCTTGGTGGGCTAGAATCTATGGGGTCAGAAAGAGTTGGACATGACTGAGCGAGAGTACTGGGTATTACATGTTCAGTTTTTCCCTTCTTAGAAATCAGGTGGATATTGGTAAATGTGATTCACATCCAACTTGGATCCAGAGCTTTATTTTTCTAATCATGACTTTTCATTTTCTAAATGATATCCTTAAAATATATTCATTTGAGATATCTCACTTAAAAATAAAATGTTAAGTCTAGAGAACATGCTATGACACATGTGAAACAATTCTGGAAATCCTAAAATTAATTTGACTGAGGAATCACAATTTTAGGGCCTACTTTAAAATAAATTGTCTTCTTCTCAGATGCCTGAATTTTTTATATTCTATACGTTATTTTGGAAGAAAGTTATAACAAATTTAAACATTTTATTCAAGCCTTGATGGGGGCCTTTTATCTCCTTTCTGTCCTTTTTAGGGAATTTAGTGATGGCTCCAATGAAGCTGGTGGCATCTACCAAGTCCTGGAAATACCATATGAGGGAGATGCGATAAGTATGATGCTGGTATTATCCAGACAGGAAGTTCCGCTGGCCACACTGGAGCCGCTGGTTAAAGCACAGCTGATTGAAGACTGGGCAAACTCTGTGAAGAAGCAAAAGGTGGAAGTGTACCTGCCCAGGTGAGAGACTCCTGTATAACTCCCTCTGATAGCACGGGCAGAGGATGTCATTGGCGGTTCTGACTGAGAGGAACCCTTGTCACTGCTTTTGAATTTTGTCTTGTGTTGCTTTTCTCTTCCTCCTTCTTCCTCTTTTCAAAAAATATTCTTTCATACTCATTCACTTCTGGCCAGAGACACAGACTGACTCACTGATTCATTCAGTGCTACTTATGAAGACCAAGTTTCAGATATGAGTCAATATCCTTAGCTTAATTTTAGAAGATTTTTCAGTAGATTGTCTGTGAATATCATTTGCATTGACAGTCTTCTGGTAGTTCATTAATATTTGAAGTTGATAATAGCTGGGGGAAAATAACTTTCTACTTTGTTGGAAGTGCAAACAAGTCATGTTTTAGGTATTAAGATGCAATCATAAATAAGCAGGAAGAAGCTTAAAATTCTCCCTGGGACTGAAAGAATAAAAGCTATGCAGGGCCTAGATGTTCTGACTACCATCCACTTCCTCAACCCTTTCTCTGACCACTCACCATATCAAACCCTTTGTAGTAGGTACTGTCTGTGTGCTCGTACTTATTCCACAGTCACCTGCCCTTTTATGCCTCTAGGTCTTTATGTACATTTTTGCATTAACCTAACATGCCCTCTTGGAGTCTTTGCCAGGTATTGTTTACTTGGCCTTCAGGTTACAACTCTGGCACCAGTTCTTCTGGAACCAGATGATGGAGCAGATGACCCTCACTTTGCCTCATGTAGGCACCTCCCTGTTATGACAATGCATTTATGTTACTGTGCATGTTTGCTAAGTCACTTCAGTCATTCCAACTCTCTGTGACCCTATGTAGGACAGCAGGCTCCTCTGTCCATGGGATTGTCCAAGCAGAATACTGGAGTGGGTTGCCATGCCCTCCTCCAGGGGGTCTTCCTGACCCAAGGATTGAACCCACATCTCTTACTGTCTCTTGCATTGGCAGGTGGGTTCTTTACCACTAGTGCCACCTGGGAAGTCTCAAATTACCATCCCATAGCAGAATTAAATTTTTTGTAGGTCTTGCTTTTTTTTTTCTGTAAATTCTTTTAAAGTCAGTTCTCTCTCCCATCCTAGAAACACAATAAGTGTTTGCAAAAATCAAATCCAACTAAAGATATTATTCTGCCCTGAATACCTTAAAACCTAATAGGGGAGCTAGACCAGTAAATACAAACAACAAATTTATAAACATAATGTGTAAATTCTAGGCTAGAAAACAAGACACAGATAAACAGCCAATAAGTATGCACTTGTGTGTATGTGGAGTACAGTTCCAATATTCATTCCATATTAAGAAAACTTTAAAAGCATGATTAATATGAATACTGAAGGATGATAAATAAGATATTAGTATTAAAATTGAATTACTAAAGTTCATTGTGCACACATGCATGCTAAGTAGCTTCAGTCATGTCCAACGCTTTGTAACGCCCCTGACCCCATCAGATTCCTCTGTCTATGGGATTCTCCTGGCAAGAATACTAAAACTCATTAACTAATTCATATTTATTCCTTTAATAACATTAGGAATTATTATTTGAAAGTTACATTTTATATAAATACTTATTTTTCCAAAACTTTAGCTGATGTATATTTATGTTAATGAAAGACTGTTTGAAACTATATACATTTTTAGCTAGAACTATATATGCACTTTATTTTAAAGTTGTATATTCATAATATATAGCCATATATTTCTTAGTCTACATATGAAAGTTAAGGTAATCATAACCCCAATTTTTTTTCTTCCTGGCTAAGGTACTTGTATAACTTTCCATGATAATACATTTATGTAGAAAGATTTCTGTTCTAAGGAGAGATAGCCAATGAATATATAACAAACAAAACCAAGGGTTTTTATAATAGGTGATCATTTACGTCTGTTATTTAGTACATGAGTGCTTCCCTGATGGCTCATTGGTAAAGAATCTGCCTGCCAATGCATAAGATGTGGCTTCATTAACTGGGTTGCAAAGATCCCCTGGAAAAGGAAATGGTAACCCACTCCAGAATTGTTGCCTGGGAAATCCCATAGACAGAGGAACTTGGCAGGCTATAGTCCATGGGGTTACAAAAGTATAGGACACAACTGAACAATAACAACAATTTAATATATAAACAATGTATCTTAACTCTAAAGGAACCATTTACTTTTAATCTTTAAATAACTAAATCTGATTTAAACTCTTATCTACTGACCTTTTATCATTAATTTTGTATTTTCCCTTGTATTTTATAAGGAATTCTTTTTGATAATATCAGAAACTCAGTACAGAAATAATGCGTCTTTTACTAAATTCTATGAATTAACTGTAGCATTTCCTCAAATATTTAATTCTATGAGGATGCAAAGTTATTTGGTATTTTAAAAGAATTCTAAATGAACGCTTAATCAGTATCATATATTGTAATTCAACCATATTCACTAGGAAATGTGGCCTCCAGGTCCTGTCCACTGAGAAATTGAATGCGGCAGCAGAAGAAAATTAAATTTTCATTTTCTAAGAGATACTCTTCAATTATGAAATAGTTTAGCTTGCTTGCTTGCTCATATTAATGCCTGTTACTAAACTAGGCACAGTTAATTACCATGTATCCATTTTGCCAGAAGTACTACCAATCCTCCTTCTGCATGGCTAATGCATAGAGTGGGAGGCTAAATAGCTACATAAGATAAATTGGGTTTCCTTTTTTAAGAGATTGACTGTTTACAAATGCCAGTGTGTCAGTAATAATCAATGGGAACCATCCACCCCTCCATTTTACAGCTTTAGGACCCAGCAAATGTTCACTGAGGGTAATGATTAGGGTAATGATCTATGTGACTTTAATTTAGCAAAGGTAAAAATTTTCTAATAGTTGTGTTCCAGCTTTACTCAAGTGTCTGCTTAAAGGGCTTATATAGCTTGTTTGTTTGTTTGTTTGTTTTTTCATATGGAGACATTACTGTAAGAATTGAACTTAGTATTTCTGAATTGCCCACATTCTGGTCCTATCTGACAGGTATTTACTTTCTATTATATCAGATTTTATACAAATTGATTTAAAATGCTTTCCTTAAGGGGCATAGGGTATTTGGGGGTTGTGGGAGAGAGGAAGAGGCAATTACTTTTGTATTGTTATTTTTTTTCCCCTGAACAATAAATCCTACAGGAATCAGATGCTGAATTGAAATTACATTTTTATCCAAAATACAAGAATCTGTTCAGAAGAGGGTAAGACTTCTATCTCTATGTGATACTAACAAATCCAGTGAAATACTACAAGGTTTATACATAGTCATCCATACATCTCTAAGATTTAAATGAGATTGCCAAGTATTCTTCCAATTTATCCATGTTAGAAAATATAATTTGGATACTATATAAAATATATATTATTTGTATATGCATAATATATGTAAAATATTTTAAAAGCACTGTGGAATAATGCCTGCCCTAAAGTAATGATCATGTAATTATTATCTATTATTACTATTGTTTATTTCTAAGTCCTAGTATTTATCTTTTGTTAATCTATCTTTATACATACTTTTCACTAAGTAAGATTTTTAAAACCTGATTCTAATGAAATTGCCATCTTCATTATATATTTTTACTTTTCTGTTTTTACTGATACAGTTTAGGTATAAAAAGATTTTCCTAACATCAGAATCAAATCTCTATTTGGAATGCAGATGGACTGGCTGTAGTATCTTTCCACTCTGACCTTTGTAGTCTCAGATTTTTCATTTGTGATCAGAGTGCTAGAAATCAAAGGATAAGTGGTTCTCTATTTTGTAATGAGAAACCATCCTGCTACTTTGAAATGCTTGTCTACTAATAAAGCACTTCAGTTCCATGCCTTAAAAGAAAACGATGCATAAGCCATCTGATTTTGTTCTTTAACATGAATGTTTTATTAGATTTTTCTACAAAGGGTTTGATTGATTCTTACACATATTTTTTTTACAAATGTCCTTATATGTAATATATATTTTTTCTTTTCTAATAGTTGCTTCACATAATCTCCAGTGTTTCTGCCCTCCACATAGCTCTTTAATTTATTCAGATATAATAGAAAGTTGCAAACACAAGATTACATCAAATGCCTTTACAGAAACAGCCATGCCTTGTGGTTTTAAAAAAAAGCAGTGTTGTGGCTTTTTATTTTTAAAATCAGTGGGTGAAATGTAAAATCTTCCTGTAGCTTGTCTGTCTGTTTTTAAAGAAGCCATTGTTGGAATTATGGTGATTAGAGGTGAGGTCAGGAAGATCTCAGCTCATATCTTTATTCTGCCACCTACTAGCTGTGTGATTAGGGCAAGTTGCTTAGTTTTGTTGAACTTCAGTTTATTCTTCTGTGGAACAGAGATAATAATACCTTTCTCATAGGACTGCGTGAGATTATCACAGGGATGATTAGATGAGATTCTAAGCATAAAGGAATTTGCACAGCGCCCAGGACATTGTGGCACTAGCGCTAATGGTGAAAACTCTCCTGCCAGTGCAGGAGATGTAAGAGACGTGGGTTTGATCCCTAAGTAGGGAAGATCCCCTGGAGAAGGAAATGAAAACCCGCTCCAGTATTCTTGCCTGGAAAACCCCACAGAGAGAAGAGCCTGGTGAGCTATAGTCCATAGGGTCACAAAAAATCGGAAATGACTAAAGCGACTTAGCACTGCACTGGGACTTGGTAAACACTCAGTGTAAATGTTACACAGAGCTGCAATATAGTAAGTACTCTTAACAGTATCTGCCCTTTATTTCATGCCTCCTACATGATAGCGCTGTCCTAAGACATTTGGAAACCTTATTTAATCTCCTCAATGATACTGTGAAGGAGGCATTATTATTGCCATTTTCCGCATCCCAAAATCGAGGCTCAGAAATTAGGGACTTGCCCAAAATCAATCTCTATCAAATACCGTCTTCATCTGAACAGCCTCAGAAGTATGAAACAAACGAAGCTGGTTTTAAGAAGTAAAAAGGATTTCTTACTGACATCTTCCTTCACGTCCCTATTTTAGGTGGATCAGGGTATACATACTACCTGGATCATACCTCAGCTCTGCCACTTATTAGCCATGATCCAAGGTGGAGCTCCCTTGGTGGCTCAGCGGTAAAGAATCTGCAATTCAGGAGACCTTGGTTTGATCCCTGGATCAGGAAGATCCCCTGGAGAAGGAAATGGCAACCCACCACGCCAGTATTCTTGCCTGGAGAATCCCATGGACAGAGGAGCTGGGTGGTCTACATTCCATGGGGTCTCAAAGAGTCAGATATGACTTAGTAACTAAACCACTACCATCACAACTTAATCAACTTATTTCATTTCTCTGCCCCTCAGTTTCCTCTAATATTAACTGAAGATAATAATACCTACCTCAAAGGGCTGTAGTGATATTTAAATTAATCTGTTTTTATTGATCTATTTTATACTGTTGGAATCCCATGGACAGAGAAGCCTGAAAGGCTGCAGGCCATGGGGTCGTGAAGAGTCGGACACAGCTGAGCGACTTCACTTTGACTTTTCACTTTCCTGCATTGGAGAAGGAAATGGCAACCCACTCCAGTGATCTTGCCTGGAGAATCCCAGGGATGGCGGAGGCTGCCGTCTGTGGGGTTGCACAGAGTTGGACATGACTGAAGCAGCTTAGCAGCATACTGTTGGAAAAGTTTCTATTGTATAGTAAGCTCCATCTGTGACCAATAAATAAAGGAACAAATAAATAAATGACAAAGCATACACAGAAAACACTTTAAAATTTCACTCAAGTCATTGAATATATTCTGCAGTATATTTTTCTGCTCATCCCGCTTTTTATTTTCGCGGTCACTATCTGCTTTTTGTGGTATCAAAGTAAACAGTGTTTAAGTGCAAGTTAAACTGTTGGATAGAGACAACACTTAGTACTTAGTTAATATGTTTGCTATACATTTACTCGTCTGTTGGTTTTCTCCTGATCGTTCCTCTTGTTTATAGCAACCATTCTCTTGTCATTCTTCTTAAAATCAGAAAATCAGAAATGATGCTAGTATAACATTTGGTGACTATTACAGACTTAGCTTTTTAAGGACACAGCCCATTGCCTAAAAACTTGTATTTATGATCTGTTTTGATTAGAAGGCAACATATTTTAAAAAGAAAATAGTACTAACCAGCTGTTTTAATGTTTTATAAAAAATTAATAAAAAGCCTTTGCTTTTAAAAACTGTGATTGTTTATTAATACAGTCATGGCTGGTCCATATTTTTCACTGGAAATATTAGTGATACAATGCATTGATTTGGAAGAGATTCCATATTAAGACCAACATGGCTTCCTATTTATTAATGTAATACTATTCTGTTGTTATTCTTTTTAATACTCCCTCTTTTAAAATAATAATCAAATGCTACATGCAGTCAAAAGCCAGGTTTAGCATAATTTATCCTCTATAAAATAGACTTATAAAAAATCAATGTATCTAACATTTTATTCTTGTCCCAGGTAACAATATGCTGTAACTAAATACTTGTTCCCATCTATGTTCTCCAGGTTCACAGTGGAACAGGAAATTGATTTAAAAGATGTTTTGAAGGCTCTTGGAGTAACTGAAGTTTTCATCAAAAATGCAAATCTGACAGCCTTGTCTGGTAGGAAATAAACATCAATTTTAAAAAAATTATTCCAAAAAGCTTTTTTATAATGATGATGGCGAAGCCTCTGTTTATTACAGAGTTCTGAGGTAAAATATATTTATCAATTGCCAGATAAATATAGCAAATATATTTAACTTCTATAAGAAAATTATAAATACAGTCATAACATTAAATTTATGTTATTCTGATTCATGTCTTATCTTTGACAGTAGATTATATTCTCCAGAAGACCTGTCTTATACATCTTATAACATCTGACAATATATCTGGTTATAATAAATCACATAGGAAAGAAAGAGGAAGAAAGGATAACTGAGTACCTGCTGTGAGAACTAGATGTTTTAAAAAGAACACCTGTGAGATAATGTAAATATTGTCCTGCTGCTGCTGGAAGTCCTAAGTCGCTTCAGTCGTGTCTGACTCTGTGCGACCCCATAGACAGCGGCCCACCAGGCTCCGCCGTCTCTGAGATTCTCCAGGCAAGAATACTGGAGTGGATTTCCATTTCCTTCTCCAATGCAGGAAAGTGAAAAGTGAAAGTGAAGTTGCTCAGTTGTGTCTGACTCTTCACGACCCCATGGACTGCAGCCTACCAGGCTCCTCCATCCATGGGATTTTCCAGGCAAGAGTACTGGAGGGGGTTGCCATTGCCTTCTCCTAAATATTGTCCTAAGTCTTCAATAAAAAACAGTGGTTTTGAAGAAATAGCTTCAAATATATTTGGCATATTAGCTGTTGAGTAATTTATTTTAAATATCCCATAGGAAAACAACCAGTTAAATTATTTGATTTCTTAATTTGATCAGGATAAAAATATTAACATATTAGTAATATCAATGTTAAGGTACTTAGAAATGTACAATTCTTTTGGAAATACTTCAAAGTAGACAATTCTAAGACACTTGTGAGTATAAGTCTTAGATTAGATAATTATTTCCCATTATTTCTATAGAACATGGGAAATAATCCTTTTTCTGATGAGGTAAAAACAGATATATATCAAGAGAAAAGATACTGAATGTGTAGGGCTTCTTTATACCCAATTTATTGAGTCAAAGTCTCCAACTATAGAGAGAGTAGAGGTGATAAAAAAGAAAATTCCTTAGCCTTTCATGTTTTTATAGGAAAGAATTTAGATTTTTCTCTCCTGAAGCAGCAACCCATAGAAAAATCAAGCTGACTGAATAATAGCTTGTCAGCCTGGAGTGTGAAGGCTCATGGACTGAATTGAGAGAAGTGGATGCCTCCAGCCCTGAAATTGCATAGAGGGTGCATGTGTGTGTGTGTGCGTGTACAAGAGAGAGAGATGGGGCAGAGATACAGCTGCATACCTTTCAAGAATTTCTCAAGGGGTCTACAATGAAAAAAAGTTTTATCCTCCCAGGTTTTGGCTTGGGAAGATTGTTTTCTAACCAGCATTCAGCTTCTAGCAATGAGATGATACTGATGTATTTGATACCACAACTTCTACCCGTCATTTAGACAACTTACATCCCAAACACTAATAGAACTTTTCTACATGTCTACTGTATAAATGTTCGTGTCCTCACGAGAGAAGTGAATGTTCCCTGAGCAAAGGTCCTCATGGCTCACATCCAGGCTTCTAGGGCTCTGAACTCTTGAGTAGGTTGTCAAGAAGATAGGACTAGTGGAGATTCAGAAGGTAATGGGTACATTGTACTTGAGTCAGAAATATATTCATGGTTGAAGCACAGGATAATTTAAAGTTCTTATGTTCCTTTCCTTAGGAATTAAGAGAATTTGACTGCTATACTGGCCAAATTCCAACTGGATAAGTATATTTTGCTTTCTTACCCTGGCTCTATTTTCAGTTTGACCCAAACATCTAGGCAGTTATTTCACACACACAGAATATTTGCTGCTTTTCAGTCCTGAGGGAGTATCATTGTAGTGGCAAATCAATTATTGTGATCAGTGTGGCTTAAATTTTTTCACATATCTGGAAGCTTTATAAGGTAATATTTAATTGCCTTTACTGTCAGGGACAGTAGAGCATAAATGTACATATTAGTGCAGATTTGAAGTCACCCTAGTCTCTTTCAGAGTTCATATAGTCTATAGTGGAAAGTCTCTGCTCTTTGAACAAGCCTCCATCAACATTGAATTTGTCTCAGCATCCTGCTCGCAGAGGCATTCCCAGTACTTGACCCAGGGCTGACACATAGTTGGTACACAGTAGACATCTGTTGGAGAAGGCAATGGCACCCCACTCCAGTAATCTTGCCTGGAAAATCCCCTGGACAGAGGAGCCTGGTGGGCTGCAGTCCATGAGGTCGCTAAGAGTCGGACACGACTGAGCGACTTCACTTTGACTTTTCACTTCATGCATTGGAGAAGGAAATGGCAACTCACTCCAGTGTTCTTGCCTGGAGAATCCCAGGGATGGGGGAGCCTGGTGGGCTGCCGTCTGTGGGGTCGCACAGAGTCGGACACGACTGAAGCGACTTAGCAGCAGCCATCTGCTAGGGCTTCCCTGGTGCATTGCCGGAGATGTAGGAGATGCGGGCTCCGTCCCTGGACTGGGACAATGCCCTGGAGGAGGGCGCAGCACCCCACTCCAGTATTCCTGCCTGAAGAATCCCATGGACAGAGGAGCCTGGTGGGCTGCAGTGCATAGGGTCACAAATATTTGGACATGACTGCATTGATTGGGCACACAAAAACATCTGCTAGAGGATAAAACAAGGGAGAGAAGGAGAGAATAGGTTTATCTGGGGCCACCTTGTCTACTATATTTCTTGGATCATTTAACTCCTTAAAATATCAGTAAGAAATCCAGGATTGGCCTCAAACACTACCCAGTTCAGACTTTCAGGATAACTGATGTAAGGTTAACTTCTCAAGCTTTCAGTGAGAATTCCTTGATTCTTAAATTTCTCGTTTTCCCAGAGTCTTGGAAATCCTGGCATACCAGCTACCAGCCAGCTAATACATTCTTCATTCTCTTTCTCTTTCCCTCTCTCTCTTTCTCTCTCACAAATATACACATTACCTTATAAATCATTCATTCAGAAACCTTCTAGTTACACAGCTATAAAAGTTGCCTCTCTATTCCTCTAAAGTCAATACCATTTATTCCCTGCATCATTTTGGGAGCACCATATGCTCTGTCTTATTGGTTGGTGTCCTTTTCACATGTATAATTCTTTTCCCCAAATAACATGAAAACCTTGCTGATTAAAATGTTTATGACACTTAGTAATCCTCACAAGTACTTAGGAAATTTATAAACATGTATTTGGTTATTACTTTTGCTATTAATGAAAATTTCACGGTGTTTAAGTTATACAAATTAATTATATTCAGTGCCGTGTCTATTCCTTTCATTTAACAACTCTTAGTAGACAGAGAGGGTGAGCAAAGTACTAGGTCATAAAAATGAAGAAATGATTACAATGTGATACCTGCTCTGAAGTAACATGCAGACTTGTGAGGAGAGAGATATAAACAGCTGAATTTAATAAAAGGAAGAGTGACAAAAATGTTTTATTGTAGAGCGGTTCTTTTTAAAAACAGGTTTTTTTTATTTATTTAATTTTGTCTGTGCTGGGTCTTTATTGCTGCGTGCGGGCTTTTCTCTAGCTGCAGGGAGAGGAGCTAGTCTCTAGTGGTGCTGCGCGGGCTTCTCACTGCAGTGCCTTCTCTAGAGCGTGGGCTCTAGGGCGCACAGGCTTCAGTAGTGCTTGTAGTTCCTGGGCTCTGGAGCACAGGCTCAACAGTTGTGGTTCACGGGCTTTGTTACTCCATGGCACATGGGATCTTCCAGGATCAGGGATCAAACTCCTGTCTCCTGCACTGGCAGGTGGATTCTTCACCACCGAGCCACCAGGGAAGCCCCAGGCTGTAGCTTTTAAGATATACAAGTCCATGCAGCCCTGCGGGCCCACAATTACTGGGCCCACAAACACTGCTGACGTCCAGACCAGATCTCAGTGTGTCCCTAGGTGAGAGTTTGCAAACATCAGGGCTTCCGGGGAGTGAATAATTTCTTTCTGGGGAGGTACCAGCAAGCTGTGGTGAGGCCCAGGGAGGGCTGAAGGAGGATGTCTTCCTGCCTACATTCCCTGCGAGCACCTCTGTAGCCCGAACATGGAAACACACCTGCAGCCTGTCCCTCAGGTTGAAGCTCCAGGACAAGGCAATGAGCCTTTTTCACAGGCAGACTGGGGTGGTTTTAATTTACTGTCTATGCAGTGCCCTGGGGGTAGGAGCCTCACAGAACTGTCTCTGGTTGATCCAGTTTGGAGGGGTGGGCAGAAATGCAAACCCCTCTGGCCACAAGGGCCAGGCAATTAAGGAGCATCTCTGCATGGACTGTGCTCATTCCCCGGCTTTAGTGATGCGGGTGAAGAGCACTGGGGGAAGGCACACCCCTGCCTTTAGAAAGACTGAGGATGAGCACCGGGAATGGGGCACACCCAAGACTTCAGCAAGGCTGAGCCTGTGCAAGCAAGGTACAGGGAGAGAGCAAACACAGCACTCATCCATGCCACTTCTCTAACTCCTGCTTTGTGTTGAATCCTAGAACAAGCGAGACCGTGTCATTTAAAAGGAGTGTCTCAAGTCTCCCCAGCCCCTGGGTCCTCTGGACATAAGCCCCTTAGGTTTCCAAAGCCAGATATTTAGGGATCTCATCTCTGCAGTGCAGGTCCCTAGGGTTGGGTGAGTAGCTCTGGACCAGCAATCCCTCCCTACTGGAGGTCTTTGCACCAGGGTGTGGGATTTTTGGCGAGACTGATCCTCTGCCTCTCCTACCTGTCTCCAAGAGGCCCTTTGACTTATTGTGGCCCCTCCCGTTGGTCAGCTGCTTATTAATTCTTTTCTAGCAGTCATTGTTCCATACATAGCAGTAGATTTGGTGTCTGTGGAAGCAGAGTTCAGGATTTTGCTCCATCACCATCTTAGACCGCCTCCTCATATGTATTTATGCTTTTAAATGAGCAGAATATTATGAATATCTTAGAAAAGAATAGCAGTGGTTGCCTCAAGGACAGAGGCTATTAGGTGAGAGAGGGCTTTTCACTTCATGGGCCACTGTATTTGGTTTGGAAATTTACCTTGTGTATGTATGACTTCTTTAATACTCTTTGGTAAAGAATCTACCTGCTAAAGCAGGAGATGTAAGAGATGCAGGTTTAATTCCTGGGTCAGGAAGATCCCTTGGAGAAGGAAATGGCAACTCACTCCAGTATTCTTGCCTGGAAAATTCCATGGACAAAGAAGCCTGCGAGGCTGAAGTCTGTGGGTCCCAAAGAATCAGACATGACTTGGTGCACACGCACATTTAAAAACTAATAAAATCTTTTTAAAATAGCATTATTAGCAGAATTTATAAATTTAAAAGCACCCAGAAAACAATTCAGTACTGCTGGGATGCTGTTACATTTTAAATCATGTAATGAAAATTTTATCTTTCTTCAAAATAGTAAATGTGATTTAGCAGTGAACAACAGCAACAACAAAATACCCTGCTTCACATTCTCTTGCTCTGGAAAAACTGAGTGACTTGAGAGTCCTTTGCTAAGACCCCTTGAATCCACTCTTTCATTTTCTGTTTCATGGCATCTACTTTCATTTCAGACTCTCATTACTGCTGTCCTAGACTATTTCAATAGCCTCCTAAACGGTTTCCAATCTCTCTTCTATCTAATC
This sequence comes from Aepyceros melampus, assembly GCA_006408695.1. Taxonomy (NCBI): domain Eukaryota; kingdom Metazoa; phylum Chordata; class Mammalia; order Artiodactyla; family Bovidae; genus Aepyceros; species Aepyceros melampus. The sequence goes on along the minus strand of SJXQ01005948.1, from coordinate 98,499 downwards.
TGTCTTATCTACCACTGCCAAGATTAATCGCCTTAAAACTCGCTCTCAGATCATTCCAGTTCCTGTTCAAAGCGTCCCTTCAGTCTGCTGTGCACTATCCACTTCTCATCAGGACGTTCAGACCTCAGCTCCCTTCAGGCTCAGCTCCATCTGATTCCTTACACACAGTTTGTGCTCCAGTCAGACTGAAAAGTCACTTGGCACCCCACATCCCCCCATCCTCCCAACCACCTCATCTTTATGAAATCTCTCCCACCTGAAATATCTTTTGATCTGAGCCTCAGGTCAGATATCCCTAACTTTAATAAGTCACCATGATTATACCAACCAGAAGCTACCACTCCTTAACTACTACAATATTCTATTATTTTGCTTATGTCACATATGATGTCTGCTGCTGCTGCTGCTAAGTCGCTTCAGTCATGTCCAACTCTGTGCAACCCCATAGACGGTAGCCCACCAGGCTCCCCCGTCCCTGGGATTCTCCAGGCAAGAACACTGGAGTGGGCTGCCATTTCCTTCTCCAATGAATGAAAGTGAAAAGTGAAAGTGAAGTCACTCAGTCGTGTCTGACTCTTCGCGACCCCATGGACTGCAGCCCACCAGGCTCCTCAGTCCATGGGATTTTCCAGCAAGAGTACTGGAGTGGGATGCCATTGCCTTCTCCGATATATCATGTCTAGTCTCCTAAAATTATTTATGTACTAGGTATCCCCCGCCAGAATTTAATTTCCCCCAAATTGATCCTTATGTGTTTAGAAGCACCCAGCACTGTTGCTTTCTGCTTTGTACTCTCTGGATGAAAGAACAAATAAGATGAGACGCTCTGTATCTGTGGTGTTTATTTTTTCACCTCAGTTTGATGTCCATTACTTTTGACACTAAATTCCATTAACATAAAACATAGTAAAGACTCATATAATAAACATGGAACCTAGAGAGTGCTGAGAATCATTTTCTTCTCAGGCTGTATTTTAAATGCTCATCTAGTTGCAGTGAGGATCCGGTTATAGAGTAGGGCTATTTTTGTAATGGAAATGAATGTCAGCATTTGGATTAATAGATAATCCTCTTGGAAGGTGTAAGGGGAAAGAGAAAGAGAGTACTAAATCCTTCAGCACAAAGTATGAGCTTTAATAAAGGAGCCATTAAAATAAAGGAATTAAGAAGACACAGCAAAAGCCATATTCAGGTCAGACTCAAGTACGTGGATTTGTGCTGTACTGACTCTTACATCCCGCCCTTGTTTGTTCTCTTTCTTCTGCCTACAAGTCGGAGAGCTGCCTTTCTCTTCCAGCTATGGTTCCAACTGAAACCATAATTCCACTTCTTCCCCTACATTTTTGCCTGGACTGTTGCAACAACTGACAAAGTTGATCTTCTTGCCCCCAGCTGATTGCTCATCCAATTCACGCTTTACAGCTGCTGACACAGGTTTCTGCTAAAATCAGAGCAGTCGTGTCCTGTTCCTTCTGAATGAACCCTGGGCTCTCTAGCATCATGATCCAAGCTCTTAAAATTGAGCATTCCCTGCCACACCCCTCCTCCTATAGCCCCAGCTTCAGCTGGACTTTCAGGTCATCACCACCGCTTCTCTCACCTTGCAAATATAGTTCCTGACTTGGGAATGCCCTTGTCCCCTTCTCCAACTTTCACTCTTCTACTTATTCTTCAAGAAGCAATTCAAATGTCACCATCCCTGAGCAGCTTCCTGAACATCGTTCCCTTCCTAGATGGTTTTTCTCTCCATCATCTGAACTCTGATAGTGCAAAGTGCTCAAGTTCTACTTTTCTTTAGATTGTTTGTTCTCTTACCTGTCACTAAGCCAAGAGCTCCTCAGAAGCCCAGAATGTGTCATAGAAATCTTTCTGTCCTCAGAGCCCAACACAATGTGGGAAGCAGGATAGATGCTGGGTGGGAGCATGCCCTTAGGAGATGATCCTGGGCCCTGCTTTGCTCCAAGTTGGGGGCTTCTCTCGAGGCTCTGGCCCTCCTCACTCCCCATGCTCCAGTCACACAGGCCTTTTCTGAGTCCTGAACACACCTGGCTTGTATCTGCATTGCACTAGCCTTTCTTCCATTTTTCCGGAAACTCTGCCTTCAGGTCTGCCCAGCGCTGACTCCTCTGTATTCTTTAGGTCTCGGCTCAAATTAACCTCCTCAGACAAGCCTTTCTTAACATCTAAAGTCAGGTAGTTCCTCTTACCTGCCCTAATCACAGCTAACCCATCACTTTATCTTATTTCTTATACTTAATTATACCCTGAAACTGTGGTCTTTCATTGATTCGCTTTTTTAAAAGTCATCCTTGTTATTTAATATCTGGACTTCCAAGGTGACTCGGTGGTAAAAAGTGAAGTAAAAGTGTAAAGAATCTGCCTGCTAATGCGGGTGATACAGGAGATGTGGGTTCAATCCCTGGGTCAGGAAAATCCCCTGGAGTAGGAAATGGCCACCCACTCCAGTATTCTCTCCTGGGAAACCCCATGGACAGAGGAGCCTGGCAGGGTCACATGGAGTTGCAAAGAGCTGGACGCGACTGAGCACACGTTCATTTAATGTCTGCTTTCCCTCCCAGGAAGGAACTATTTAGTTTATCAGAGTATACCAGTCCTTGGAGTCGTGAAGAGTCAGACATGACTGAGCAATTTCACTTTTCACTTTTCACTTTCATGCATTGGAGAAGGAAATGGTGGCCCACTCCAGTATTCTTGCCTGGAGAATCCCAGGGACGGGGTAGCCTGGTGGGCTGCCGTTTATGGGGTCATACAGAGTCGGACACAACTGAAGCGACTTAGCACAGCAGTATACCCAGTGAATCAACAATATCAGGCACACAGGAGGTGCTCAGTACATGACTAAGTGAATGAGTGAATACATAAATGAATATTTGCTGGTCTATCACAAAATCTATGTGGAAAAACAAACAAGCAAACACTATTTGCACCTTGAAGGAGCTCAGATTCTTAAAACCTTTCTAAAGGTCGTGGGTGGTGCTGAAGCTCAAAATATTTTAGCAGCTAAATTACAGAGACAGAGACGTTTTTGGTAACCCAGGGTTCTGTTATGGAACTCCGTTCATTTTGTTATTTTAAGCCTGTCCTTGGTGATGCAGCAATCTATTTAAATTGGCTGTTTAGAAACAGTGCCATGAAGGAAGTAGTGGCATCCTCCCGTATGAAGGCCAGCCTGCCAGCGTTATGTCCATCATAGACACTCAGAGCCTCTGATGCCCTGAACAATACCTCATGCAAGCAAGGCACTCGATAAATATTTGCTCAGTGGCCTTAGTATTTTGCTCTGCTTTTTATGGAAGAGCTTGTATTATCTCCCAGTTCTTCTCTGGGGGATCTAGGCTTTGCTGGCCCTGTTCCCGTCTCATCCATTGTGAAAACCCTTGCACCATGCTGCCTGGAGGAAAGTAGGACCGTTATTTGGCAGCAATGTCTGCAGTGACCAGAAGACAACTGCTTGGAAACAGTGTGTGGATTTTTTTTTTTTTTTGGTATTTCTGTTTCCCAGTGGTTTCTTTATTTCCATTTTTAGAGAATAGTTATCTTTTCTCGAAGCAATAAGATAAATTCATCAGTGTGAATCTCTTTAACTCCCCTCACATAGTGATTCCTCAAATACCTGAGTGCATGTACCTGGTGGCTGGCAGTGTGCCTGAAACTGGGGATTGAGACAGAAGATGAATAGCACAGGAAGGTCCAGGCCCTCCGGGAGTAATTGTCTGGCCTAGCAAGAAAGATGGCCTTGACTGACACATAATTACATAAGGATGAGCCATACAGGAGGACAAACAGAAGCTATGAACTTGCCGTATTCCTACATGACCTTATCTCCTTCTGTGATGTGGTAGCAGCATACTCTTTCTTAAGCCACTTACAGCTTATATTTTATTTCAATGTAACTGCTTGAAGTTTGTCCCAAAAGAAAAAGGTTCCATTTTCTTTTGTCCCCTTAGTATTCATGATGTGATTTCTCACTTTTTACATGTTCTCTCCTACTTGTACATCCAAAGAGGTGGCATTTCTCTCAAGGTTAAGTGTCCTGAGATCTTGTTTACAGCTGCAGAAATCTGCTGTCTCTGGTGGGGTTGGGACATTGGTTTCAATCTTTATTTGCTGTGTTTGGAATATATATGAAAACATTGGTCGTTGAGTTACATTCCCCTTGCTCTTCCACTCAGTTAGATTTTCTAAGTTTTCTAGTGTGTGTGAGGTCTTTGTATTCTTTCTGTCTCTCTGGGACTGTTTTCCATCTACTCTGATTAGTGTCATATGTTTTATTTAATGTGAGAAAAAACTGTATAGCCAGTATTGTGAACAGAATTGTGGTCATGGGGCCTGTAGATGACAATACCCACAGTCTTACTATTAAAATATGAAATAATTAACCCCTTTCATTTGGGCTTTCCTGGTGGCTCAAACAGTAGAAAATCAGCCTGCAATTCAGGATACCTGGGTTTGATCCCAGGATTGGGAAGATCCCCTGAAGAAGGAAATAGCTACCCACTCCAGTATTCTTGCCTGGAGAATCCCCATGGACAGAGGAGCCTGGAGGGATACGGTCCATGGGTTCACAAAAAATTGGACATGACTGATCAACCAACACTTTCTTTTTCTTTCATTCAACAATTAGTAAATGTTGAATTGTGTGCTTCTCTGATGGCTCAGTGGTAGAGGAGCTGGGCAGGCTACACAGTCCATGGGGTTGCGAAAGAGTCAGACATGATTTAATGACTAAAGAACAACAGCAAAATATTGGATTAAATACTGGTAAATTACACATTACCAGGAAGCTCCCTCTACTTAGGTTAGTTCACCCCTTAGGCTCACTAGTGCTAGAAGCCAGGGGCGCTAAGAGAAAAGACACAATCCTTGCCTGAAGGAGGTGGAAAATCCACTTAAAGAGAGAGATAACAGTATAAATATATATTATGAAAGCTTAAAAAGAATTAGATCCTGGGTTCAGTGGGAAAGAGTGGTTAGTTCTACTTTAATGAGGGGTAGGAATCAGAGGAAAGCAGAAAAGTCCTGGTAGGGTTGGGAATCCTATCATTTTGCCTTTTCATACTGTTCATGGGGTTATCAAGGCAAGAATACTGAAGTGGCTTGCCATTCCCTTCTTCAGTAGACCACATTCTGTCAGACCTCTCCACTATGACCCTCCCATCTTGGTTTGCCCCGCAGGCATGGCTTGGTTTCATTGAGTTAGACAAGGGTGTGGTCCTACTGTGATTAGATTGACTAGTTTTCTGTGATTATGGTTTCAGTGTGTCTGCCCTCTGATGCCCTCCCATCTTACTTGGGTTTCTCTTACCTTGGGCGTACTGGACGAGGGGTATCTCCTTACCACCACCGTTCCTGACCTTCAAAGTAGGACAGCTCCTCTAGGCCCTCCTGTGCCTGCCCAGCCACCACTCCTGGGGTTGCTCCTCCCGGCCGCCGGCCCTGGCCTCGGGCATGGGTGGCTCCTCTCAGCTGCCGCTCCTGCCCTCGGGGGCGAGGTGGCCCCTCCCGGGGGCCCCATACCTCAGACGAACGGTGTCTCCTCCCCGCCGCCACTGGCCTTGGACGTGGGGTAGCTCCTCCTGGCCACCGTCCTGACCTCAGAAGCGGGGTGTCTCTTCCCAGCTGCCACCCCTGACCTCAGACGCAGGGTAGCTCCTCCCAGCCGCCACTGACCTCAGATATGGGGTAGCTCCTCTCTGCCGTTCCTGCACTGTAGCAGCCTGGCACTCTAGGCCGCTGCCCCTGACCTCAGACGTGGGGTAGCTCTCGGAGAAAAGGCAAAATGATAGGATACCAAAAGAGAAACTCCCCAGGTCATTAGGTGCCCAATATGCTACTGGAGATCAGTGNCCAGTACTTTGGCCACCTCATGCGAAGAGTTGACTCATTGGAAAAGACTCTGATGCTGGGAGGGATTGGGGGCAGGAGGAGAAGGGGATGACCAAGGATGAGATGGCTGGATGGCATCACGGACTCAATGGACGTGAGTCTGAGTGAACTCCGGGAGTTGGTGATGCACAAGGAGGCCTAGCGTACTGAGATTCATGGGGTTGCAAAGAGTCGGACACAACTGAGCGACTGAACTGAACTGAGGGTTGGGAAAAAAGTGAAAGTGTTAGTTGCTCAGTCGTGTCTGATTCTTTGCGACCCTATAGACTGTAGCCCACCTGCCAGGCTCCTCTGCCCATGGGATTTTCCAGGCAAGAATACTGCAGTGGGTAGCCATTCCCTTCTCCAGGGGAATCTTCCTGACTCAAGGTTTAAACCCGGGTCTTCTGCATTGCAGGCAAATTCTTTATTTCTTAGACACCGGGGAAGCCCAGGTAGGATTGGAAGCTGAGCCTTAAAAGATTAGTGTCTGACTGTACAGGGGTTTAGGGAGTTTCCAGGGAAACAAAGACACAGAAGTGATAAAGTCTGGTATGCTCAAGCCACTGCAGTTCAAAAAAATGTGGAACACAGTGGGTAGAGTGAAGAATGCTAAATGAAAGAGGCAGAGCCAACCTCATGGAGGCCTTCCTACTGCATCCTGAGCAGGCATGTAGGTGTGTGATATACTGAAAGAGAGATGGGAGGGCGAGCTAGCAGGTTAGAGGATAAGGCTTTAAGTAGGGGAGTAGCAAAAATTGGTTTGTGTTTGATGGTCATCCCAGAGGAAGCTTGTGATGTGAACTGGAGGCAGAGCAGTGTTAACTGCTGACATCCCCAGAAACTCATTTTAAAAAAGGATTTGTATATGTTTCTAGGTTTAATTTTCTGATTTTAAAGAATTTTACCTTCATGTTAATAAGTGAATTTGCTCTATGATTTTCTTTTTTTAGACAGTCCCAACCTAGACAGCATATTAAAAAACAAAGACATTACTTTGTCAACAAAGGTCCGTCTACTCAAGGCTATGGTTTTTTCCAGTGGTCATGTATGGATGTGAAAGTTGGACTATAAAGAAAGCTGAGTGCCAAAGAATTGATGCTTTGAACTGTAGTGTTAGAGAAAACTCTTGAGAGTCCCTTGGACTGCAATGAGATCCAACCAGTCCATCCTAAAGGAGATCAGTCCTGGGTGTTCATTGGAAGGACTGATGTTGAAGCTGAAACTCAAATACGTTGGCCACCTGATGTGAAGAGCTGACTCATTTGAAAAGACCCAGATGCTGGGAAAGATTGAAGGCAGGAGGAGATGGGGGATGACAGAGGATGAGATGGTTGGATGGCATCACCGACTCAATGGACATGGGTTTGGGTGGAGTCCAGGAGTTGATGATGGACAGGCAGGCCTGGTGTGCTGCGGTTCACGGGATCACAAAGAGTCGGACACGACTGAGCGACTGAACTGAACTGAACTTGTTTAATTTTAATAGCAAGGTTAAGACCACCCAAAAATGACTTAGATTGCTTTTATTCTCTTTCTAGAGTCTGGAATAGTTTTATCTCAGAAAATTCTGTCTATTCCTAGAAGATTTGGTTAAAGTTCCCTAGAGAACCATCTAAGCTCAGAGTCTTTAAGTTTGAGGACTAGGGAGGATTCTGTCTACTGATTCAGCTACTTTAATGCTTATTGGATTATTCAGACTTTCTATATTTTTCTTTGATTCAACTTTCTGATTTATGTATGTTTGTAAAATTGTCCAGTTGATGGCAGATCTATTTCAAAGTTATCTACATAAAGGAGCACAAGAAACTTTGAGAGGAGGTGGAAATATTCTTTATCTTATTTGTGGAAGTGGGGTCATGGATATACACATCTATCAGAATTTATCAAATTGTGTATTATAAACCATGCATAGTAAATAATTTATACTCCTTAAAGTTGATTAAGCTTCCCAGTTGGTGCTAGTGGTAAAGAACCCGCCTGCCAGTGCAGGAGATGTAAGAGATACAGGTTTAATTCCTGGGTCAGGAAGATCCCTGGAGGAGGAAGTGGCAACCCACTACAGTATTCTTGCCTGAAGAATCCCATGGACAGAGGAGCCTGGTAGTCTACAGTTCATAGAGTTGAGAGTCAGATGTGACTGAAGCAACTTAGTGCACACACACAAAGTTGATTAACATTTCTCTGCAGAAAATTATGCACAGTATTCTTTGTGATTTTTTAAAATTCTCTTCTATGGACACTCCTTACCTAGGTATTGCCACTTTCACACTCAGGGCCATTGATGTGTGATCCTGCCTTAACTGGCAGACTGATAAAAATGGACAGCAGAATCTGAAAATAATATAACACCATTTAAATACTAAATAGTTAATATATTTTACTTTCTTGGAGTTCAGTGTTTTGCCAACTAAATTTTTTTTACTAGTTACTTAATGCAATTGATATTTTTCTTTTCATTTGCTAAAAATGATTAGTCGTCTGGATTTGAGAGAGCTAGGTATACTTGTTTAATGTAAAACTTTATGCCTTTTAATTTTCTTCTAGTTATCAAATGCATTCTAGAAGAAAATATAATATGTGAGATGGACTATTTCATAATGCAGGGCTTATATCTTATTGCTAAATATGAGCTAAAGAAGGAATAGATCTATGAAAAGTATAAAGCAAAAGCAATTAAATAAAATGATAATAGAATGGGAAAAAAAAAAGAGAGAAAAGGAAAAAAAAGAACAACAAAAAAAGAAAAGTATAATCAGAGATGCCACCAGTTTGTCTTGAGGCTTATTCAGAACAAGCAGGAGCTTTTCAAGAGATGTACCAAAAATGTTGTGGAACATCACTTTCTAACCATATCAGATAATTATGTGTTTTTGAAAGTAGTACTAAGCAGTTTAATGGGAAATCAATTCTGCTTTTACTGAGTGGAGCTCAGCATCTGCAACAAAGCTAATTATCTTAAATTTGAAGTGGACCTCCTGGGGTTAAAAAAAAAAAAAAGGTACAAACTTGAGTAATCCTTTCTCTTGCTTCCTTGTGCTATTTTTTCTTTTTTCTGTATTTGAGGTACCTCCTGGTTGTTTTGTTTAAATCTTGAAGAGAAGTTGGAAGCGCAAGACTGAATGCTGTTGTATTGTATCATTTGCTAGACTCCCATAACAAAGCCCTCAGACTGAGTGGCTTAAGTAACAGACATTTATTTCATCATAGTTGCAGAGGCTGAAAGTCCAGGAGTAAGGTGTCTTCAGGGTTGGTTTCTTATGAGACCTCTCTCTTTGAGTTATAGATGGCCGTCTTCTGTCTTCACATGTTGTATTAGTCAGTGTTCTCCAGATAAAACAGATCCAGCAGGATGAATGGACGTACACACACAGATGGCTATGTGCATTTGTGTCTATATAGACATTCACACACACACACACACACACAGATTGAGATTTATTTTAAGGAGTTGGCTTGCACAATTGTGCAGAATACGTGGGTTTGACCCCTGGGTTGGGAAGATCCCCTGGAGAAGTAAATGGCAACCCACTCTAGTATTCTTGCCTGGGAAATCCCATGGACAGAGGAGCCTGATGGGCTACAAAGTATAAGGGGGTCACAAAGAATAAGACACAACTTAGCGACTAAACAACAACAGCAATTTCCAAATACAGTCCTATCATGAAATCTTGAGGATTAAAGCTTCAATATATGCATTTTAGAGAACAAATTCAAGCTGCTGCTGCTACTAAGTCACTTCAGTCATGTCCGACTCTGTGCAGCCCCCAAGACGGCAGCCCACCAAGCTCCCCCGTTCCTGGGATTCTCCAGGCAAGAACACTGGAGTGGTTGCCATTTCCTTCTCCAATGCATGAAAGTGAAAAGTCAAAGTGAAGTCGCTTAGTCGTGTCCGACTCTTAGCGACCCCTTGGACTGCAGCCTACCAGGCCCCTCCATCCATGGGATTTTCCAGGCAAGAGTAGTGGAGTGGGGTGCCATTGCCTTCTCCAAAATTCAAGCTACAACAGCCATCAACTTAAAAGTAAGCATAACTAGAAAGACAATTCAAAGGGAAAAACAGCCCTCCTAATATTAAAAGTGTTATTTAGCCTGACTTTAAGATAAAGTGTGTTTTTGAAACCTGAGATAAACCAATTAACTGAAATGGGAAATAACTTTTTAATATATCATATTTCTAGAATCTAGAAGTCGAGTTTGTTTTCCTTTGCCAAGGATATTTATATTATCACAGTAATTAGAGATTAGATTTTTTTAAATTTCTTATTTTGGTTATATGTGAATTTCTACCCATTTTCATTTTATGTTTTTAAGTTTCAAGTTAGAGAGAAACAGGTAAGGAGTTTTTCTTGAGTTATGAACTAATTTGAAATTGTTATTAAAAACAAAGCCACATTTTGCTTTTCCTGGCAATATATGAAATAAATGATGGGAATATTACCAATAAGATGGAGGAGAAAATTAGCAAGAGAATGTAATATAAAAGACAAAACAGAAAATACACCTTCAACAGTTCTCTCAAATCAATAAAAGTAATCTTACAACATTATCTCCTGTGTTTTATATCAGTACCTTATGTCACTTATGTTTTTCAGATCTGTTTAACTAAAGGGTAAAGTGCTTCCCTCTCTGATACCAAAAAAAAAAAAAAAAATGCTTCTGTTATCTCTCTCTCTCTCTTTTTTTTTTTTTTTGCAGATAACAAAGATATTTTCCTGTCCAAAGCAATTCACAAGTGCTTCATAGAAGTCAATGAAGAAGGCTCAGAAGCTGCTGCTGCCTCAGGTGCCAAACTATGGTTTTCCCAAATCTCACCTTTTCTAGATTTGTATTCTTAAAGCAATCTTGAGTGGGGGAATGAGAGTCATTTTTAGAACCAAGTAATAAAACTGATGCTGCCCTCACTTAGAAGTCAAGCTAATGATGAACCTGCTAGGATTTTCCAAATAAGATATGAAACATGCATTCGTTTCAGTGCCCCATGCAGAGTAACTCCCATCTCTAATGAGAGGCAGGAGATTGTCAGCTCTGCAGAATAGATTTTCCTGCTGTGCTGTCCATTTAAATATTTAAAATATTTCCCTTCTGCCCCGTTAAACATTCTTCTTTCTATTTAATTATTTGTGGGAGTTAGTTCTTAATTTTGTCAGTGAAGAGCTTTGATTTTTTTAAAAGCCCATGCACAAACAAGCTACATGATAGCATGCAATACAAAATTTTAAGTTAATAATAATAATTTTAACTGAAAAATTTTAAAAATTTACCTAAATCATGCATCAAAAAAAAAAAAAAAACCCAACAAAAATAACAGTAAATGTCCTTAATTATTTTGAACATTCTGATTTCCTTAGTTAAGTGAGAAGGATTTTTCTTTTCTCATTTATTTGTTTGGTTTTGTTTCAATATCATGTTCAACAGCCATCACCAAATTTTAGAATGATTTTTCCCTTCTTTAGTAAAGTGTAACACATCATGTTTGTAACATTTTTAACCTCTGCATATATTTAACCATTAAAAGGATCTCATCAGTTAAAATGGTGTTTGGGGGAGGAAATAGAAACAGTAGTCTCAGGCATTGAGAAAGCTTCAAATCTTACATCATTTAATCTTGGCCTTTTCCTGACAACACATCACCCTGCAGCAAGTATAAAATGATTATCCCACAATAAGGACCTCAAGGGAATTCAGTTTCCCAGCTGTAGGAAACATCATTGAATCTCTCCTTGCTGTATTTTCTCTTTAATCACTGCTGTTCTGGCCACTTGCTAGAAGCCTGGTGACTTGCTATGTAAAATCCCCATTTCAGATAAAAGAAATGATGATTTGGTAATATAAAGAAACTGGGGGAGGGGACAACTGGAGGAAGGTATTTGGTTTTTTGTTTTTGTTTTTTTTTTTCCATTTTCCTTGACATTTTATTAAAGCCGTAAGTATTTGTCTGAGGCTGAGAATAAAAATTTGTAATAGGCAGAATAAATTATCCTCTATTTTCGGTGGGGTGATGGGAGGAAACTGTGTGTGTGTACATGTGTGTGTACGTATTTGTTTCTCTTTAAGATCAAATAGAGATGTTAGCTCATTTACAATTTTTCTCTCTTTAAGTCTTTAAAATCTTGCTTTGTGTAAATCATTACCTTTGTGCTGAGCATAGATGGTTTGGAGAAATTGCTCATTAGTTCCTACATATCCACAGACATGTAATTACTTTCTCTCTTGCTACAGGAATGATTGCAATTAGCAGGATGGCTGTGCTGTATCCTCAAGTTATTGTCGACCACCCATTTTTCTTTCTTATCAGGAACCGGAGAACAGGTAAGTCTGTTGTGAGAACAGAACTTTATTTATGGCCAAAAAGAAATCATTTGTTAATTGAAAACATATTCCTGCATTTTTATCAGATAATTTCTAATGTTCAAATGATTTTTAAGTGACAATAATTTATTCACATTCTTATCTTTAGAACATTGCTAATTGTAAGCAAGAAGGAAAATAGATAGCTTTTGTTCAACTCTTTTTCTGTTCACTCCCTACCCAATGCAGGTACAATCCTATTCATGGGACGAGTCATGCATCCTGAAACCATGAACGCCAGTGGACATGATTTTGAGGAACTGTAAATCATTTTATTTGAGTAACAAAGAAAACAGTAACTCAGCACATTATGTTTGCAACTGGTATATATTTGAGACTTGTGTTTTACAATATATCTGAAAATAATATTTAAAATAGTTCCTGAAAAAATAATGTATGTAAATTATAAGCCAACTTGTCAAGGAATGTTATCAGTATTATTGAGATAATGGTCCTGTCATGTCATTGTGTTTGTTGTGCTAGTATTTAAAATAAAAGTACATAGTGAACATGTGAACAGCTCTGTTTTTCATTTTAGAAGTTGTAGTATATAGATACCTCTAGGGAGAATTTGGAAACAGTGGTACTTCTGGACTTCTTAAGTCTTTCATAATTGTGCAGAAACAAAGCACCAAAGTAAATTAGTGTTATTTACTTATACATAACAAGCAACAACTAGTGAGGTATTTTTCTGGACAGCTACTCCACAAAAACTCTGATTGCTGTTTCTCTGAAGACAGTGTATAGTTTAAAATAAAAATCTGCAAACTAAACATCTTTTATGTGGCTCCATGAAAAAACTTGTTAGGAAAAAATCGGGGCTATGCCAACCCATAGCTTATAGCTATAGCTTGTTGACTATGTCTTTAAAGATCCACTTGGCTTATAAAGGTGATATAGATTACAAGCCTGGTATATCACCATGTTTTGCTGCTGCAAGTAAAATCTGACCTACAACTTACTTCCCCCAAGTCCCCAAATAAGCCAGATGAGCAAATTAATAATAAAAATATGCCCTCTGGTATGTCACTGGAGAATAAACTAGAAAAACTCTGCTGGTACAGATACTGGAAACTAGCAGGTTATAGGCCAAAAGCTGCTCACAGGGATGTTCTTGTTTCTTCTGTGTAAGAGGTTTTCCTTTTTAGAACTTAAAGATCTGTAATTGGAGTATCGCACTCCTTGTTTTTCCCATTGGTTCCTGATGGTTCTGGAATACACTTGTGTTTGAGACCTCTTGAGAGATATGTCCTTTGCATAATGTTTTGCTTTTATTTTCTAGTACAAATGTTGTTAATTCCAGTGGGGACAGTATCAATTTCTTAAGTTCTCTAGTAAATTATTTTGTTATCCTGTGGCTGAAATAACAGCATTCCTTTGTTGAGGGGTGAGGGGTGGGTACATGGGGGAAGGAATAATCTCATCAGATTCCATGAGTGGAACCAGACTCATTTAATGCCAAATGTTTGATTCTTTGATTAATAATTTCTGAAAAAGTTTGAAATGTTTCAAAATTTAACAGAAACAGTTTGATTGTGACTTTCTTGTATGTTAGGTATCTTGCTATGATTTGGAGCTGTTAAGAAGACTGATATTATTAACTTTAATTCTGTTCAGGAGAACTGTGATTTAGAGCAAGTAGGCCTGACTTTGACATACTGAATTCTAAACTGAGAGGAAAAACTTGAAAATCTGCATTTTTAAAAAGTTCCTTTGGTGATTTTGTTATACACTAAATCTTGAATGTTGCTAAAATAAAGGATACATGTGGAACACTTAAATATTATTTGTTTGCATGCATGAGTACTCAGTCATTCAGTCACGTCCAACTCTGTGACCCTGTCGTCTGTAGCCCACCAGGCTCCTCTGTCCATGGGGATTCTCCAGGCAAGAATACTGGAGTGGGTGCCATTTCCTCCTCCAGGGGATCTCCCTGACCCAGGGACTGAACCTACATGTCCTGCGTCCCTTAGCACTGGCAGGCGGATTCTTTACCAATGAACCCCTGGGAAGCCTCACTAGTTGTTTAAATGTGTTTAATTTATAGAAAATTAGATCAATCAATGAAGTACCCTAAATTGGTTTTTTATGTGTAATGCGATCACTTGGGTATCTAATTAAAAATGCAGATTCTCATTTAGTAGCTTTGGGGTGAGACCTGAAATTCTACATTTTTAACAAGTTCCCAGGCGATGCTGTTACTGTTGGCCCATTGACTCAGGTTGGTAACAAAGCTCCACTTAACGTAGGTTTACATGTTTAATATTTTTACATATTGAAACAAAAAAATTTTATAATTTTCATGCAGCTTGGAGAGATTCAAGAGAGAGGGTTGTAGTTTACATTGAGTGCAGTAAATTTATTAAAAAATGATTTTACTTGAGTTCTTTTTTCTATTACACATTATAGAAAAATGCAGACTTCTTTTGCATATTAGAACACTTGAAATATAGTCTTTAAAAATATAAAGACATTTATAGGCAGTGCCCACAAAAGAATTTATGAGTATTCAAGGACACAATATTTAACATTTAATCTTTTACTACTTGAATATTCAGAAGACTTATAGTTTATTCATAAAGCTGAGGTTATTGGAGACCAGCATTCTCATTTTCGTTTATAATGTACACAGGCTGCTGATTCAGTATTGATATTTGGAGTTTGTGATGTTCTTTATTACGGTTTCAATACTTCTTAAGCATTACCTTGGGCTTCCCTGGTGGCTCAGAGGTTACAGCATTTGCCTCCAATGCAGGAAACCCGGGTTCGATCCCTGGGTCGGGAAGATCCCCTGGAGAAGGAAATGGCAACTCACTCCAGTATTCTTGCCTGGAGAATCCCATGGACTGAGGAGCCTGGTGGGCTGCAGTCCACGGGATCACAAAGAGTCAGACACGACTGAGTGAGGTGACTTTACTTTAAGCATTACTACATTGTTATACCTGTGTAGCCATCAGTCAACTAAATGAGTTACCTATAAGGGACAGTAAACATAATTAGACAAGCATGTGAATTTTATAAAGTCCAAAATGTAATTTTTATTGGCTGATATAAAATTAAACTTTACCATTCAGAATGTTTACCTTCAGTTCAGTTCAGTTTAGTTGCTCAGTCATGTCCAACTCTTTGCGACCCCATGGACTGCAGCACACCAGGCCTCCCTGTCCATCACCAACTCCCGGAGTTCACTCAGACTCAGGTCCATTGAGTCAGTGATGCCATCCAGCCATCTCATCCTCTGTCATCCCCTTCTCCTCCTGCCCCCAATCCCTCCCATCATCAGAGTCATTTCCAATGAGTCAACTCATCGCAGGAGGTGGCCGAAGTACTGGAGTTTCAGCTTTAGCATCAGTCCTTCCAAAGAACACCCAGGACTGATCTCCTTTAGAATGGACTGGTTGGATCTCCTTGCAGTCCAAGGGACTCTCAAGAGTTTTCTCCAACAACACAGTTCAAAAGCATCGATTCTTTGGTGCTCAGCCTTCTTCACAGTCCAACTTTCACATCCATAGATGACCACTGGAAAAACCATAGCCTTGACTGCTGCTGCTAAGTCGCTTCAGTCGTGTCTGACTCTGTGCGATCCCATAGATGGCAGCCCACCAGGCTTGCCTGCCCCTGGGATTCTCCAGGCAATAACACTGGAGTGGGTTGCCGTTTCCTTCTCCAATGCATGAAAGTGAAAAGGACCTTTGTTGGCAAAGTAACGTCTCTGCTTTTGAATATACTACCTAGGTTGGTCATAACTTTACTTCCCAGGAGTAAGTGTCTTTTCATTTTATGGCTACAATCACCATCTGCAGTGATTTTGGAGCCCCAAAAAATAGTCTGACACTGTTTCCACTGTTTCCCCATTATTTCCCATGAAGTGATGGGACCAGATGCCATGATCTTCATTTTCTGAATGTTGAGCTTTAAGCCAACTTTTTCACTCTTCTCTTTCACTTTCATAAGAGGCTTTTTAGTTCCTCTTCACTTTCTGCCATAAGGGTGGTGTCATCTCCATGTCTGAAGTTATTGATATTTCTCCCGGCAATCTTGATTTCAGCTGTGTTTCTTCCAGTGCAGCGTTTCTCATGATGTACTCTGCATATAAGTTAAATAAGCAGGGTGACAATATACAGCCTTGACGTACTCCTTTTCCTATTTGGAACCAGTCTGTTGTTCCATGTCCAGTTCTAACTGTTGCTTCCTGACCTGCATACTGGTTTCTCAAGAGGCAGGTCAGGTGGTCTGGCATTCCCATCTCTTTCAGAATTTTTCACAGTTTATTGTGATCCACACAGTCAAAGGCTTTGGCATAGTCAGTGTTTACCTTAAAATATTTCAAAACAATTTAGATGTCCCTTAAATGAAAATGGAGTCTACCTTATTATTAGCATGTTTATGGAGTGCTTAAAAATAGAATATTTGATAGTACCAAGGTTTTCCTATTGTTTTGTCTTATTTATAGTTTCTTCAATATTTCCTTTCTATTGAAAAATAAATCTTTTTTAGTTTCTTTTTATTTAAATTGGGGCATAGTTGATTTACAATATTATATTAATTTCAGGTATACAACATAATCGGAGAAGGCAATGGCACCCCACTACAGTACTCTTGCCTGGAGAATCCCAGAGACAGAAAAGCCTAGTGGCCTGCCATCTATGGGGTCGCACAGGGTCAGACACGACTGAAGCGACTTAGCAGCAATAGCAGCAGCAGCATACAACATAATAATTCAAATTTTTTATAGCTTATACTCCATTTAAAGTTATTATGAAATACTGCCTATATTCCCAGTGCTATACAGTATATTTTGTTGCTTGTTTATTTGTACATAGTAGTTTTTACCTCTTAACCTCCCTACTTTATCTTGCCCCTCTGCTCTTTCCTCTCCCCATTGATAACCACTAGTTTTTCCTCTACATCTGTAAGTCGGTTTCTTTTTCATTACATTCATTTGTTTGTTTTATTTTTTAGATTCAACATATTGTGACAACATACAGTATTTGTCTTTCTCTTACTTTACTTAGCAGAATATCCTCTAGGTCCATCCTTAGTTTTGCAAATGCAAAATTTCTTTCTTTTTATGGCTGATTAACTTTGCCGACTAAGGTCCGTCTAGTCAAGGCTATGGTTTTTCCTGTGATCATGTATGGATGTGAGAGTTGGACTGTGAAGAAGGCTGAGTGCCGAAGAATTGATGCTTTTGAACTGTGGTGTTGGAGAAGACTCTTGAGAGTCCCTTGGACTGCAAGGAGATCCAACCAGTCCATTCTGAAGGAGATCAGTGTGGGGATTTCTTTGGAAGGAATGATGCTAAAGCTGAAACTCCAGTACTTTGGCTACCTCATGCAAAGAGTTGACTCATTGGAAAAGACCCTGATGCTGGGAGGGATTGGGAGCAGGAGGAGAAAGGGACGATAGAGGATGAGATGGCTGGATGGCATCACTGACTCGATGGACCTGAGTCTGAGTGAACTCCGGGAGTTGGTGATGGACAGGGAGGCCTGGTGTGCTGCAGTTCATGGGGTCGCAAAGAGTCGGACACGACTGAGCGACTGAACTGAACTGAATATTCCATACATATACATATGCCACATCTTTGTTATTCATTCTTCTGTTGTTGGGTATTTAGACGGCTTCCATATCTTGGCTATTGTAAATAATACTGCTATGAATCTTGGGGTACATGTATCTTTTCAAATTAGTGTTTTCATTTTCTTAAGCTATATGCACAGGAGTTACTGGATTATATGGTACTTATATTTTTTGTGTTTTGAGGAGAAAAATTAAAAAGCATAGGCCAGTTTCATTTCCTTTAAAATGTATGTTAGCACACAAACACATAGACAGACACATATGATGTGCACAGCCAGCTTACAAAAACTTTTCTATTTGTCTCATATCTGGGGGGAGGAAATCAACAACGACACATTTTCTGCTTTTACTTTAAATCATTTTTCCAACTTCGCTGAGGTATAATTGACAAATAAAATTGTATATATTTAAATTTACAACACAATTATTTGATATACGCATACGCTGTGATTAACACAACCAAGCTGATTAATAAATATATCACCTCGTATGGTTACCTTGTGTATGTGTGTGTGTGTGTGTGTGTGTGTGTGTGTGGTGAGAATGCTTTAGGTGTATTCTCTTAGCAAATTTCAAGCATACAATATAGTATTCTTAGCTGTGGTCACCATGCTGTGCATTAGATCTCCAGAACTTATGCATCTTTTAATCAAAAGTTTGTATCCTCTGCTCAATATCTCCCTACTTCCCCCACCCCTCAGCATGTAAAACCACCATTCTACTCTCTGTTTCTATAAATTTGACTGTTTTCAGGGGTTCCACACACAATTGATACCATACAGTATTTGTCTTCCTTTTTATGACTTATTTCACATAGCACAGGGCCCTCCAGGTTTATCCCTGTTATTATAAATAAGCCCCTCAGCCCTGGCAACCACCAATCTATTTGGTTTCTATGTACTCTTTTTATTTTATCTTTTATTTTTAGACTTTTCATTATGAGACCATACAGTATTTGTCTTTCTCTGTCGATCTTATTTCACTTAGCGTGCTGTCCTTCAGATTCATCCATGCTATTACAAATGGCAGAATTTCCATCTTTTTATGACCGAATAATATTCCTTTGTGTGTGTGTGTGTGTATTTATATATGTATTACACAGAAATACATATATTACACTTATATATATATATGTCTTTGTGTGTGTGTATATATATATATATATATATATACATGTATTACACAGGAATACATATATTACATTTCTTTATCCATTCAAACATCAATGCATGTTTAGGTTATTTTCTGCCTTTATGAATAATGCTACAATAAATGCAAGAGTACAGATATCTCTTCAAGATGCTAATTTTTTTTTCCTTTGGATATATACTTTAGATATTAAGTCCTTGTCATATATGCTTTGCAAATAATATTTTCTCCCATTTTTCAGGTTCCCTTTCCATTTGTTGATGGTTACTTTTGTTCTACAAAAGCTTTTAGCTTGATGCAATCCCATCTATTGTTTTTGCCTTTATTGCCTGTGATTTTGGTGTCATATCCAAAAAATGATGGCCAAGACCAAAATCAGGATCTTTCCCCCTATGTTTTGTCCTAAGAAAATAAACATACAGAATATGAAACTTAACTCAGCTTCTTTGTTTCATGTCTGCCAACGAAGTTATTCCTGAGGGAATTTTGAAGTCTCTACATGAACATAAGAATACCTCATGTAAATAACTCCATCTTATTTCCACAAAATAATCAGCTTACAGATAGAATATAGTTTAACATTAATAAGCGAAAAACTAAAGGTGCACCCTAAATATATTGGCTTCTGATTTTGATGAGACAAAGATGCACAGAGTTGTGAAAAAGGTGTTTAATTAATGAAAATAAAACCAATTGCAAATAAGGTACATACTGTCCTTTGTCCAAATCTGGGCCTTATTATAAGTGAAATATAGATAAACTTTTCCTCTTGTTGAAAATTGCAGAGATCTTTCTCTATTTGGGGAAAAATTGCATTATTATCTGTGACATATGGCATGTTCCAGAAAATGTTTCTTTAGCAGTCATCTTAGCTACTGGCTGATATAGCAGTTTTTTCTCTTCCTCAAATAGAAGACAATGTTTCATCCCTCCCCTCTTCTGAAAGTTTCGTGATAATTCACAAACATACAAATCTGATATTTGTTCACACAATTGCTCTTTGTCTGTTATTTAAGGAAAATTGCCAGTGGAGAGCATATTCTTTTCCACATTCCATTCTTTTTCACCCCTGCTTCAACAATTTTCTGCTTAATTATTTATAACCAGATTCCTATGGAAAAACACAGACCGTGTGGCAAGAGAGAAAACCACATTTAAACACCAGATCTGCCACTTACTAGATGTCTGTCCTTGGAATCAGTTGTTTAATTTTCATGTGTGTATTCAGTTAGTAACATCTACTTCGTAGGGTAACCTGAGGATTAAATGATATAATGTGTATGATGAATACAATAAGTACTTGACACTAGCAGTCAGTCATGAAAGGCTAGTTGTTAGCATTAACATGACCATATTTCAGCTCTTCTAAGGCACATCATTTTCCAGATTTCATTAAGAGAATGGAGTGATCAATGGTATCTTACAATTGCTGGTGAAGGTAACAGCCATGACTTAGATGGTATTGCTTGTATATGCAGCAATCTTGTTACATGATGGTGGCCTAACTCTTGACTTCTTAGTCCACAAACCACTGAAAAAGAATCATAATGACTGTCTGAGGAAGCACTGTGAATTGTTTTCATTGATTTTTCTGTCAGATAAAGTGCCAGTTTCAAAACTTGTGAAACGGGTGTCAATAGCTTAAGGGAAAGTCCTAGAGGCAAAAGTTGCACTCTGGGAATGTCTGTGTCATGCCCCGGCTCTTAATAGCAAGGAGGACAATGGCGTGGACAAACACAGACCTCAGTCATAGCATAGGAAGGGACTTGGAGCTGGACTCTGCTGAAGAAACATTGCATTCTGCTCATATTTTCACTTTAAAATATACATAAGTATGATCCATAATAAAATGTATTTAAATAAGTCTAAAAGATGTACTTAATGTTTCAAATGAATTTGAAATACAGCTTCTGTTTAATGTGTCATAGTTTAACTGCAAGCAAGTTTTTCCTTCTAAGCTTATATAAAACAAAGGGGTGTCTTAAAACTGATGTCTTGAATTGGATGAAATATATTATTCACAACAAGACTTGTGAAGGAAGCTTATTTGTTAAAGTACATAGTGAGTGGAAATGTTGTTATATATAATTTTCAAAAGAGATTGCTTTTCCAGACTTTTAAAAGAGGGCAGGGAGGCAGTGTGTGAGCAAGAAAAGGAAAATGGGGAGTAGAACAGCAAATATTCACAAGCTACCTGCAAATGGTAATTATTTTCAGCAAAATGACTCTACAGTATCTAAAGTAGGCTGAACTTGGTCATTAAAAAACATCTGAAAGAAAAATTTTTCTGGCTTTCATCACACAGAAGTGAATGTTAATGACTGGAATAGTGTGAGGAGAGCAGAGTGGGAGGGTGGAAATATTGAATCTGGTTTTTATTTTTTTTAATTTACACCTCTTAATGTAGTTTAATGACATTCTCACCTTACATACTCTATATACTAATTAAAGGCAGTCTATGAGGAAGCTGATAAGTATCAGATTAAATGGCAGAGGTTTAATTTTGTCCTGAAAATTTTTTTTCTTCCAATAAAACTGTTTTTAATTAGCTGGTCTTGACAATTCACAGAAGCTATAGTCACACAATACTTCCTTAGCAATGGAATTTTAATTTTTAATTTCATTGTCTTTGCATGGATCAATTTCTAGGGCATTTCCTATGTCATAATGATGCCAATGGAAGAAAATTTTAAATGAACACTAGATCTTGGTATTTTCGAAAGAAAATTTTTCTAATTGAAATTATCCAGAAGTATTTACTTGAACCAAATAAACTGGATTGCATTTTATTCATGTGACTTGTACTTCAAATAGTAGTTGCTGAGTTTTCTTCATTAATATCTATTCCATCAATAAAACTAAAACTCTTTAGCAAGAACTAAAGTCTTAAATTTTGACCTGGGCAAGTTTTAAAAGGAAAATGACATGCCACAAGATGTCACTGTAATCCTAATAAACCAATAAGGGTGGTAACTGCTTTCAACATTAAAAGAAATTAGGTGAGAAAAAACTCACAATAGGCACAAAGCAGTCGGTAATGTTACAATCTATCTTTTCAAATCTATGCACAGCTCTAAAGAGTACACCTTGGAATGAGCCTCCGTTATTCAATGACAACTTTCATAGAATAGAATATGAATCTTTAATTCTTTTGAAATAAAATATCTTCATTTTTATGACAAAGTTCTATCTAGCATATTTCTGATTCAGATTTCAAATAGAATATACTTTGAACTGAGAAATAAAAAATCAGTTTAAGATCCACTGAAAGCTCTCACCAGTTCTACGATGCTTTTGATGTCTATGGAAGACTCCATTGCCAGCCAGAATGGAGATAAAATTGTGAGAAAACACAGTGTGGGACATTAAAAAAAAGGGGGGGGGATCTCTCTTCATAATATACTTGAGACAAAAATCATAAATGAACTACTCATTCTTGTTAACTTTCCTATAGAAAATCTGATTCACATCCTACAATCAAAGCACACAGATTAAAAGGGCATCTATGAACCTCTGTTTCAACTATAGTGACAAACTCACAGGGAAAAGTGACTTTAGTTGGTTATTTTACTGATAAAACAACCTGTCACTTATTAAAGAAAGTCCTTTTAATGCTCTGAGCACATAAAATAATACTACATTCAGAAGTTTTATGCTGTAGTTACAAGGAACTGATTGTTTTCTATATATTGATCTGGGGGCATTTTTTAAAAAGTTGTCCCATTTTCAAAAGGAGTGTCTCATCAGATACGTTTTGAAAAACAAATTCTTCTGTACACCTGAAACTAGTAAAATACTGTAAATAATTATAATTTAATTTTGAAAGTTATAAAAGCAACTCATAACCAGTTACATGACAGCCTTTCCACCAGTAACTTCGGTCATCACTTCTCTTTTACTGAAGTTTTTCCCATATGTATTCACTTAATTACTGATTTATCATGCTACAGAGAGCTACAAAGATGAATGAGACACAGAGCCACCAGATTCTTAAGGTTCTTGATATCCAGCTGAAGAAAGCAACTCTATTAACAGGTGATGTTGGAGTAGGAGCTCATACTGGGTGCAGCTGGGGCAGAGATGAAAAAGTGAGTTCCCCAAGAGGCAGAGTAAAGAGGTCCAATCTGAAGCAGGAGGCAACATAGACCTTTAGATGACTGCTTTTTGTCCACTACATATGCTGATTTATTTTCCTCTACAATGGAAAAAAAAACCCCGCCAAAATGCATCATTTCAGCTTTCTTTCTGGTTTGATAAATTTACTTAACTCATCAAACCATTGTTAATGTGAAAGAAATGTAAGAGATTGTTTACTTGGAGATAGAAAATATTCCTAAAGAGAATTTCTCTGAAGCAAGGCTCATGTGGCTGCAAACCATACTGAATTCCACACTTGCTTGC
Source organism: Aepyceros melampus (assembly GCA_006408695.1). Taxonomy (NCBI): domain Eukaryota; kingdom Metazoa; phylum Chordata; class Mammalia; order Artiodactyla; family Bovidae; genus Aepyceros; species Aepyceros melampus. The sequence goes on along the minus strand of SJXQ01005948.1, from coordinate 75,129 downwards.
TTCTGCCCATAACTTACTCCAAAAATATGTGCTTGTCTATTGATCTCCTGGTCTGTAAAAAAGGAAAAAATGAAAAAAATTAATGGAGAATTAGAGATACAGCAAAGCTTAGGAGCTTAACTTGTCAGCTAGAAGTTCTCTCCTTATTAGTAAAGCATGTTTTGATCTCCAAACCTAGTCTCTGGAGTTAAAAAAACGAGTTCTCCTCTGTAATAGTCACAGCTAGACCTTCCCTTTGGAAAGCCCCAGCACAGGCATAAACATCCCCGTTGGTCTTGACATTCAGGGTCATGTAACAAAGATTATTCCAGTGCTGGCACAGAAAGATCTCTGTGGTCAGAGCTTGTATATCATTACAAGGTGACAAAAATTCCTAAGCGGTAGATTTAGAGCCATGGACAGCATATTATAAAGCAAAGACATTATTTTGTCAACAAAGGTCTGTATAGTCAAACCTATGGTTTTTCCAGTAGTCATCTAGTGCGGATGTGGGACCTGGTCCATAAAGAAGGCTGAGCACCGAGGAATTGATGCCTTCGAACTGTGATGCTGGAGAAGATGCCTGAGAGTCCCTTGGACTACAAAAAGATCAAACTAGTTAATCCTAAAGGAAATCAATTCTGAATATTCATTGGCAGGACTGATGCTGAAAACTCCAATACTTTGGTCACCTGATGTGAAGAGCCGACTCATTGTCAAAGACCCTGATGCTCAGAAAGATTGAAGGCAAAAGAAGAGGGTGGGAAAGGATGGAATGGTTTTAGACAGCATCACTGACTTAATGGACATGAATTTGAGCAAACTCTGGGAGAGAGTGAAGGACAGGGAAGCTTGATGTCCTGTCACCCATGGGGTTGCAAAGAGTCAGATACAATGTAGCAATTGAATAACAACAGATACATGAGCAGTTTCTGAGCAATGACCTGGTTGAAAGTAAACAAGAACAAGTTCATTCTTATGGTCTTCCAACTTTGGGGCAATTCCTTTCCAAAAAGTCACCAAAACCACCAATTCCTGGGCAACCCCTATAAGGGAGCCATGGAGTACAGTACCCACCTACTCACATCTGGCATTTGTATCTTTTGAACAGCTTCTTTGCTATATGGGGGATAAACCTAAGTATAGGCAACCTAAACTAGGTCTGAGTTATTTCCATATCCATCCTGCAACCCCAACTATCTCCCTTGATGTGACCTGCTGTCTATTACTTCTTTTTTTGACTTAAATTTTTTTTTAATATTTGTATTTACAAAGTTGAATGTAAATGTTTTATCAGTCTTTAAGTGTATGTTTTGTTTGTTTGTTTTTAACTTTTTATTTTGTATTGGGGTATAGACAGTAAAGAATCCACCTGCAGAGCAGGGTATTGAAGTTCAATTCCTGGGTTGGGAAGATCCCCTGGAGAAGGGCATAGCAACTCACACCAGTATTCTTGCCTGGAGAATCCCATGGACAGAGGAGCCTGGTGGACTACAGTCCATGGGGTCAAAAAAGTCAGACATGCTGAGTGATTAAGCACAGCACACATAGCCCATTAAAAATTTTGTCAGTTTCAGATGAAGAACAAAGAGACTCAGTCATACATATATTAATACATGGATCCACTCTCCCCTCAACTCCTCTCCCATCCAGGTTGTCTATGGCTTTTCTTAGAGTAAAAATGTCAGCTACTCTCAAGCAGAAGATATTTTCTTCAGAGAATTCGATTTTTAAAAATTAAAAACAACTGGCAAAACAAAAAGCCTCAATAGAAAAAAAAAAGAAAATCCCAAACCATCTGATTATAAAATAAGCAGAGGACCAAAGTAGATATTTTTCCAGAGAAGATATTGAGATGGCCAACAGGTACATGAGAAAAAATATTTAACATTACTAATCTCCAGGGAAATGTAAGTCAAAACCTTTTAGAATGGCTGTCATCAAAAAGACAAGAAGTAACAAGCACTGGCAAGGATATAGAGAAAAGGGACTGTTGTGCCTTCATAGGAATGTAAACTTGTGCAGCCACAATGGAAACAATATGGAGGTTCTTCAAAAAATTAAAATTAGAACTACTACATGATTCAGCAAGTCCATTTCTGGGTGTATATCCAAAGGAAATGAAATCACTATCTCAAAGAGATATCTGCACCCCCATTTCACTGTAGCATTATTTACCATAGCCAAAACATGGAGACAACCTTAAGTACCCATGGATGGATGACTGGATAAAGAAAAGGTAATATATTATTTAGCCTTAAAAATCCAGGAAATCCTGTCATTTGCTACAACATGGATGGACCTTGATGCCATTATACTAACTGAGATATTATATATCACTTATATGTGGAATCTAAAAAAATTGAACTCTTAGAAACAGAGAATAAATTGGTTGCTGCCAGAGGCCAGGGTTTGGGGGAGTGGAGGTTGAGGGTGGTCAAAAGACATCACCAAAGCCAACAGTTCATAAGAAAAGATGACTAGCTCTGTGATAAAAAATGACTACTTTTCACCACTGTTTTATTTTCTCCTGGTGTTAGCAGAAGAATAGTCTCCAGACTACTCCTCCGATGGGCCTCCATTCTTGTTAAGGAGGCAAAGAAGAATCTGAGGTCTTACCCATTGTAAGAGAACTTGTTGAGGATAAGGAAAGAGAGAACAGAGACAACACCTCAAGAGAGAGATGGGCCTGGCCAAGGGAGGCAATGGCTCTGAGAGCTGGAGTGCAGAGTTTTTAAGGCAAGGTTATTTGCATAATCCAGGAGGTCATTGACTGACAGTCTTGATTGACAGCTGCAGCTTATGTAACAAGAGGCTCTACTCTGCATGTCCATCCCATAAATCGGTCTGTTATACTTAGATGCATGCATTCATTGAATATTTATGAGCATTTAATGAGTACAATGGCCACCAAAGATTACCTAAGTACATGAGAGAGTGAGGTGTATGCATATACCAGAGTAAGGACAGTCCTGCCAGTAGGTCAGTGGGGGATTTTTTCCAGTCCCCTATTTTGAAGTACAGAGGAACCAGAGATCAAATTGCCAACATCTGCTGGACATGGAAAAAGCAAGAGAGTTCCAGAAAAACATCTATTTCTGCTTTATTGACTATGCCAAAGCCTTTGATTGTGTGGATCACAATAAACTGTGGAAAATTCTGAAAGAGATGGGAATACCAGACCACCTGACCTGCCTCTTGAGAAATCTGTATGCAGGTCAGGAAACAACAGTTAGAACTGGACATGGAACAACAGACTGGTTCCAAATAGGAAAAGGAGTACATCAAGGCTGAATATTGTCACCCTGCTTATTTAACTTCTATGCAGAGTACATCATGAGAAACGCTGGACTGGAAGAAACACAAGCTGGAATCAAGATTTCCAGGAGAAATATCAATAACCTCAGATATGCAGATGACACCACCCTTATGGCAGAAAGTGAAGAGGAACTAAAAAGCCTCTTGTTGAAAGTGAAAGAGGAGAGTGAAAAAGTTGGCTTAAAGCTCAACATTCAGAAAACGAAGATCATGGCCTCTGGTCCCATCACTTCATGGGAAATAGATGGGGAAACAGTAGAAACAGTATCGGACTTTATTTTTTGGGGCTCCAAAATCACTGCAGATGGTGACTGCAGCCATGGAATTAAAAGACGCTTACTCCTTGGAAGAAAAGTGATGACCAACCTAGATAGTATATTCAAAAGCAGAGACATTACTTTGCCGACTAAGGTCCGTCTAGTCAAGGCTATGGTTTTTCCAGTGGTCATGTGTGGATGTGAGAGTTGGACTGTGAAGAAAGCTGAGCGCCGAAGAATTGATGCTTTTGAACTGTGGTGTTGGAGAAGACTCTTGAGAGTCCCTTGGACTGAAGGAGATCCAACCAGTCCATTCTGAAGGAGATCAACCCTGGGATTTCTTTGGAAAGAATGATGCTAAAACTGAAGCTCTAGTACTTTGGCCACCTCATGCGAAGAGTTGACTCATTGGAAAAGACCCTGATGCTGTGAGGGATTGGGGGCAGGAGGAGAAGGGGACGACCAAGGATGAGATGGCTGGATGGCATCACTGACTCAATGGACGTAGTCTGAGTGAACTCCGGGAGTTGGTGATAGACAGGGAGGCCTGGCATGCAGCGATTCATGGGGTCGCAAAGAGTCGGACACGACTGAGCGACTGAACTGAATTGAACTGAATTGATGGGGGTGTATCTGGGGTGGGGTTGGTAAATAGCTTGGTAGAATTAGGTGGCCATTGGCTCAGGCCTTCAGAGCTGGAAGAGGGATGGAGCTTGATTTCCCGAGCTGCCACTTGTAGAAGAGATGTCCAGAAGAGCCATGAGACCAGGAAGATGCATTTGACCTGTGGAGGAGCAAAAGCTAAAATATGTATAGTCGAGTCACTAAATTTGAGTTTGTTTATTATAGCAGTTTGCCTACTGTGACTTTTCTAGGCATACATATGACTGATTTATTCTTATAAGCATGCTATATACCTTTACACTCTTTTCCATTTTTCTTTTCCTTGACATTTTCTCAAAATAATACACTACTTAGTATACTTACTCCAGACACCAATGTGGTCTCCAATCAACATATTTATTTAACATTAATGTTTGATCATTATGAGATTGCTTTCATTAGAAACTGAACAGAGTTCCCCTGGTGGCTCAGATGGTAAAAGAAACTGTTGAACAATGCAGGACACTATTTTCAGGAAGGATTTTCAAATGCTGGCAGCTTGTACAGCCCCCTTGCACAAGCCTACTGTGTCAACTAATAACTATTGATAGGATTTTTACAACTTCTGCTTCTGATTCTAAGAGCCAGGTATTTGATATAGCTCTTCGTTTCTTGAACCCGTCAGCCCCGGGACACTACGTCTTTTGCCTGATTATCTTTCTCAGAAACTTCAAACTGCACTGAAGAAACTGGTAGATCACCCTCCAGCACCCTCAAGCCAAGGCTGCCACAGGTATTGACAACCCTTATTTCCCTCCCATCTCTTATCAGGCCCGAGCCACCAAGAAAAGCAGCCAGGCAGGATAATAAGATATCCTATACATGAATACATATTCACTTATCAATTTATTCATATTCACTTATCATTTATTCATCTTTCACTGAGCACCTTCCAGCTCTGTGAGGTCACAGAGAAGCCAGAGAGCTTGGCTCAGACCTTACTCTCAGAGAGTTTACACTCTTCCAGAAGAAGGGAGAGACAAATGTCCACTAAGGCAGTAAAAAGCCTTAAGAGATATGTGATAGAGGGAAGCTCAGGAGTGGGTATCTGTTAAAATTAGGTCGTGCAAACTTTAGATTTGTGCATTTTATTGCATACAATGTAAGACATTTAAAAAACATTGTCTAAAAAGTAGCCTATTAAAGCATTTTTAAAATAGCATTTGTTATTAGCCTTCTGCTGTAAGAAACACTTTCTTTAGATTCATTTTCATGCTGCATTTATTTAAACATATTTTCCCATTATTTTGATTTTTAGTTTGGGTCTTTATTTTCTCTTAAAAATCAAGACGTTTACTGATCTTTTATAAACTAACCTACTTTGGGAGTATTTATGGCATTCTCATTTCACAGGCATAACACAAATTAAAACAGTGCTAAGATACTTTGAAAATATAACATGCAGTGGAAGCTCCAAGTGATAACAGAGCAGATGAGGAAAGAGTTGCAGGCAATTAGTAGTTTTGTGTGCCTTTCTCCACCAAGAGACAGAGTTCAAGCTATCAATATAAGAATTCAGCTCTGAATTCTTAAGTTTCAAAATCAAAACAGAATTGATGAAATCCCAACACAACAAATGTCAAGCAAAAACAAATAAAAGCAATAGCCTAAAACAAATGATTTGCCCCAAATGTTATAAGTGGCAATGATAAAAATAGAGTGATTTTTAATAAAAGTACAGGAAAATAATAGATCACTGAATATGACCTTTGAAACATTTTAAAATTGATTTTTAAAAATAAATAGTTCTATTCTTTAAGTTCTAAAATCATGACACATTTAGTAAATATAATTATCAAGTAATAATTTACCTGATATTAAGACTATGCATATTTACAAGGCAGACCTTAAAAGTTTTGCAAGTATGAAAAGAATATAATCAGAGTTCTCTAATGGTGACAATTCAGCTTTGATCCTGACCAAGAACACTTTTTATTTCACTGTTTTAAAGAAAGTATGACCAGAGCTAGGTCTTGGCATAAGACACAGATGTGGCAACGTAAGCGTTATGGACACTTAGCCTGTGCACACCTCAGGGACAGAATTTTTATCTTTGTGTGTTTTGCACTTCCAACTAGCCCTTAAAGGCCTCCTGGGATGCCTAATTTATTCTAAGGGAATGGAAGTATGAACATTTTCTGCTAGTAGTTCTTCCCTGCCAATGGCCCCCATATAATCAATTGTTTGCACTTAAAGAGAACCTGGTTCAACTCTGCATTTTATAGTTGAAGAAACAGAGACCCAAACAACTGCAGTTCTTGCTGGACTGAACCATTATTATCAACTTCACCATTGTGTTGACACTTGCACTCTCTGCGCTGGCCACTATGCTTTATATATTGCACCATATCATCCTCTTACTCCTGGGTGCTATTTTCATTTCCATTTATTAATAAGGAAACTGATGCCCGAAGCATTGTATACTGTGCTCAGGATCACACAGCTAAAATGTCAGTCATGGGGCTTCTTTCTTCAGAGCCAGCATTCTGAATCATTGCACCATCTGCTTGTTGGTTGTGGAACAACAGAATCCAAGGCTCGGGACTACCAAGTATAGTTGGTATAGTTATTAAACAACTTGCCACATTTTAGGCATTCAAAGATGCTGTTGAGCAAATGAATGAATGAAAATTAAATGCATAAAACATAATGCTTTGTCATAACAAATTTATATGTGGCAAATTTTCACCAACACGTTTGAAGGAGTGGTTTCATCCATATAATTAGTTAGACATCAGTTTCAAGATTATCTTTCAAAAATTACTTGTACGTTACAATCACTATGTTGACAGAAAATAAAATATAAGGTAGTTCAGAGAGGGGAAATGTGTGTTATCTGTTGAGAACATGGCTGAGATATCTGAGTGTGTCCTGAAGAAAATAAGAATAAATGTAAAGAAATTATCAATATAAAACTGAAACTCTAACATTTTAAAAGAATTAATATAACATCAATTTTTTGAAATTTCTAAAAAAAAATCTATGTAGAATATAATAATAATATTTATGTAAAACATATCCATATTTCCCTAAATGGGAGCTAATTTCTATTCTAAAATAGTGACATCTGATACTTCTTTATTGAAGCTTTAATGTCATCTAGCAGATATTGAATGAAAGGGACAGCAAAGCATACAAGAATCTGTTGTAATCTACCAAAATCATGTCTCAGACTTTCTAGGAAAATATCAGTTTAAAAGAGATATTCTGCCCACACTACTTTTTATAAAACACCCAAGTGTTTCTGAAATTTCCAAGTTTTGATGACAACATGCCCTCTCCCAGGCATTTTCTCAAAGACAAAAATCAATAGATTCAATATCAACTTATTTAATGAATATTTACTGGCCATCTATTATACTCCAGGCCTCAAGAAAAGAGGAGTGAGAATTAGTCCTACCCTTAGGTTCAAAAAAATAGGTAGCTTTATGTCAACTTGATGGTAAATTGTACCTTAAAATTCAGTTGACCTTTAAAAAAGGCTAAAACTGTCTCTTTCTGCTGGTTGTGTGACTGCCTAGGAAGCTTCCATTACAAAGAAGTTAAAATAGCTTTTTTCTTCTACATTCTTTTTAGTATTTCAGAGAGTAAATGGTTTTTAAAATTTTTTAATGAAAAAATCATAAGTCATTATAAGTTTAAACAGAATTTACCTTTATATAAGGGGAATTTATACAGGCATATTTGCATTTTAGTGGCAAAATCAGATAATCCCCGCAAGATATCACAGCCAATGTATTATTTGAACTTCATCATGTAATATTTTTTAGTAGTGCTCAATAATCTCAATACTTTTGTGATTTTTAAAAGATAATATCTATTTATTTGTATAAAATATGAACTGGGTCCATCAAAACAGGAATGGATGAATAGATTATTTCAGATTCATACAATTTAACACTAAATATCATGGAGGAAATGAAAAATTCTCAAAACATAGCATTGAACAAAAGTTCTATAAAATTTTAAACCACACAAAACAGTACCATATAGTACTAAATGGATGTACATAGTAAAAATATAAAACCCTGTTTTGACCAAAAAGATAAGAAATGAGATCAAACAAGGGTATCGAAGGGAAGATATCAAATGTATGTGTCCTACAGTCCAACAGTTACCAGCAAGTAGAAATGATTTTGGGGCTCATCTGCCTTTCCTCAAGCATCCCAGTGCTGTCTGTAGTCCAATGTCAAGAAGAGGTTGTTTCCTATAATTTAAATGTTTAAGTTGTTTAATCCTCTTATTTCCTTATGGTTTGAAGTGCAAGTATTAATTAATTCTGAAAAATAACCTGAAAGAAGGAGGGAAGGGAAGGGAAGGAATAAAGTTGACATAGTAAAACAGTTGTTAAGACTTGGCACTTTGAGTTTCCAGTTCTGGTTTTGTTATTATGTTGTACTCCACACTTTTCTGTAGGTTTGACCTATGTCATAATTTTATAAATTATTTAAGATAGAAATAAGAGAACATTTAAAAACTTTCTGACAAGCCAAAGGAAAAATTTGAATTTTCATTACGCTACCACCATAAGCCCACCATCTAGAAATAACCACTGCTACTGTATTTTGTAGTCATATGTATGGGAAATAACACCATGCTTTTCATTACCATTTAAAAAGTTATATATATATTTTCAGAATATTAAATACTTATTCTTACATCTTTCCTGAATGGCATTTCATTATATGTCTATAACATGCTTTATTTAATAAATCCTCCCTTCCTGAAAATGTAGGCTGTTTTAATTTTCATAATTTTAAATAATGTTTTAATGAATATTCTTGGATGTATATTTTTTATGTGTAGCTGTGATAATATCCTTGAATATGGTCTTATAAGTAAAATTTATGGGATTAATCATGTTTTAAATTGCTTTCCAAAAAGATTATATTGTTATATCAATAGACTATGTGACAGCCCATGCTCTCAGAGTAGCATCTATTATTTTTTTTAAATCTCCAATAGTTACATAAAGTGGAATTTTACTCTTTTGGAAAGTATTTCATGCCTTTTGTCTATATCTTAACTAGACATTTATCTGTTTTTTAATAGTTCTGTAAGTTTTGGGTATTAAATACATTAATATTTTCTCATATGTTGTAAATATTTCCTCCATGTTATGTTTTGCCTTTTATTTTGGTTTAGAGTGTTCTTAATGTCCCATATTTTGTAAAGTTATATCTATCAATACTTCTCTTTACATTTTTTGCATATATATGTATATATATATATATATGAGATCACTTATGTAATTGTTACCATTTCTGTTTCATTTTGATATTCAACCCATATGGAGTTTATTCTAGCATATTTGGACATATGGTGCTAGGATCTATTTTATTATAGATTATTACAAATAATTGATCAACTATTTCAAAAGCATTCATTGAGTAATTCAGACTTAACCTGCAAACTTAAACTTTTTTCAATACTTAATTTTTATATTTCCTGTTTGTGAATTCTGTATTTTCTTCCCATATTCAGACAAAATATCAGTCCACAAAAAGATATATTTCTAATACAGTTTTGAAAGAACTTTAAGAATAAGTTTGTGTATGGCAAAACCAATACAATATTGTAAGGTAACTGGCCTCCAATTAAAATAAATAAATTTAGAGTTAAAAAAAAAACTGGCTGAAAAAAAAGTTAAATAAAAATTTTAACACAAACTCATTGTGGTAAAATTTTTAATGCAATCTACATAACTTAAATTATTGGTTTTTCTTACTTTCACTGATCTTACAATTCTAGTCTTACTCATGCCTAAAGAAAAAAGTATTGAAACATAATCTATTGGTTACTGACACTTAGAACCATTATACTCAAAATTCCAAGAATTTGAACTCATAATGAAAATAATTGAAATATACCAAGCACAAAGATAGACAATACTGGCTTAAATGTTAGTAACAGGAAATCACAAAGCTGGAATATATTAGCATTGACTTAAGCTACTGTATATTATCATTTAAGAGTTATCTAAGTTTTACATCTCTGTGATTTGTTTCTCCTTTGGGTCAGCAGACAGAATGAAAATTCACAGGACATGATCTGAACATTCTTATTCTTATCCTCTTTCTCGCCCAGCCCACAACCTGCACTCATACATTACCTCTTCTCAAATTACATGGAGTACACTGCTATGACCATGGAAGAGAGAACGCTCATAAGGTATTTCTTTATTGGACAAGCGTCCCTGAGCCTTAAAATCTGTTTGGTTTTTCATTAATTTTACTATGTGTATGTGTTAGTCGCTCAGTCACATCCGACTCTTCGTGGCACCATGGACTGCAGCCCGCCAGGCTCCTCTGTCCATGGAGTTCTCCAGGCAAGAATACTGGTGCGGGTAGCCATTCCCTTCTCCAGGAGATCTTCCTGACCCAGGAATTGAACCTGGGTCTCTCGCATTGCAGGCAGATTCTTCTTTACCATCTGAACCACCAGGGAAGCAATGTGTACAATTTAACTGATGAAAATTTATGGATGGTTAGGCTGAATCTGCTCCAAAGAATACATTTCAGACCTTATCTTTCTAGGTTTTTAGAAAAGTTAATTTTGCTGTATTAGAAATTTTTGTAATTGGAGTATAATTCCTTACAATGTTATGTGGGATTCTGCTGTGCTATATGTATACACGTATCTCCTCCCTCCTGAACTTCCCTCCCACCTGCCCGACCCCACCCGACTAGGACATCACAGAGCTCAGAGCTTAGCTCCTTGTGCTGCAAAGTAGCTTCTCACTAGCTATCTGTTTTACACACAGTAGTGTGTGCATGTTAATACTACTCTCTCAGTTTGTCCCACCCTCTCCTTCCCACTCCTCAAGTTCATCCCCTACATCTGTGTCTCTGCCCTGCAAATAGGTTCATCAGTACCATTTATTTTATACCAAACTTGAGAGAGAATAATAAGCTACCATGTGTCCATCACTGAACTTCAGAAACTATCAACATTTTGTGATTTCTGTCTCAATAGTTTTGTGATTTCTGTCTCAACACTCCCTCTTTTTCTTCAGATAACGCGTTCTCCTAGTTTGTTTTTATTCCTCTGGGAGCTGCTTCTGTCTTTTCTTTAAATTGTTAGTTTCCTCTTACATGCAACCACTCCCACAGCTTTATTTACCAACTCCTAAATTCATATGTCTGGCTCAGATATCAGTGAGGGAGAATACTAAACCCAGTGTGACTGAATGTAACGCATCATCTTTCATATTCTCCTCAGTTCAGTTCCTCAGTTCATGCCTCAAGAAATGATACATCCATCTAATTATTTATTCCATAAACAAAGATATGATTCTTAATAATCCTCTCTTTCACAATAAATTATCAAATTACTCAATCCAGTCTCCTAATCACTTTTCAAATATGTCTACTTCTTTCCGTCTCCATTGTCAACACAATGAAAACTGTTTGATGAAATATAACATAATCCATACATGCAAGTCACCCATATAATTTTATATTTTCTAGTAGTCAAAAAGATAAAAAGAAATTGATAAAATTAAATTTAATAAGATATATTAACTGAATATATCCAAAGTATTATCATTTTAACATGTAATGAATATAAAATATTGTTAATGCAGTATTTACATTCTTTTTTTCCCTTACTAGTTCTTTGGAATCTGATGTGTACTTTATACTTACAGCACACTGTCATTTGGACAAATCACATTTCACATGTGCTCAGTAGCCACCTGTGGCTAATGCCTCCCATATTGGACTGAGCAACTTTTTGTAGGGTCTGTTAATGAGCTTCAACCATGCCCACTTGGCACCCTTTAAGTTCATTCTTCATGGGAGGCCAGAGTAATTTTTCTCAATGCAAAACTGCTTTTATGAGTAAGCTTAAATCCTTTAGTGACTTCCCATCTTCCCCTAACTCCCAACATAACCCACCACGCTATCTACAATCTGATCCCATTTGATATCTCCAATCTGTGTATTTCAAAGTATTTTTTCATATTATAGCCTCCACACAAGTTTGAAATATTTTTGCTCCTCAGTTCAGTCAGTTCAGTCAGTCGCTCAGTCATGTCCAACTCTTTGCAAACCCATGAATCGCTGCACGCCAGGCCTCCCTGTCCATCACCAACTCCCAGAGTTCACTCAGACTCATTTCCATCGAGTCAGTGATGCCATTCAGCCATCTCATCCTCTGTCATCCCCTTCTCCTCCCACCCTCAATCCCTCCCAGCATCAGAGTCTTTTCCAATGAGTCAACTCTTCACATGAGGTGGCCAAAGTATTGGAGTTTCAGCTTTAGCATCAGTCCTTCCAGTGAACACCCAGGACTGATATCCTTTAGAATGGACTGGTTAGATCTCCTTGCAGTCCAGGGACTCTCAAGAGTCTTCTCCAACACCACAGTTCAAATGCTTCAATTCTTCTGCGCTCAGCCTTCTTCACAGTCCAACTCTCACATCCATACATGACCACTGGAAAACCCATAGCCTTGACTAGATGGATCAAATTGCCAACATCTTCTGGATTATGGAAAAAGCAAGAGAATTCCAGAAAAACATCTATTTCTGCTTTATTGACCATGCCAAAGCCTTTGACTGTGTTCAGTTCAGTCGCTCAGTCGTGTCCGACTCTTTGCAACCCCACGAATCGCAGTACACCAGGTCTCCCTATCCATCACCAACTTCCAGAGTTCACTTAGACTCATGTCCATCGAGTCCGTGATGCCATCCAGCCATCTTATCCTCTGTAGTCCCCTTCTACTCCTGCGCCCAATCCCTCCCAGCATTAGAGTCTTTTCCAATGAGTCAACTCTTCGCATGAGGTGGTCAAAGTACTGGAGTTTCAGTTTGAGCATCAGTCCTTCCAATGAACACCCAGGACTGATCTCCTTCAGGATGGACTGGTTGTATCTCCTTGCAGTCCAAGGGATTCTCAAGAGTCTTCTCCAACACCACAGTTCAAAAGCATTAATTCTTCGGCACTCAGCTTTATTCATAGTCCAAATTTCACATCCATACATGACCACTGGAAAAACCATAGCCTTGACTAGATGGACCTTTGTTGGCAAAGTAATGTTCTGCTTTTGAATATGCTATCTAGGTTGGTCATAACTTTTCTTTCAAGGAGCAAGCATCTTTTAATTTCATGGCTGCAATCACCACCTGCAGTGATTTTGGAGCCCCCAAAAATAAAGTCTGATACTGTTTCCACTGTTTCCCCATCTATTTCCCATGAAGTGATGGGACCAGATGCCATGATCTTCATTTTCTTTGATACCACTTTCCTCCTGCTTCCCCCAGAACAATTTAGAATTCCAATTATCTAGCCTTACTACATACAGTACATTTATTTTATGGTAGAAATGATTTATGTTATTAATTGTTCAAAGTAGACCTCCCATTCTTTTTTTGTGTTTGTTTGTTTTGGCAGGCACTGCACAGCATGTGGGATCTTACTTCCCCAACCAGGGATGGAACCCATCCATGGAACCCAACTCCTGCACTGGGAGCGCAAAGTCTCAACCACTGGATGACCAGGGAAGTCCCAGGCCTTTCATTCTTGTTCATCTTTATTTTCTGGCATCAATAACAGTGTTTGGCAGTGAATAAATAAATACTGAATGTGTGAATTTGACCCTCTTAGCGTTATTCAAGAGAATAACGAGAAATAATGAGAAAAAGTCAAGGTTGCCAAGATCGGATTAAATCAGTTGACATCCCTGAGCTAGGGAACGGATTCTTCTTCCTTGAGTACAAACCTATTCCATTCTTGAAGAAAATTAATGTTCTGATAAGATGAAAAAGAGAAAAGAGGTGGCTATTGGGTAGGTCACCAATATCATCTAATAGAGTTTCCAATTTACCATTGTGATAGACTGCTCATCTACTTTGGCTTACATCAGCACTGAGAAAAACAAAGGAGAGCCATCTGGAGATAAATTTGTAGATGGAGGAGTTTTTTGTTTTGAGCTGTAAAAATAAAGAGGAAGAAGTACTATTTTTGTCAGGGTTCACCAAAGACACAAAACCAATAGGATATATAAAGATACATAAAGAGATCTATTATAAGAATTGATTCATGTGGTCGTGGAGCCCGAGAGTCCCACAATCTGCTATCTGCAAACTGGAGAACCAGGAAAGCTGATAATATAATACAATTTGCATTTGAAGGCCTCAGAACCAGAAGCTGTGATGTCCAAGAACAGGAGAATATGGATATCCTAACTCAAGAAGGAGAGAGCATTTGCCCTTCTTCTGCCTTTTGTCCAGGCAAAAAGGGACTGAGGGCATCCCTTAATCCAGTCAAGTGGACACATAAAGTCAACCAGCACACATGAATTATTAACCAGTATTCACGAACATCTTCTTGCATCACTGCATTTGGTCCTCCCAATAATTCTGGACAACTTCATTAACCTGGTATTATTACTATTATGCCTAATTTATAAAAAGTGAAAATCACTCAGTCATGTCCAACTCTTTGTGAACTCTGTATGAACTACAGCCCACCAGGCTCCTCTGTCCATGGAATTCTCCAGGTAAGAATACTGGAGTGGGATGTCATTTCCTTCTCCATGGAATTTATAAGAGAAGTCTCAAATCAGGAGCATTTGGTGATTTGTCCAAGGGAATTTGGCAATTAGATTCCACAACTTAAAGAGGGACACAGGTGATCTTATTCCCAAATCCAGACTCTTTTCCCTACACCAGTGGTTCTCAGTATCAGCCTCACCAAGCAACTTACTTTGTAAATAAAATTCTTGGGTACCACCCCCAACTAAAGAATCAGAAACTCTGGGAGTCCAGCACAGCAACCTGTGTTTAACAAGCCTTTCAGAGGATTCTGATGCATGCTTAAGTTTGAGAATCACTTACAACACCCTGCTGCCCACATTTCCTCCTCTCAAGTTGATCAAAGTTTTTTCTAGTTATTTTATGATTTGAAGAAGAAAAACACTGCTATTCTTGGAGTTGAACCCAAGAGATCTTGATATGAACACTAGGGTATGTCATAGGAAGCCAAAGTTGTATTTACCCTACTTTCAGATTCAAAGGGCTCTTGAAATTAAGAATCTATCCAATAGACTCCTTTCCCAAGGTTACATTCCTGGATTAAATGATAGTGGCCAGTTATTCCCCACATATAGCTCAAGTTAAATTTTTATGTGAGCAGACAAGGAGAGCTAGGGAAAATGTCTCAGAGAACTTATTTTCTTTTACTTAACAATGAGCAACATTAAACTCTCTCCTCTGCCAGATAAGGAGAAATATTGTGTGACATCCCTTCTATGTGGAATCTAAAAATAAATGATACAAATGAACTCACAAAACAAAGGGACTCACAGACTTAGAAAATGTACTTATGATTGCCAGCTGCAGAAGGGATAATTAAGGACTTTGGGAAGGTTAGGTGCACACTGCTTTATTTAAAATGGATAACCAACAACAACCAATTGTATAGCACATAACTGTTCAGTGTTATGTACCAGACTGGATGGCAGGGGGTTTGGGGGAGAATGGATACATGTAGTATGGCTGAGACCCTTCACCATTCACCTGAAACTATCATGACATTGTTAACTGGCTATACCCCAATATAAAATTTAGAATTTTTAATAAAAAAATCCATAATATCCTCCTTTAAAAGAACTTGTACTATTAACTTATTATCTTGATTAAAGGTATTGTAATTATCTGGAGAGGGGGGAAACTCTCTCCTCTGCTAAAATGACAGCCCTTTACTTTCTAGTTTTCATATTCTTCTGTGACCCAAACTTTTTACCACAACTTGCAATGTGGTAATGTTCTGCTTCTTAAAAAAACAAAAACATTTCAGGGACTAATAATCATCTCTGACAAAGACACTCTCATTTGAGCACAAGATAAATTTGTCTTCTTCCAACTATTCCATTCTTTTGCCATATTTTCAAGACCACAAGAATCCTAACCCATAAATCATGGGCTTACACTTTGTGTACTAGCTATTTTCCACCTTTCCAGCGTATTTTGTGAGAATAAAAGGAATCATAGATACAGGGTCAATTTCAGGCCCAGTGGATATATTGGGAAAGTCTGTCTCCCTCTCCTAGTTTTGGAACCCTGCTTACTCTGCTGGTAATCACCTGGCCATAATCATTATTCAAGGCTTCTGCTACTGCTGGATTTTCTGAGTCCTACTCTGTCTTACTTTATCATATTTTCTCCCCAACAGCACATCTCATACCTTGAATCCTATTAACATTTATCTCCACACAAGGAGGAAGCACTGTGCTGACTTTGAAGTCATGACTGATGACCTTGAACAAACTACTTAGTCCTTTAGTTCCTCCCCTATGAAATGGGCATATGCAGTGGTTCTCAAAATGTAGGGTACCTTAGCATTCTACCTGGAGGGCTTGAAAAAAGAGAAAACAGAGTGTTGGGCCCTCCACAGAGATTCTGATTCTGTAGGTCTGGGGCAAGGCCTGAGAATATGCATTTCCACCAAGGTCCCAAGTGATGCTGATGCTGCATTTCTAGATCTCACACTTTGAAAATCACTGAAATAATGTCATTAGGATGAGAAATACTGTTTATAAAGTGCTTGATTCAAAGTAACCACCTCGTGAATGTTACCCTCCTGTCCTCCACCTCTACATGTCCTCAAAGCAAAGGAAATAGATGATAAAAATGAATTAATGACATTGGATTTGAATGAAATTGAGCTAAATGCAATTATCTTTGGACTAGGCTTTTCTGGAAGCAAACCAAAAGAGATATTTCTGTGGAAAGAAACCAAAGAAGATATTTTAAGTAAATTAATCTTTAGAAGCTATTAATAAATATTGGCAAGGGCATCAGACAAAGGACATTCTTATACATCATTAGTAGGAAAAAAGCCTGTAATTTTAGAAGTTGATTCGGTAGTATCTACCAAAATGTGAAAGATGCATATCTTTTGATCCAGCATTTCACTTCTAGAAATATATCCTTCAGAAAGACACATGAATGCACAGGAATATTGTGCAACATATTTGCACAACAGCTTCTAAACTCAAGAAATGTAATTTTCTTCCCCCCTCTAAGTCAACTTGATTTATACTTCAAGCCCATTGCACCATGTGGTAAAAATAAATCTAATTCATTTCAAGATTCATTTCCTGACATTTTTCTGGAATTGCATCTAGAACCAGGAGGCACAAAGAGAAAAGAGGGGATGAGGTACATGTAGATATTTGGCTTTTTGTCATAATCCAGCCATGCTGTCATCTTTTGACTTGGCCATCTTTGTATTGGTACTTGGTAGATTTTATACACAGATGTCTACTCCCTTATCACAAGATTTCCTCCTTGTGGTCCCATCCTGCCTGCTGCTTCTACAACCCCCATACAAGATGCCAGACACTTTTGGGAGGCTGGGACCCTCATTCCTTTGATGCTACTTTCAGATGCTTGGGACATGCTGATGTTTTTGTGTCTCATAAATTCTGAGGTTATCTGGGGATCTAATCGACTACATAACTACTTATTTGAGTTGTGCTAATAAAGTAGATTAATAAAGTTCAACTGCTAATATTCAGTGTCACAGATTGCTGTTTAAAATCTTGAATTACTTTTAGTTTTTATCAAATACTAAAGAAAAGAAAATAACCATTTTGATGGTGAAAAATCTTGTTTTCAAGACAAATCCCAGATGTAAGCCACCCTTAATCAGTGACTCAGTGATTATAGCTTAGCAACATGCAAGTCTGTGTTAACTATATTTAGCTTTATTTTTGTATGCATTGAAATGAGCCTCTGATGGTCAAAATAGTTTATGTTTTAAAAATGATAGCAGCTGCTTATCCTTAATTTTGAGAATAATTTGAGGAGCTATGTACTCTACCTTTTGCCCAAAAGACAGGAATGACTTCACTGTTTAGATGCAGAAAGAAATATTCAACCAATGCTACTTGGAATAGACTTCTTTAAAGCATATTTTGATTGTGTAACTGTTCTGAACTAAACTTGGCTTGCCAAGTCTCTGACTGTTATGTAACCTCTGAGAAAATATTCAATACAAAAGTAAGAAATAAAGAGAGGATTAAATGAAAGACAATAATGTTGAAGCATTTCAGCATATGCATTTTTAAAGCACACATAATATGCCAGATGTTGCAGATTCAAAGATGGATTGAACACAGTTCCTGTCAATGAGATCTCAGACTGGTGGAGAGATAATCGAGTAACAGAAGATTTCATCAAATAATAAATACAAACTACAGAGCCAAACAGCCTTTGTTCTATCTGAAGAAAAGCTTCACAGTGGAGGTAAATATTTAAGCTGTGATGGAAGAGACACATATTCAAGAAGCAGGGACAGAAATTTTACCAAGACAAAAGTATCGTATTTATTAGACTGTTAGCTCTGTGTTGAAAGGAAATATATCTAATTTATCTTCTGCATCCTTAATGCCTAGAAGAGTGCTTGGATGCATAAGAGATGATATACATTTGTTGAATGAATGAAAACATGATTTTAAACAAAAATGAGCAGTTCCTGGTGGTTCTATCTGGTTAAAGCAGAAAGATTGGTGTTAATAGATGAGAGACTAAAACGTTGGGTATGGACGAAATTCTATATCTATGGTCTCCTAATAACTATGATCTTCTAAGGAATTAAATTTTGTCTTCCAGATGGTGAGATACCATTAATAGCCTTTGAGTAGGACAATGACACAAGTGAGTCTGTAGTAGAATATTGGGATTAGCCCTGTGTGCTTGGGACTAGAGTTCATAACTAAGAACCAATGTTAAGTACTCCACATTATAAAAAGAACAGTCAATGATTCAGGCAACAGGTTTTACCTTGATCTCCCTTAATCATCACCTCCCTTCCCACACATGCACACAAGCAGCACTGGGAAAATGAAGACAGGGAGTACAGCATTCTTGGTGAGATGGAATGTCTCCTCCCTTGGCCAGGATGCCTGGGTAAACCTATAGCCTCTGCTCCCTCCTGTAGCCTCCATGCCCCTTCATAGGAAGCCATGAGAATAAAAGTGTTCCTCTTATATTCTTTCTGAGGGCCATGGGACTTGGGAATTGCTTCTTCCCTTTGACTTTTCTTTATAGGAAAATTACAGAACAGTCTCTTTTTCTAGGCAAACTATTACAGCAAGCATCTTGCTCTCATGCATTTCTAGACTAAAAGGAAAGACCAGTTTCCGTGTTTCAATCCAAAAGCCACTTCAAGCTTTCCCAATGATTCTTTCACCACACTCTCCACTGCATTCTGATGCCCCACCAGTGTGGTGCCAAGATCCTGCAACTGATCAGACATTCAGCCAGGGATAGAAGCAAAATACACAGCTCCGTCTCTTGCAGTGACCTTCAAGCTCTAATTTTCACCTCCTACTTTCAAACCTTATCACTTGGCTTGAAAGTGGATGAGATATGCATGCAGGAAGGAGAGGCTGAAAGCCCTTTTCTACAAACATTGTCCTTGGGAGTGCATTGTTTGGTTGAAGTTGGGATTGTAGAAGAAATAGTTCCGCCACATTCTAATTCAAAGGGTTGTTTAGCTCAGTTTCTGCTGTTTTTGGAATGTGGGGCTAGATAGCACTTGTCCTTATCTATAGATCCTAGAAGCCAATTTCAGGGCAATAGGAAAAGTTTCACTCAACATTCAACATTGTTTCCCAAAAGAAATATAAAGTAAGCCACTTAGGCAATTCTAAATTTTTCTAGCAGCCATATTAAAAAGGTGAAGAGAAAGAGTTTGGAATTCATTTTATAACATACTTCACCCCAGCTTATCCAAAATATATTTCAACATGTAATCAATATAAAATATTAATTTAGATAGTTTTCATTTTTCATACTGTCTTCAAAATCTAGTGTGTATTTTATAGTTACAGGACCATTTAAATTTGGGTTAGACTCATTTCAGTGCCCAGGATCCCTTTCAGACAGCTCTGTTACAGATTATCTTGTGAGGAAACCTAACAATGTTTTTTTTATCGCTCACAGAATAAATCCAGCTTTCTGTTACAAGCATGTTTGTGATTGAGACAATTTTTCTGAAGGATGAAGCCTTTACTTACCACAGGCTTGGAGATTTCACCCTCTTAATATGTCCTTACCTATTAATCAATTATATAGAAACTCAGCTGTCTTAAAATATCCTTTAAAAAATATTTTTTTCTAACTCAGGTTATTGCTCAATTAAACAGAGAAAAATATCTAGAATAAGTTTTCTTTGAACTTTGTTCACAACTTTTAGAAAGAAACTGATGAAATTTATTACCTCTTAAAACACAAATCAAGCTTTTCTTCCATGAAGGCAGCTCAATATAGCTCTTTGCAGATGGATGGGTCTACTTCAATGCCCAGGTAATCGAACACAGGCTGGATATACCCCATCTGTTCTGTTTCAGATTTATTTCTTCAGACAGAGCAAGAAAGAATCAAAAATCAGAGGTAAAACTGAAGTCATTACTTTTCAGATTTTTGGTTTGGCAGCTTGCCTCATTCCACAGAGACTTTATGAGGTATACTTATGTCTTAGATTTTTGAAGGTGAGAACTGTGGTCTAATCTGTATTCTATAGGTTACCTAGCACACAGAGGGTGCCCAATAAATATTAAACAGGAAGACTTTATTGAACCACTCTACACCATACACTTCCTAGTTCATCCATCATGCCAGCTTCCAGGGCAGAATCATTATGAATAGATGGGTGGTTGGATAGATTAATGAGAGAATTTATTTGATAGTTTGCTGCCAAAATTTTGCTACCTATAATTAAATCATATTTCTTCGACTTCTCCCATGAGTCACAGGGAGAATACCTTCACTTATATTAATAAAAAGCCTAAGTCTATATAAATACTGAGTAAGATCCTGGTCTCTGAAACTTTTCAAGGAAGTTATAGCCCAATAAACTCCATTTCCATCAACCCATAAAACTAGAACCCCCTAAATGACCTTCTGGCACCTCAAAATCAAAATACTTTAATGATGTCAGGATATGTGGAAGTCAATATAATATTGACTTCCAGTTATTCAATACTGAATTATACTCAGTGTAGTTTTAATGCTAAAAGGATTTTACTTCTCCAAAGCTATTAATTTATTAAATTCATTGATTTTAAAAGATTATATAGAATACCTATTATCTTCCAGGCATTATTTCCAGATCTGGACAATAGATAAAAATTCTTGCTTTAAGCAAGTTTACAATCTATTAGAATACTTAATTCAATAGGTACTCAGTTAAGATATTTAAAACATTAATTTAATCAACTATTTTCATTTAATTCCATTATGTAATGATTTAATTCATTCTTACAAAACAGAAAATCCAAAAGGTAGGTAGTAGAACTGGACAACAATCAAGATTATTTTGATTTCAAAATGTATGTTCTTTTCGCAGTACTGTGACAAGTACTTGTCTTTCTATTCAATTAGTTCAGGATTAGGTTAATAAAGCTACAAGATCTTTTCCAACTCTAAGGCTTTTTATTTCTAGCTCTGTAATAAAATATTGTAATGCAAATTAAATCAAAAAATGTGGATATCAATTTAAAAGTGAATATAATAAGTCTAAAGATAATACTGAGAAAATGACCCACGCCTAAAAAGTTTCTATGAGGGAAATTTATGAAAAACTTGAGCATAAAAGGGCAGTACAGGCATATCTTTATAAATTTGATTAATATGACATAAATCATATGGTAAACTGGAACCATTCTATTTGATATTCAAATATATTACCACCCACACTTCCAGAATTGTTCCAAAATGTGTTTCTCAGACTAAGATTCAATTGTTTTCTTATAAATCATATGTATGCATTTCATGAATGCCCTCCTCAAATATCACCTTCTCCCTTTACCTGAAAGCCTCCAACAGTTGGATTGCTTTATATTACTCTTGAAGGCCCATAACAAATATATTTATGTTTTAAAATGTGGCTCAGATAGTAAAGAATCTTTTTGTAATGAGAGAGACCTGGGTTCAATTCCTGGGTCAGGAAGATCTCCTGGAGAAGGGAATGGCTACCCACTCTAGTATTTTTGCCTGGAGAATTCCATGGACAGAGGAGCCTGGCAGGCTATGGTCCATGGGGTTGCAAAGAGTTGGACACAACTGGGCAACTAACATATTCACTTTAAAATATCAGACTGCAAAGGACTTCCCTGGTGGTCTAGTGGCTAAGAATTTGCCTTGCAATGCATGGGACAGAGGTTTAGTCTCTAGTCAGGAACTAAGATCCCCACGTGCCTGGAGTAGCTAAGTCTATGCACAGCTATACTGAATCCTTGAGCCACATCTAGAGAGTCTGTGTGCCACAATGAAAGATCTTACATGATGCATGAAAATCCCACATGCTGCAACTAAGATCCAACGCAGCCAAATAAATAAATGAATGAAACAAACAAAAAAATTAACTTAAAAAAAGGTGGTAGAGGGGAAAAGTAATGCTGAGAAGGAGTTGGGAAAGACAATCTCAAATATTAGAGACCATTCAATTATTTTTAAAAATCACTTGTTATTTTTAAAAAAGATGATTTGGGAGAGTGGCAGTGTAACATGTATGATATCATAAGTGAAACGAATTGCTGGTCTAGGTTCGATGCAGGATGCAGGATGCTTGGAACTGATGCATGGGGATAATCCAGAGAGATGGTGTGGGGCAGGAGGCGGGAGGTGGGGGTCAGGATTGGGAGTTCACGTACACTCGTGGCTGATTCATGTCAATGTATAGCAAAACAAATACAGTATTGTAAAGCAAAACAAAAAAATTAAAAATTAAAAAAAAATTCTGAAAGATGAGCTATTGTTCTGGCCTCCCTGACTTATTTAAATAAAGGCTAGTTTCTAAAATTAACTTGTCTTTGAAATTTGAATCACAATTTTAAGAAAATTAAATAACTATTTTCTCTTAAACTAGCCATCAAGTTCCACTGTGTACTGAGGCAAGCCAGGGCACCCGACTTGTGAATGAGATAATGGATACCCTCAGTGCCATGGCATTCTGAGCTCTCAATTTCACTCTATATTATAACTGCTTTCCCAAATTTTGGTTTCTTAAAGAATTTGCTGGTACCTCAACATCAAAATGATACCTTCAAGTTCCCTTCCTGAACTTCTCTTGATTTCATACATCCCAATAGCATTTATTCAATAATTGTACATGCCAGATGCTATTTCCCAGAGATGCAAAAATAACTGTTTTGCTACTTGCTTTCAATTTACTCATAACCTGGAAAAGAAAAGAGATATAAGAAAAAAAAATGGAGTTGACATAGTGATAGAAACAGGCATATCCTACAGAAGTATCATGAAAGGGTCTCTAGTCTAACTAGGACTCAGAGAGAAGGTATCCTCAGGGAACTGGGGAATGATGCCCAAGAGAATCCAAAAGAGCAACTGGGATTCCTTAGTTAGGCACGAAGGCAAACTGCCCCTGCATTTTTCTGGAATGTATACTCATCGTGTGCTCATGATTAGTACATTCCATATGGTGTACCTCCCGTTCTAGACAGTGAGTTCTGTGAGTCAAGGCCCATATCTGGCACAAATTTTTCTTTCACTGGGCCTGGAATGATGTCTTTAACATCAGTTCTCAAACAGTCCCATTCTGCAGTACACAGGTGATTTGGGATTAAGAGATCTACAAGCTTAGCAAAAAGGTTTATGTTAATTAGATCAGAACTACATCTTGCAAGACTTGACATTTTTCTCATATTAAAGGAGATATAGACATCTGAAACCTTTTAAGAAATAACTGAGTAACTCAGTTTTCCTTTGGTTACTACATCAAAGGCCATGAAAATAACTCTAAAGTATCATTTCCATTTTGTGTAGTGTGTGCATTTGTCAAATCTCACCTAGAACAGTGTAGATAGCATAAGTGAATACTGAATTAACCATCCCTTTAGCACTGATGGTGCTAAAGAAGGTAACCTGTCACACCATACATCAAAATGATAGCATTGAAAAGCAATGGAAGACAAAGCAATATGAACTGAAAGAGACTGATGATTGAGCTGTAGCCTCCTTATCTCTCTTCTCTCTCCTTTGTGGTCAGTCCCAGGAATTCACAGCAGGATACCACACAATGGTGGTATATATACACACAATGGTGTATATATTTGAGTATAAATGCATACAAAATCCTGGTCAATACAGTCCTAAATGCTTACAGCAATTATCTCCGATTGGTATGTCTGAATCAAATAGCTTCTTTTATTATTGTTCTTTTTTTTTCTATTTTCTTTTGTCAGTGGATACATATTACATTGATAATCAGAGGATCTACTATACCATTAAAATTTGAATCCTAGCCTCTCCTCTGTGTATGTGATGAGTGTCCTGATTCGGTCTGTGATTTTCTCTCTCCGAAGTCCCATAACGTGGACCCTGGTCTCTGACAGGTATATTTGTCATGAGTAGGACATCTTGTGCTGTTGGAGAAGACTCTTGAGAGTCCCTTGGACTGCAAGGAGATCCAGCCAGTCCATCCTAAAAGAAATCAGTCCTGAATATTTATTGAAAGGACTGATGCTGAAATTGAAACTCCAATACTTTGGCCACCTGATGCGAAGAACTGACTCATTTGAAAAAACCCGGATGCTGCGAAAGACTGAAGGTGGGAGGAGAAGGGAGCGGCAGAGGATGAGATGGTTGGATGGCCTCACCGACTCAATGGACATGAGTTTGAGTAAGCTCCAGGAGTTGGTGATGGACAAGGAGGCCTGGCATGCTTCAGTTCATGGGGTTGCAAAGAGTTGGACACAACTGAGTGACTGAACTGAACTGAACTGAGGACATCCTCATGAAAATTTTTTAGCTTGAAGAGAAAGAGGGCATTTGAAATTAGAAATCCTGGGAGAGGCATTTTGGAGTTAATCTGCACACAAATGCTGGCTGACATAAAATATTTTATTCTCATTCCCACATTCACTGTAAACCCTGACTCTACGTGGAATGTTCAAGTTACACGTTATGTATGCAGATTATTACAGCAAGCAACAGATTCTTCTTTGACCTTCAAGGTACTCAGTACAACCATGAAACAATATTCAATTTTCTCTTTTATGGATGTGATTCTAGACTGTAAACTCTTTGAGAGAGGCTTTGTTTTCCCTTTTTGTAACTCCACAGAGATGAGAATTCAGCTGGTTTAAATAGAATACCCTATTCACTTTTTCTGTATTGTGGTGGGAAAGTTGAGTGCCCTGGGGAATTTGAAAATGCAATGTTTTAAAAAAATATTTTTTTGCTCCTTTTTAAAAATTGCCTCACCAAACACATGTTATAATAGATATTTGGAAATCTTCCTCATAATGAATGAACTATTTACCAATCTATATTCATTGTAAATAAAATGACAATGTGTATGCAGTTATTGTTGAAATCATACATTAGAAATACAATAGGCTGTCTAAAACAAACCTAGGAACATAAGAAAACAAATAAAAGTGCCCCTTCCTAGGCAGTTAATTTCTGCATTTTTGACAAATCCTGGCTTGCTTACAAGAGATTGTTTCGTTTGGAAAAAATGAGTTAAACAGTTCACATACCTGACGGGTGACTGTCGTGTAAGAAACAGAAGTAGTGAATGTAAGATGGTATTTCCTAATGAATTTAGAACATGAAACCCTGACATTTTGTGAGATGAGAATGAACTGGTTCAGGGTTCTGAAAAGGATAAATTCATCAGGAGATAGTCCTTTGCTGTCCAACTGAGTGGCATTTACATTACATTCTTCAAACAGTAGGGCCCCAGAGGACCTGGAGAGCTAGACATTAGAATCAGATTCAGGGCCCCAGGCATGAAAGAGACAAGCCATGTATACTGACAGCAATTCTCAGTAATCCCTGGGGCTTCCCTGGTGGCTCAGAGAGTAAAGAATCCATCTGTAATGTGGGAGACCCAGGTTTGATCCCTGGGTTGGGAAGATCTCCTGGAGAAGGAAATGGCTATAATTCTGTCTTCCCTAGTTCAAGACTTTTTAGCCAACTTAAACCAGAGAAAAAAGGGGGGGAACCACACACCACTCAAAGATCTTAACTTTAAAACAATTTCATACTTTTTCTTGGCTTAACTCTAACTTAGCAAGGAGATGGCCTGGAAGGCAGTGTTTCTCAAACCTGGAAGTCTTGTCTCCCAAGATGCTGATGCTCCTGAACTCAGGACTGTGTAGCAAGCACCTAGAGTACCATAGAGTTCTGCATGGTACACTGAATCTGTTGGGTTATGAAGGACTGGAAAAGTTCTGCCTTTTTTCAAAGCCAGCCTAGATGGCGGCATTGGGTGGGGTATAGGCAGCCCCTGATGTGATGGGAAGCTCCAAGCCTGATCTGAACTCTGCACTTGCTCAGGCCACATCAATGCATGTGATGTTCAAGGAGAGGCCAGCTTCATTCCTTGTGGGGCTGGAGACCGACAGCTCCCAGGATCACAGTTTAGACAGTGGAGGTCACCTGCTGCCACAGTATCACTTCTACAGTCAAAGCATCATGGCATAAATGACAGTGTCCTCTTTTAGAAGAAGCAAGGTGGAGCCTGGGAGAGAACTCTAAACCTCCGCCCTGTGGCTTCCCAGAATCCAACTTTCCAGAAGAAACTGTGTCCCTTCCTTCTGTCCGCATCTCCTGGTGGTGTGGAGCTAGCCCTTTGCTTCAGTTCATCACTGCAACATCTGCAGGGCTCTCCAAATTTCTCTCTGGGACCAGAAATGTCGCAGCATCTGACCTGTACATCAGGCAAGATGCCAGGCTGTATGAATCACAAGCAGGAATCAAGATTGATGGGATAAATAGCCACAACCTCAGATATGCAGATGGTTCCACTCTAACCACTGAGTGGCAGAAATTGAGGAGGAACTGAAGAGCCCCTTGGTGAGGGTGAAAGACGAGAGTAAAAAAGCTGGCTTAAAACTCAACATTCAAAAACAAAGATCATGGCACTGAGTTCTATCACTTCATGGCAAATAGAAAGGGAAAAAGTTGAAGTACAGTGACAGATTTTACTTTCTTGGGCTCCAAAATCACTACAGACGGTCACTGCACCCACAAATTTAAAGATGCTTGCTCCTTGGAAGAAAAGCTATGACAAACATAGGCAGCATATTAAAAAGTAGAGACATCACTTAGCTGACAAACGTCCATATAATCAAAGCTATGGTTTTCCCAGTAGTCATGTATGGATGTGAAAGTTGGACCATAAAGAAGGCTGAGTGCCTAAGAATTGATGCTTTCAAATTGTGGTGCTGGAGTAGAGTCTTGAGAGTCCTTTGGGCTTCAAGGAGATCAAACTAGTCAGTTCTAAAGGAAATCAACTCTGAATATTCATTGGAAGGACTGATGTTGAAGCTGAAGCTCCAATACTTTGGCCACCTGATGCAAAGAGCGACTCATTGGAAAAGACCCTGATGCTGGGCAAGACTGAGGGCAAAGGAGAAGGAGGAGACTGAGGATGAGATGGTTGGATGGTATCACTGACTCAGTGCACATGAGTCTGAGCAAACTCCGTGAGATAGTGAAGCACGGAAGAGTTTGGTGTGCTGGAGGCCATGGGATCACAAAGAGTTGGACAGGACTTAGCAACTGAATAACAACAGCCTCCCTTCAGCCCAAGACACATTTGTGCAGATCAGAAAATGACCCTTCATGTGGGGAGAAAGATGTGGGAAAACTGAGGGACCGTGTGTGTGTGGAGGAGGGCTGGTCCTAGGTGGGCACTTGTAAGGCACAACCTGCATTGCATCAGTGCCTTTCCTCCGGCAGCTCCCTAACACAGACTCATCAGCATGCTGGGAACCACCCAGATCCTTGAGAGTGTGTCTAGCTGCCAGCGAGCAGATGATGATTTGTGGAGGGAAAGTGCTTGGAGCTCTTCCAAAGAGCCCTCATCCCCCAATCCCAGCAGCATCCTGCCTTTCTTGGCTCACATGGGGCTCCACCTTTGGGTGAGGCCACTTCTCTCAGAACCCTTTCTGCCAACCTGCAGAGCCTGCAGGAGGCCTCGAGGAGAATCCAGAAAGAGGCCAAGACTGCTGGTGGTTCAGGAGTCAACAACCTGGGGGAGATGCCTTAACGCTCCCCTCACTGGACTGAGATGCCTCTTCTGCAATCCTAGTGGTGAATCCGCCCTGGGCCCTGCAGGGCCAGAACAGCCTGACTCATTCTGCTGCTTGTGCCAGAAAAATCATCAGAAATAGGCCTGAATCCTTGCCAGGTCTGCATCGCCATGAATTCTGTGTACTATGACCTTAAATAGCCTAGATAAGCCAGAAGCCTAAAATAGTTCAACTCTTAGAGTAACAGAATTTAGTCTTCTTCTCCTTCTTTAAGTTGAATTCTTAATTGTTAAATTGTAGGCTTTCCTTGTTGCTGTAAAAATGTTCAAGGCCACAGTTCTATAGATTTTGAATGAAATGATCAGAAGATTAATTAATTTGCCATTAATTAGCATCTGATTTCTACTCTAATCTGACGGCTGTTTAGAAGAGGACTTTTGGTTATTTATTCATGATTTTGTCATTGAATCCTAGTTTTACTGGATTGACTAAAGAATATATAGCTTCTATTGCTCTTTGTGAGATGAAGTATATGACTCACAATTGAATATGCTCTAAAACATGGGAAAAGAAAGCATATTCCCTTTCAGTAAAATATGAATGTTTTAATATATGTATGTGTAATTGTAAATATTTGAAAAGGAGTCTGCTGAACTTATTTTTAATGCATTGTATCTTTAGTTGATTAAATTATCTTTGTATTTGTGAAATATTTTATTTTATGTATTTTTGATGCTGTGTGCCTGGCAAATAAAGGTATCAACTTTGCTTTGTACTTTAGCTTTTACCATGATAAAAGAAACCCTTTGTCTCATTTAATGCTCTTGTATATCTTACTTCATTTCATATATCTATATTGCCAGCCCTTCTTACATTTTTATTTGTATTTGCCTCTGTGATCTGCACATCCTTTTCTCAATTTTATCTTCATTTTTATTTCAGGTATGTTTCTAATAGATAGTATATATCAGTATATATCAGTATATATTTAAAAATTCAATTTGATATTCACTGTTTCATGATAGGGAAATTATTGTGAAGATTAGTTTTTTTAGTCTCATAATATTTAATATTTATTAATTTTTTCTACTACTATTTATTAATTTTTCTATTTTTATCTCTCACTATATTTTTGCTAATCATATTAGACCTTTTTATGGCAAACATTAATCATTAAATTAATGGTGTTTGATGATTTTCCATATCTCTAAATATTACCTTACAAATATAAGTATACTACTTTAATTTATGTGTCTTTGTCGTTCAATTGCTAAGTTGTGTATGACTCGTTGCGACCCCATGGACTGCAGCAAACCAGGCTTCCCTGTCCTTCACTCTCTGTTGGAGTTTTCTCAAACTCATGTCCATTGAGTCATGATGCCATCCAACCACCTCTTCCTCTGTCATCCCCTACTCCTCCTGTCCTCAATCTTTCCCAGCATCAGGGTCTTTTCTGATGAGCCAACTCTTTGCATCAGGTGGCCAAAGTATTGAAGCTTCAGCTTTAGCATCGTTCTTTCCAATGAATAGGGTTGATTTCCTTTAGGATGGTCTGGTTGGATTTCCTTGAAGTCCAAGGGACTCTCAGGAGTCTTCTGCAACACCACAGTTCAAAAGCATCAATTCTTCAGCACTCAGCTTTCTTTATGGTCCAGCTCTCACAACCATACATGACTACTGGAAAAACCATAGCCTTGATTAGACGGACCTTTGTTGGCAAGGTAACATCTCTGCTTTTTAATATGCTGTCTAAGTTGGTCATTACTTTTCTTCCGAGGAGTAAGCGTCTTTTAATTTCATGGCTGCAGTCACCATCTGCAATGATTTTGGAGCCCCCCCAAATAAAGTCTGCCACTGTTTCCACTCTTTCCCCATCTATTTCCCATGAAGTGATGGGACCGGATGCCATGATCTTCATTTTCTGAATGTTGAGCTTTAAGCCAACTTTTTCACTCTCCTCCTTCACTTTCATCAAGAGGCTCTTTAGTTCCTCTTCACTTTCTGCCATAAGGGTGGTGTCATCTGCATATCTGAGGTTGTTGATATTTCTCCCAGCAATCTTGATTCCAGCTTGTGCTTCTTCCAGCCCAGCGTTTCTCATGATGTACTCTGCATATTAAGTTACATAAGCATGGTGGCACTCTGTCTACCAGATCTAATCCTTTGAATCTATTTTCCACCTCTACTGTATAATCATAAGGACTTGATTTAGGTCATACCTGAATATCTAGTTGCTTTCCCTACTTTCTTAGATCTAAGCCTGAATTTTGCAATAAGAAGGTGATGTTCTGAGCCACAGTCAGCTCCAGGTCTTGTTTTTCTCTGACTGTATAAAGCATGAGATGTAAGAGATGTGGGTTTGATCCCTGAGTTGGGAAGATCCCCTGGAGAAGGAAAGGTAACCCAGTCTAGTATTCTTGCCTAGAGAATCCCATGACAGAGGATCCTGTTGTGCTACTGTCCATAGGGTTGCAAAGAGTCAGACATGACTGAAGCAACTTAGCATCCATGCATGTATCTTCACCTGCAAAGAATATAATCAATCTGATTTCTGTATTGATCATCTGGTGATGTCCTTGTGTAGAGTTCTCTTATGTTGTTGCAAGAGGGTGTTTGCTATGACCAGTGCATTCTCTTGGCAAAACTTGTTAACTTTTGCCTGCTTCATTTTGTACTCAAGGCCAAACTTGCTCATCACTCCAGGTATCTCTTGACTTCCTACTTTTGCATTCCAGTCCTCATGATGAAAAGGACATCCTTTTTTGGTGTTAGTTCTAGGAAGTCTTATAGGTCTTCTTAGAACTGTTCAACCACAGTCATGGAAAGCTAATCAAAATGATCACATGGATCACAGCCTGGTACATGTCTTTACTAACACATAAAAATTAATATTTTATTTGCCCACCATCTCTTGCCCCTTCTTCCCCCTCACTCCTTTTCAGAGGAAACATTTCTACTTGTCCCCACCCCTCCATTCTGAGCCAATCCCCACCCTTGCCAACAGCCAATGCTTTGGTTTTTAGTAACAGTTTCATATTTTTAATGTTTTATTTCCTGGCTAAATATTCTCAGACAGCATTTTCCTTGGTTCAGGAGTAACAACTCATAACTTAAATACATTCCATGCATATTATCTTATCCATTTTTTATCTCTATATTTTAAAATCCATCTCATGGTTCAGCATTAGAAAATTCATCACTATGATTCATTAAGTAAACAAATTAAAAAGTAGAACATCATATTGTTTTTTATGCTTTTGGTTTTAGTAGTATCCTTTCACATTCATAATCCAGATCATGAGATAGGCAAAATTTTATCCATCAAGGCTCCCCTTCATTACTCTGCCACACAGAAAAAACATTGCTGCCATTTTAGTCAACAGTTAATCTTTACTATAAAATATTCTAACACTAAATGACCTGCAACTCACACAGTGATGCTTAAATCTCATTTGGCAAATCACCAATTTAGCAGGTTCTGAAACATAGTATTCTATGAGCTTTAGGGTATGGATATGTCCAGGCCCTCCATGAGAACTGACCTTAAATACTTCACAAATACCATACTATCCAGGAATTCGCATTTCCTTCATTTAATATAGAATTGTGAAATCTGTAGAAAATAGCTGAATCATTATTTCTTAACTATCTCCTGCTGTTAAAAACAAGAACTATGAAACAGATCAAGGGAAGAGAAATTTCTTTGATTATATTCAATAGCTTGCCTCTGTCCAAATCACATATATGAAAGGATGTAGACAAATAGAAATTGATTAAACTTTGAAGTGGCTGAAGAACTTCCCTGGGATATAGTAAATGTATAAACTGAAAACTGATGTATGTCATGAATTCAGTCCTAAATAAATAGACTGAAGGATCACAATGGTTTTGGGGACATTTTTCTTCTCTTCTTTTCCTACTTTCCCAGACTTCTACAAAGAGATCTGCTAGGAGTAATAAAAAGATAAATAAATTTTAGTGATGCTAAAGATACGTATAAACAAATTCTCTCCACTAATGGTAAAGGTGTAAATTAGCATAGACTTTCAGGAAAACTGAAATGTATATACAGATCTTTCTCAACTTACTACAATAGGGTTACATCACCATAAACCCATCGAAAGTTGAAAATACTGTAAGCTGAAATTTTATTTACATGTAAACTACTGAATGTTATAGCCTAGCCTACTTTAAACATGTTTAAACACTTGAATTAGTTGGGTAATGGGTAAAATTGTCTAACATGAAGCCTATTTCATAATGAAACATTGAGTATCTCACGTAAGTTACCAGGTACTGTACTGAAAAGGGAAAACAGAGTGGTTGTAAGCTGTTGTTTACCCTCATTGTCCCATGGGTCACTAGGAACTGTGGCTGCTGCTGTTGCCAGGCATCACAAGAGACCATCACACTGCATACTGCTAACCCAGAAAAAGACCAAACGCAAAAATTCAAAGTACAGTTTCTACAAAATGCATATAGCTTTTGTACCATCTTAAAAATAAAAAAAATAAGTTTAAACTACTATAACTTGGGGATCATCTGTACTTTTTTTGGTATATAATTGCTTTACAGTGTTGCATTGGATTTTACTGTACAACAAAGTGAATCAGCTATATGTACACATGTGTCCACTCCCTCTTAAACCTCCCTCTGCTCCCCCATCCTACCCAACTAAGCATTCACGGAGCACCGAGCAGAGTTCCTGGTGCATACACTTTAAAAAAACTTTAATTTCATACTTTAAAAAACTGAATTTAAAAACTAAATTTAAAACTTAAGGAACTATTTAGGTGGTTGGGCCGAAATGTATGTAAAAGTAGGTTTATTCATTGTTCTCAATAGAAAAGTAATTGAAAAAATTGTACAGACATCTATTAAGAAGGGCCTGGTTAAATAATATATTGTATATATTCAGCAATTTATTAATAAAATGGCCATTTAGATCACTATATATTTTTTCTTTTTATTTTAATTGGAGGCTAATTACTTTACAATATTGTAGTGGTTTTTGCCATACATTGACATCAGTTAGCCATAGGTGTACATGTGTTCCCCATCCTGAAGCCCCCTCCCACCTCCCTCCCCATCCCATCCCTCAAGGTCATCCCAATGCACCAGCCCTGAGCACCCTGTCTCATGCATCAAACCTGGACTGGCATAGATCGCTATATATTAACATTAAATAATACCTGCAATATACTACGTGGAAAGGCATAAACATATAGAGAAATATGTCTAATTAGAGAAAGTCTATGTATACATTTATAAATACAGTACGTGGGAAATGTCTGGAAGGCTGTGATCTAAAACATTATTGGTGTGGTGTTTCACAGGGGTGGGGACTATTTTGACCATAGATTATACTGTGGGCATTTTTTTATGAATGGCTGTCAGTATTTTTTGCTTCTTTTCTTCTTTATTATTTCCTACTTCTCATTTTCCTCCATTCACTGAATATTGCTCATTTGAAATGAATGCCACATGCAAGGAGATCCAACCAATCCATTCTGAAGGAGATCAGCCCTGGGATTTCTTTGGAAGGAATGATGCTGAAGCTGAAACTCCAGTACTTTGGCCACCTTATGTGAAGAGTTGACTCACTGGGGAAGACTCTGATGCTGGGAGGGATTGGGGGCAGGAGGAGAAGGGGACGACAGAGGATGAGATGGCTGGATGGCATCACTGACTTGATGGGTGTGAGTCTGAGTGAACTCTGGGAGTTGGTGATGGACAGGGAGGCCTGGCGTGCTGCAATTCATGGGGTTGCAAAGAGTTGGACATGACTGAGTGACTGAACTGAACTGTACTGAACTGATTCCAGTGAAAAATAGAAGAGATTAAAATAGGATAAACATGAGAAAAATAGAGAAGATATCTTATAGAGCATAAAAATGTGGATACTGGCACCTTAACTTTTGCAAAACGAAAAGGAGAAACAAGAGTCATTGACTTTTTTGAATGCTGACATTTAAAATTCATTCCCATTTGAAGTAGCAACAGGATGTTTGCTATCACTACTATTATGCAACACTTTCTGGTAAAGTTATATATTACCCTTATAATTAAAATTAAAGTCCACATGTGTAAAAACAGATAGCTAGTGGGAAGCTGCTGTACAGCACGGGGAGCTCAGTTTGGTGCTCTGTGACAACCTAGAAGGGTGGAATTGGGGCCAGGGTGGGGGGTCTGTCCATGGGATCACAGAAGAGTTGGCCACGACTTAGTGACTAAACAAAACAAAACAAAATGGCTGGTTCATGCTGTTGTATGGCAGAAACAAATACAAAATAGTAAAGCGACTATCAAAAATAAATTAAAAAAATTAAAATCCAACAAGCTTTCTAAACCAACATATTATAATCAAGACTAGATTTTACCTTATGGAGGTAAAATTTTAAGTATCTTCCATTGCTAAAATCTCCCAAAATAAAATGATATAAATGAGAAATTATGAACTAGTGCTGTAAGATATGAATTCTTTCAGTAGGCTGGAGTTTGGGAGGAACACGAGAAATTCCCAGAAACAAAAAACAGCATTAAACTTATTGCAATTTATTTGACATTTTAAGTGTAATCTCTCTTCATTTTTATAGCTACCCATAGGGTTGATTCAGGCACATACTAATAAGTAAGATGTACAAGGTACATCATGGTGAAACTTCTGGTACTTCCCCAAGTCTCTGCATTTATTCTGATTTATTCATGTGTAAATTATTCATTTTACATATATTTTCCTTTCTACTAAATTAGCATTTAGGATATAATCAAGTTTTATTTTTTAGATTAAAAATGTTAGTGACAAACACAAACTTTTTTTGCAGCTTTACAGTGTAAACATGAACTCTTAAGCTTTAGAAGAGGTTAATGATTAAGAAGACACCAAATATTAGATGGAAAATGCTTCCTTTACCCTGCTTTTTAGAGAAAAGTATTGGGTTTCCTATAAAATAATAGGTCTTTAATATTCCACTGGATCAGATAAAACAAAAATGGAACCTCTTTCAAATGTACGCTGTCAGTACATATACTTCAAATAGTATTTTTGAAGTGTGCTGTTTTATAAATATAAGGTCCTTCAACAACTTCCTGCTTCATAGCAGAGTATCCTCTCTCCACCCAGAGTATTACAGTGCCAGCCTGAGTTTTAACATCACTCACCTCTTCTTCGAGGTCCCAAGACAATTGTTTTTCATTAAGATGCTGGAAAGAATTGAGGTATGGATGTGGCCAAGCATCAGCTGGTTAGACTCTTCACCCTTCATTTTGTTCCTAAAAGCAGATATTTAGTAAATGACAAAACTGTGTTTTGAGTTGTATTTCGTGGTGACTGCAGAGCATAGAATTATTCAAATATGTTATTTTAGCAATCCAGACAAGTAAATTTGTCACTAGAGAGCAGAAGTATTTCTGGTACCCACAGAGATGAGATACTCATATTTACACATATGAGAATTGAGCAAGTCTTCTGATAATACTTTCCTAAATTATTCTTAAATATAGTCAGATGAAACATATGATATTCAACTGCACTGAAGTTTTTAACATTTGCAATTTAGGAAATTTTGAAATAATTAAAAAAAAAATCTTTTAACAAAGGCAGTTAAAAATAATTGCTAATTACATACTCTGGGTCAAAAATATTGATGTAAACTTTTCAAGTATCTTTTTTCCCTAAGCCCACACTTTGTTTTTTACTTTGTAAAACTGCAATCAATGACTGTCCTCGAGCTTCTTTGCTTTCTTGCATCCCTTTGCTGTTATTTCAGGAAGGATGGATACAACAAGCCCTGGGGAAAAAAAGCAACAACTCAAACTTAATAGTTGAATTTTTAATATAAAAGAAAGACATTACTGAGATTCAAAACAAATATTTTCTCAAGTTCCAACTATGTTTTTTGTCTGTCTCCTTGGTGGTTTCTGACTTGCCAATCAGAGCTGGAAAGCTCCTTCCCTGTCAATGCAAGCCAGGCACGCTAATACATCATCTGTCCTTGAAGTGGAACAAATATCTTTTACTAGCACAACTGATCCAAAATGAAAAAGAATATATTAGAGCAAACTGTGATGGTTGTCAATAAGGACACTTTCATTGTGACTATTCATTCACCACATCATGAACAACTGCAGTCTCCTCTTATCCAAATGAGAAATACCTTTCCCACTCAATCATGTCTTCCTTATTGATATATTCTCTCACTCTATTTACTGATGAATGTTTCCATCTACTGACTCGCAGCCTAACTTTGATCACCTTTGTTTAGCCAAAGATCACTCTAAGATCATGTCTTAGCAATAGTCTGCATTCTTGCCAGGTTTGCTTCATTGCTAAATTGTCAAAGACAATATAGGGATTTTTTAAATACAGAATCATCATTCTTCAAAAATAAATAAATAAATAAATAAATAAAAAGTTAAGGAGCTCTATTTTAAACTTTGCATTGAAGACAATTCTAGTTACAATAAATCATCATATACACATTTATTAATTCATTTTTTCCCCTGAACTCTCCTCCTTCAGAAAGCCATTGATGCCAATGATGAGCATGATGGTTAAGATTTTTGTTGGTGAAGTCTTTCCAGGCCTCAGTTAAATCAGCACAACTGACAAGATAATACCCAGTTCATAGGGACTGTGAGAATAAAATAATACAGCTTAACATGTGCTTAAAAAAAAAAAAAAAAAAAGGAACAACGGGGCTCAGATGGATTCTCTTCCTTCAGTGCAGGAAACAAAGCTTAAGACCTAAACTAACTTCACTTTCAGCCTCTCCCAGGAATGCGAACTTTCATTAGTTAATCTGGGATTACCTGATCAGAATTAATCAATCAGCTTGATAGACTTCTGCCTCTCCCCCAAAGGATGGCGACCGTGTCTGAAACAGTCCACTCTTTGTCAGAAACTTCCTTTTTAATACCCTCCTGCCTATAAAACGCTTCGATTGCATACAGTTCCCTGGAGATCCCTCCTATTTGTTAGATAGGATGCTGCCCAACTCATGAATCACTGAATAAAGCCAATTATATCTTCAAATTGACTCAGCTGAATTTGGTTTTTTAACAATGGAGAGTGATAAAATAAATACTAGCTAATTTTTCAGTCATAATTTGAGGGTACTGTTTGTATTACTTTATTATGAATAACTGAAAAATATTTTATTTGCTGTAAAAGTAGCCTGGAGTACTCAAAAGATCTCTGCATAAATAACTCGGTCCTTTTGAGATACAGTTCCCATACTGCAGTCTCACAATTGTCTTTATAAAAATGTGTCAATGCTTAAAAAAACAAAGGAAGAACGGATTTTAAGAAATGCTCCTCTTTAAACGTCTAGCTTACATAAAAGAGGAAGCTGTGATGAGGGGTTGTGCCCTCTTCAGAGGGGTTGTCCACAAAGAGCAAATTTCTGACTGTTCCCTCTGTTCATCTGATGCTTCAATATTGTAGACATTAAAATAGGGCCAGCTAGCCTACTTCCATTCTCATTGACCCAGTCTTGACAGTTCACTATAGATTTTAGAAAAATACTCATGAGTTATTTTAGCAAACAGTTTTAAAATGCGTCCTACATGAATAACAATATTTCAGTATCAGAGACTTCTATCCCATGAGCAAAAATGTTTCACCCCAAATCCAGCATAAATGATCTAACAAAGAATTCTTTTTCCAATAATAGACATTGCGATCTGATTTGTTGCCCCCACTCTGCACTAGCAACTGCACTGTATTTTATTGCCACTGTGGAAAGGGACTGTTGCCTGGCAATTCAGTAAACAAGTAATGCTGTCTGCCTATCAGGAGCAAACCTTCAGCTACTGCACATACAGCCCCCTCCCTACCCATCCTACCCATCTTACCCTTCCTACACACCCACAAGAGTGTGAGTGTGAGTATGTGTGTGTGTGTGTGTGCATGCACACTCAGTTGTGTGCAACTTTTAGCGACCCAATGGACTGCAGCTTGCTAAGCTCCTCTGTCCACGGGATTTTCTAGGCAAGAATATTGGAATGGGTTGCCATTTCCTCCTCCAGGGAATCTTCCTGACCCAGGGATCCAACCCTCATCTCTTGTGTCTCCTGCATCTCTTGAGTCTCTTGCATTGGCAGGTAGATTCCTTACCACTCTGCCACCCTGGGAAGCCCCTCCCAAGGCTGTACCCTGAGATGAGGTCAGGACAGAGAAAAACAGTAAGAATCTGTGCTTTGGTGAGTGAGTGAAAGTCGCTCAGTTGTGTCCAACTCTTTGCGACCACATGGACTGTTATAGTCCATGGAATTCTCCAGGCCAGAATACTGGAGTGGGTAGCCTTTCCCTTCTCCAGAGGATCTTCCCAACCCAGGGATTGAACCCAGGTCTCCTGCACTGCAGGGGATTCTTTACAAGCTGAGTCACAAGGGAAGCCTTCAATAATTTAGATGCATAGTTAAGGAACAATTTCCACGAGCCCACAGTCTTGCATCTTTTCATACATAAAAAAGCACTAAATTCACAAGTTGAAATGTCTATGCTTTGTGATGAGCAATAATCTTTTGATATTTGACTACATGTTTTTTTCCAGCTAAAAATTCCTTTATACCTGGCTCCTCTTTTCCTTCTTTGGAACAGTTTTTCAGAGCTATCTGAGAGGCTGTCTCCTGGGTTATCATCCTCAGTATGATCCCCAAACAAAACTTAATTCACAACTTTTAGGTTGTGCTTTTCTCACAGCTTACATTGGCTATTTCAAGTTGAACATGTAAGGGTTAAACAGTAGACATTCTGAAGTGTCATGGTGTTCTCATTTGCATTTCTGTTTAGTGAGGGAAATCTGCTTTCAATTCAAACCCCAATAAGAAGGTTACTTTTATTGTTGGTCTGGACCAACTAAGCTAAAAAACCCATCATGGCACAAAAGACAATGGGCAAAAACCAGAGGAAGCCTGCAAGAGAAAGGTAGTACCACCAGCAGAGAGAAACTGTAAGAGCTGCAGCAACATGCGAACCCAGGGAAAAGACAAGTCTTATTAATAAAAGCTCTTATCGGTAGGAATTTTGTACAGAACAGATGCGGAAAAAAGCAAAGCTTCCTTAGCAGCACTCCGCTGCCCTCACAGCAATCTGTGTGTGGCCATTCATGTGAGGGCAACAGGGTAGGAAAGTCATAGCCCTGGAAATAAGTGGGAATTCATAGAAGAGAAAGCGCAGCTGAACCTGGAGAGCACAAGGAAGACAAAGAGACCAGCCTGGGTTGAACAGAGGTCAATACATTAATTGGATAAATCTAGCAAAGTAGTTTTAACAGCTCTTCACCGAAGGGGAACCAAAACCCAAGTGTCTTGTACATGTATATGCTTATATCGCATGATTAAAACCGAAGTATAATTTTCAAGATACACTGTAAGTTAGGCTACTGAAAAAAATGCTGTTGTTGCCTTCTTAGAACTTAAATATAGTCTTTTTAAAATATGTTTGTTTATTTATTTATTTACTGTTGCTGCACACAGGCTTTCTTTAGTTGCAGTGAGTAGCAGCTACTCTCTACTTGTGGTACGTGGGTTTCTCATTCGGTTTCTCTTATTGTGGGCTCTAGCGTACATGGGCTTCAGTAGTTGTGGCTCTCAGCTCTAGAGCTCAGGCTCAGTAGTTATGGAACATGGGTTTAGTGGCCTTGCACATGCAGAATCTTCCTAGACCGGGGATCGAACCTGCGGCTCTTGTGTTTCCTGCCCTGTCAGGCAGATTCCTAACCACTGGACCACTGGACTACTCGGGAAGTCCTAAATTGAGTCTTCGATTATCTCATTTATTTATGGTGTATGCTTCCTGATTTTTTCTCTTCTGCACTAGAATGTAACTGCAGACTGCAACAGAGGCCTTCTCTGTCTTGTTCACCTTCATGTCCCCAGAATAAATAACAATGCTTGACACAAAGCAGGCACCAAGTATCTGTACTACAATATATACCAGATGCTCTTCTAAGTTATTTAATCCTTATATCAATGATATGATATAGGGTCTATTATTAGCCCCATTTACAGATGGGTAAATTTAAGAACAGAAAAATGAAGTCATCTGCCTAACTTAGGAGCTGGTAAGAGGCAGAATCAGGATCTGAACTCAGGCAGGCAGTCCCAAACCACTCTTGTTGCTGCTGCTGCTGCTAAGTTGCTTCAATCATGTCCGACTCTCTGCAACCCCATAGATGGCAGCCCACCAGGCTCCCCCGTCCCTGGGATTCTCCAGGCAAGAACACTGGAGTGGGTTGCCATTTCCTTCTCCAATGTATGAAAGTGAAAAGTCAAAGTGAAGTCGCTCAGTCGTGTCAGACTCTTAGCAACCCCATGGACTGCAGCCCACCAGGCTCCTCCGTCCATGGGATTTTCCAGGCAAGAGTACTGGAGTGGGGTGCCATTGCCTTCTCCGCCCTACCACTCTTGCTCCAGCCAATAACCTCTAATGATTATGCATCTATTCATATCTGTATATATTTACTGCTTAAGTAAATGAAAACTTCTTTCTGCCTGGGTGCATGAGACATTAAATTATAACCAATCCTTTTGAATTTAATTCAAACTTCTGACCATAGACAAAGTAATGGCTCATAACAGACACGATTATCCCACCACACACTTTGTACTGTTCATTTTTTTTCCACTTGAACTACACTGCTTTTTCACTATTGTGGTTTTACAAAACTTTACAACTAAAGTACCACATTCATAAAGTTATGCCTCATAAATGTTATACACTCAGGCATTTTCATGAGTAGTTAAAAAAAATCTTAATGCAGACAGATTGCCTCCAGTTTGTGTTTTCACACCTTTTGTGGGGCAACTGATTTTGTGACTAGTTCATTTTATAATGCTGACTGACTTCAGTCAGTTATTATTTTCTATAAACTAGAATTGGAGGGGAGGGACACTTCCTAATATATGGGAAAATCCAGAACCGAATATTTGAAATTGGAAGTACCTGAGAAAATCATGGTGTCTGTATATCTTTGACATATATCTCATGAAGAATGATATATTTTCTTTCCTTGTCAAGTCATGCAACCAAAGTCACACTTCTACCAAAATTGACTGAAAATGTAAACATTCAGATGATCGGTTTGGGGGATGCTTCGCCAAATTTTCTAAACTACCAGTTACTTATAAACCAATTACAGAACAGCCATGGTCTAAAACAATATATGCATCGTTACTATGAAGAGGATCAAGTAACCATGCATCCAGAAAACACCAGGTATGCCTGATAAGCCTGCCCCTTCTTCCAAAATGGTCCCCAAAGGACTGGGCATCTCCAGAGTATTGTTGGAAAAACACTGAAGTAGACAGATCTTAATTCCTTCAGTGCTAAAGTGCTATAGTGGTCTGAGAAGACCTCAAACTTGGAACAGTAGATCATACAGATTAAGCTTAAAGAGTAATATACTATAATTCATTGATAAATGACTATTGTTCATTTAATGCAAACAAGTTTTAGAGCTAAATTCATAGTTTTGTGAATGGACTTTTGCACACATTAAAACATTTAATTCAATGGTTATAGTCCTCTCTGAGTACCTCATAGACTCTATTGAGGTTAACAATTTACTTGGGATGTCTCAAACTCCATCACTCGCCAAATGGGTGGCTTTGGTCCAATTACTTAACCAATCTCACTACAGTTTCCTTAACTATAAAGAGTAAAACATCGAAACAATGATTGTTTTAGTGTAGCTAAAAGGCTTAAATGATGCCTGTTCCCTACCTGACAAGTAGTAAGTTATACGTTAAGTGTTCATTAGTAGAAGAACCAAGAGTAGTAACTACCATACTTAGAGAGCCATCAATTCTGTTTTCCAAGAATTCTGCTAGTGAGAATTCCGTCTTGTTTTGTTTCAGTTGCATTGCTGTATACAAGAATGTTAACTTCCATCTTTAAGATTATTCAAATAGCAAGTCAGGAGAAAATCTATTTGTCAAGAGTCTGTCTCAATTGGCTAATAACCTCTAAGGAAGATAAAACTGCATGCCTTTTTTGGGATGTTGTTGTTTAAATAGATTTTGAACACGAGAAAGAAATGAAGGGTCCTTCTCAAAAGAAAGCCCAGTTTGACAGCGAGAAAACTTTAGGGACAGCGAGTAGAATGCTAGTCAGTAACTAGCTTTCTCGTTGTGGGGAAGAAACACTAAGAGCCCATCCAGAGTTGAGAGGCAGGAGAGAGGATGGAGGGAAGATGAAAGATGAGGCTGTCATCATTCACCACTTCCACCTGAATAATTTTGAAAAATAAAGTAGTAGAAATGAGGAGAAAGAAAAAAGTCACCATTTTATCCCCCCATTGTGATTCAATTAGAAAAAAAAGATGCAGATACCAATAATCTCAGGTTGTGTTCTCTTGGTGGCAAGATTTGCTTGGTTCTATGGCTCTCTGAAGTTGAAGGCAGATTCTTCTACTAGAAATAAAGTATGTGGCAACAGTGGCCCAAGAAATGGAGATCCTTAGAGTGGCTCCTGAGAGGGTTCGGTGCAAAGTTGGAAGAGTCTAGAGAATTCATACTTGAGCAATTGTTGGGAAAGAATAAACTAGGTTAGTTACTACTTGTTCATAGACTTTATGTTTTTCCAACCTGCAAATGAGATTTTTTTCATATTCACATCA
The DNA here is from genome assembly GCA_006408695.1 of Aepyceros melampus. Lineage (NCBI taxonomy): Eukaryota > Metazoa > Chordata > Mammalia > Artiodactyla > Bovidae > Aepyceros > Aepyceros melampus. The sequence continues at coordinate 32,270 of SJXQ01005948.1, read as the reverse complement.
AGAATAATGAACACAATGTTTTGTGCAGCTCCTATATCCAGACACAGTATTAACCACTTTATTACATTTTATCTTATTTAATATTGAGCAGGTGGAATTATTAGCTCCATTATATAGCCCAAGAAACCAAAGCTTAGAGAGATTAATTAACTTGTTCATATTCACACAGCTGGTGACTGGTAGAAATGGGATTTGTAATTATTTGATGCTATACTTGACGGTGAACACAGCCGTTTATATTTTACAATACCTTTCCATTTTGTTTTATCTTTGAAATATATGTTCATTATAATAAACAAAGTACAGATAGGCAAAATAAATATATCTTTACATTAAAGGGTTTAATTTGCTTAAGTTATTTCAAAACCTTACTTGGCAGTTTTGCACAGTTCTCTTTCTAAGGAGGGTTAATTTTTTGAGGGTTTTCTTTTGTCCACCCACTATTCCTGGGAGAGTTCTTTTACCCACTATGGGCAATCAAATGTATGTGTATCAAATAAGTCCAAGAGGAAGTTGCTTGTTGAGGCTGTCACACCAGCATGAGGTCACATTTTTTAACTGTAATTTCCAGAGTTGGGTGATGATACTTGCCCAGACAACCCAATTTCCTGGATGCAGAGCACGGTGATGCTATAATACCTTCACAAGTGCTATCAGAAAACCTGGTGAAGAGTGAATATCATGGAAGTGCTTGCTCCATAATTTTCTACTCTCAAAACATCTTTGAGTGGTAATATTCACAGACAAGAACATTTTTTTAATCTTCAATTTTCTCTTATTTTTGAATACTGTACTTGATTTTGCAGGAAATGTGCTCAGTGAAAGAACAAGAGAAAATGGTTGACAAAGAATAAGATAATAAAATGTATGTATCAAACTTAGAAAATTTAGGTTAGGGAATTTTACTCTTTAGGTGAGTCCTTATTTAAAAAATAATTAGAAACAGGAACCCAAAGATGAAAGTATTCAAATAAGATTCCTGGTCAGCTGTTTCTTTTGATGGCTATATTTTACCATGCATTTGAGCTACAATATTTATTTATCAGGAATAAGAAAATTTAATTATAAAATTATATAACATCCTTTCAACGTTTGATCTTACTATTTTCTTCATATGCATGTTGGAGAGTCATTCCTTTGTATTAATATGTCCAGACAAGATCTTTGTTGTCTTGGGGAGCTGCTCCTCTCACTTTCCAAAATATGGTCCTCATGGGAGCTATTAATCACATTATTCTTCCCCCATCTCTGCCCCAGGACGGGGCACGGGTGCCAGACTGGGATCAATCACATATGTCACCTTTCTAGTCATGGAAATTAACTAAGGGACAGATGTATCAATAGGACTCGGGCCAGTCTGAGTACCTGCATGGAATTTTTCTAACGGAAACTGGCAGGAAATAGCTTTGTTTCTTGTTAGTTAACAAGCCTTCAGAATACAAGCCCAGAGCTTTCTCCTACCAGTTCTTGCCTCGTGGAGGTCACAGGCCTAAGATGATGAAGACATCAATCAAAAATGGAAAGAAGTGTGTGTATGTGTGTGTGTGTGAGAGAGAGAGAGAGAGAGAAATCCAGTGTCCCTGAGGCTAAATCTACTTTCCAAGCTTTGCCTTTTTGCCTTTCAGAGCAAATAACTTGCCCACTTGCAGAGCAAGTTCAAGCTAAGTTTTTGTCATTTAACTAGAAGTCCTGACTAATAGCCAAAACTCAGGGTGCTAAGTAAACAAAATCTGCAAGACATCTATTTTCTAGCTTCTATTCCCCTTGACATCTGTCTTGAAAGATTTATATAGGAAATGTTGAAGTCTTTTTGGCAACAGCATAAAAATCATATTATTCAACAAACTTATTCCATGCCTCTTTAGGGCCAGGCATTGTGCAACTAAGCACTTAAAATACTAAAGAAATTGAGGCAAGAAAGTACCCTGTGTCCATGGCAGAAGCATACATGAAAGCCAGTTACTACAGAACTGTGTAAGAAAGGCTTTGTTTCAAGTTTTTGGCGGAGCAGGACAGCACATGGGATCTTAGTTCCCTGACCAAGGATTGAACTGGAGTGCCTGATGTTGAAAGTGTGGAGTCCAACCAATGGACCACCCAGGAAATCCCAGAACAGCTTTAATAAACATCTGTGGAAAGTGTCATGGGAATTCAAAGGAGCAAACAAATTCAAACACTTGAACTCTTGAGTGTATTTTGAAGAAGAGTAAAACTTTACCAAGCAGAGAACAGAGAAAAGGGCACTATGGACAGAGGAAATAACAAGTTGCTAGGTCATGGACATATGAAAAAGATACATGTCATGTTTGAGGAATAACAAAACCTTTGATGCAACTACAGCATAATGTTTTAGAGTTGGAGAAATCTGCATGCAGACCAGGAAGCAACAGTTAGACCTGGACATGGAACAACAGACTGGTTCCAAATAGGAAAAGGAGTACGTCAAGGCTGTATATTGTCACCCTGCTTATTTAACTTATATGCAGAGTACATCATAAGAAACGCTGGATGGGAAGAAACACAAGCTGGAATCAAGATTGCCGGGAGAAATATCAATAACTTCAGATATGCAGAAGACACCACCCTTATGGCAGAAAGTGAAGAGGAACTAAAAAGCCTCTTGATGAAAGTGAAAGAGGAGAGTGAAAAAGTTGGCTTAAAGCTCAACATTCAGAAAACAAAGATCATGGCATCTGGTCCCATCACTTCATGGTTGACCTGCCTCTTGAGAAATCTGTATGCAGGTCAGGAAGCAACAGTTAGAACTGGACATGGAACAACAGACTGGTTCCAAATAGGAAAAGGAGTACGTCAAGGCTGTATATTGTCACCCTGCTTATTTAACTTATATGCAGAGTACATCATGAGAAATGCTGGACTGGAAGAAACACAAGCTGGAATCAAGATTGCTGGGAGAAATATCAATAATCTCAGATATGCAGATGACACCACCCTTATGGCAGAAAGTGAGGAGGAGCTAAAAAGCCTCTTGTTGAAAGTGAAAGAGGAGAGTGGAAAAGTTGGCTTGAAGCTCAACATTCAGAAAACGAAGATCATGGCATCTGGCCCCATCACTTCATGGGAAATAGATGGGGAAACAGTAGAAACAGTGTCAGACTTTGTTTTTTTGGGCTCCAAAATCACTGCAGATGGTGACTGCAGCCATGAATTAAAAGGCGCTTACTCCTTGGAAGAAAAGTTATGACCAACCTAGATAGTATATTCAAAAGCAGAGACATTACTTTGCCGACTAAGGTCCGTCTAGTCAAGGCTATGGTTTTCCCTGTGGTCATGTATGGATGTGAGAGTTGGACTGTGAAGAAGGCTGAGCGCAGAAGAATTGATGCTTTTGAACTGTGGTGTTGGAGAAGACTCCTGAGAGTCCCTTGGACTGCAAGGAGATCCAACCAGTCCATTCTGAAGGAGATCAGCCCTGGGATTTCTTTGGAAGGAATGATGCTAAAACTGAAGCTCCAGTACTTTGGGCACCTTATGCGAAGAGTTGACTCATTGGAAAAGACCCTGGTGCTGGGAGGGATTGGGGGCAGGAGGAGAAAGGGACGACCGAGGATGAGATGGCTGGATGGCATCACAGACTCAATGGACGTGAGTCTGAGTGAACTCCGGGAGTTGGTGATGGACAGGGAGGCCTGGCATGCTGCGATTCATGGGGTCGCAAAGAGTCGGACACGACTGCGTGACTGAACTGAACTGAATTGATTTACTTATGACTGGGGCTGGGTAATTAAACATTTTAAATAGTGGTAAGAGATAGTATGCTTTTTTCCTCCCCCTCTAGTTTGAATTCACCAGGGCACTGAATAAAAACCGGAAAAATAAAAGCTTGAAATGGCAGAACCATAGACTTACCGCACAGGGGGAAATCTCTGGGAACCAAATTTTCAGGCACATTGTAGCTAAAAAAGTACCCCAAAGTAGTGCTCTGTCCTGTTTTTACAGATTCCCACAGAAGGATATGATATAATTTATTCCTTTTAGTTACAGTGATTAAGTTAACAAGACTAATTATATCTGACTTGCTGATGTCCATTTTTATTTTAGTGTGGGAGAAACTAGGTACAAATCCAACCCGTACTCATTTAAAGAACAGAACTTCAGTGACACGCTAAGAAAACTGTCCTTTCTACCTGGTTGTCCCAGTCTGGGCAAAGCACAACCCAAAAGACTATGTTGAAGGAGTGAAAATCCATCACTTCTTCCATCCATTACTTATCCAACAATATCTCCAGGAGCTGGTCACCTTCCATGCGCAAACAACATTAAGATGAGCAAAGCAGGGCTACCCTAGTGGTCCAATGGTTAGGACACTGTGCTTCCACTGCAGGGAGCACAGGTTCCACCCCTGCTGGGGGAAGTTCTGCATGCCAGAAGGTGCCAGCAGGGGAAAAAAAAAAGATGAGCAAGGCAATCCAGTCTGCTAAGTTCACTCAATAGCGGTCTTATACCAGCTCCCCACCTCCCTGCCTAGGACAATGATGTCAAATTTGACCCTGACTATGGTAAGCTTTGGGCTTCTCAGGGTATCAAAGTGGCACAGAATTCACCTGCCAATGCAGGACAACCTAAAAGACGTGGGTTTGATCCTTGGTTCTGGAAGATCTCCTGGAGAGGGAAATGGTTCCAGAAGGAAATCCATTCCAGTACTCTTGCTTGAAAAATTCCATGGACAGAGGAGACTGGTGGGCTACAATTCATGAGGTCACAAAGAATCAGACACAACTGAATATACATGCACATGATAAGCTTTGAGACTAGGTGTTGAATAGTTACCTATAGAGTTAACCTTGGAGAAGTGAAAGGACTTCACTCTTGCCTCTGAGCAGCTTATTCTTAATTAAAGATAACCCTGAAAGGGACATACAAGTTAAGTTGTTGTAGGTCATCTTTTCTTTACCTGAGAAGGTATTTGTTAGATTTCTTTCTTCCATGTCCTACTGCTTAGGGTGAAGTTTCTGAGATAAACTCAGATAATTTGAAACTCTGTGGGTGGTACTGGATAGGGATCACCTATCTTTAGGGGATCCTAGGCACATGAGACATTGGAGAAATATCAGGAGGGGATCACAGTGGGCAGAAGAGCCAGAATTTCCAGAGTGTTTACCTCATGCCAGGCATTGTCCTAAGGCTTTTTATATATACTGATTCATTTAATTCTTATACAAATCTCATGAAGTAGATGCCACAGTCATCCTCTTCTGCAGACAATCAAACTGAGATGAGAGAAGTTAAATAATCCCAAGATCACAGTGAATGACAGAGTAGGTGACAGACAGCATGGGAGTTTGAACCCGGCTAGCTTAGCTCTAGAGCTAAGGCAGTACTGTCTGTTCACCTGATTCCTTTTGGAGAATAGCAAAGACCTGGGGGTGAGAAACTATGGTGGGAAAAGAGCCAAGAAAAGGAGTGTAGGAGCACCAGCAGCTATGTCACAAACTTCACTTCTGCTTCAGATCAGTTTTACAGTCTATTTGGAGAAGGAGATAGTTTTGATACTACACTCTCTCCAAGTAAGTAGGAGTCTGTGTTTTATCTCAACTCTGCTAAGGCTTGCTACTTTGGATAAAATTTATCTTGTCTCTGCCTCTCAGATAAATGTACAAATAAATAGATTCTACTAAAGAAAATAAGTGAATATAGGTATTTTTTTTAATGTGAAGTAATCATTCTATAAGGTGGTACATATCATGGGCTTTGATAATTTTTTTTAATTTAACATGGAAATGAACAAAAAAGCTAAGTAGCCCAAATAAAACAACTCTAAATAAAAAGCACTTGTAGAATAAATTAAAAGAAAAAACTCTTTAAAACAGGTAAAGAATTACTTTAGATTTTAAAAATAATTTTATTTATTTTTGGCTGTGCTGGGTCTTTTTTGTTGCTCGGACTTTTCTCTAGTTGTGACAAGCAGGAGTTTAGTTCAGTTCAGTTGCTCAGTTGTATCCGACTCTTTGCAACCCCAAGGACTGCAGCACACCAGGCCTCCCTGTCCATCAACAACTCCTGGAGTTTACACAAACTGATGTCCACTGAGTCAGTGATGCCATCCAACCATCTCATTCTCTGTCATCCCCTTCTCCTCCCACCTTCAATCTCTCCTAGCATCAAGGTCTTTTCCAAAGAGTCAGTTCTTCACATCAGGTGACCAAAGTACTGGAGTTTCAGCTTTAGCATCAGTCCTTCCAATGAACACCCAGGACTGATCTCCTTTAGGATGACTGGTTGGATCTCCTTGCTGTCCAAGGGACTCTCAAGAGTCTTCTCCAACACCACAGTTCAAAAGCATCAATTCTTCAGTGCTCAGTTTTCTTTATAGTCCAACTTTCACATCCATACGTGACCACTGGAAAAACCATAGCTTCGACTAGACAGACCTTTGTCAGCAAAGTAATGTCTCTGCTTTTTAATATGCTGTCTAGGGGTTCCTCTTCTCTAGTTGTGGTATGCAGGCTTCTCATTGTAGTGGCTTCTCTTGTTGCAGAGCACAGGCTCTAGAGCAGAGGCTCAGTAACTGTGGGGCATGGGGGCACAGGCTTAGTTGCCCCACAGCATGTGGGATCCTCCCGGACCAGAGATCCAACACAGGTCTCCTGCACTGCCTGGTATCTCTGAGCCACCAGGGAAGTCTCTATTTTGATTTTTATTGTATGCATAGACCTTATCTCTAACACAAGGTTAAAAGTTGGTGTGATTGTTTAGGGGATTCCTAAGGGAAGATTACTTATGTCCATATGCTCTGACAAGAACAATGACAGTTTTCCCTACCACTATGTAGACTTCTTTGGTTGAATGAATGAGTGATTTTGCCTTAAATCCATTGTTTTCTAAATCCATAGGAAAGTTTATCATAAGTATATAAGTAAACTATGGTATCTGGAAAATTGCTTTTCTTTTTTTGAAAGATACTTGGTGAATTCTCGGTTCTTAAATTGGCAATTTTGGCAGGAACATTCTGGGATTGACTTTGGAATCATGCTTCAATTGCATCTATCCTTCACCTTGCCAGTAGAGCTTGGTCACACACCACCAATTTGGTGGTGCATTTTGGAACTTGGAACTTCCCATCCCTGGGGGTCATTACCACTCACTGCTCTGGGAAAGTAACTATACAGCTGTCAGTAGTTTCCAGGAAAGCCATTCTTCTCACTTTCTTGCTCTGAATCAATAGACAAGTCTGTTATTATACAGGCCACTGGACAAATATCTCTATGCTGAGGTCCAGCCTTGGGGGAGCAGGGTAGGAAAAGAGGGAAAAACGGTTGAGCCCAGGGGAATGGCTACTTTTTAGAGTCATGTGACAAACATTAGCAAATCATCTCAAATATTAAAAATGTAAGATAGCATAAATTGTTTTGGAAGGGTCAGGGTTTTTTTAATTGTTGTTGTTGCAACTGGAAAGTTGTTTTTTAGCCCAGTTTCCCTTGAAGGAGCTGGCCCTCTTCTTGATAGCATGGAGTCACCTGATCAAGTTACCAGCAGGGTGGATTGTAGGAAACTATAGAGTCAGCCTGTTCGGATGAGTAAAGACCTAATCAAGTGCCATATTAGCAAAGTAAAGTGAAAGAGGATTTGGAAAAAAACACCAATGCCAAGTTTCCTTTTGTGAAATATAGCACAAGTTCAGTCTTCTAAACTCTACATACCTCTGACCTTTGCCTCTTTTATGTCTCTATTTTTCTGTCCTGACAGACCACATGCCAATGTATAACCCAGAATCCCTCACCCTCGTGATTTATGACTTACAGCTGCTTCAGTGTCTCAGACATGGCAGCTGCTTTTCAGATGTCTTCAAACCAGAGGGAGAGTGTTAATGTGAACTTGAGTGGCTGCAGAAGAGAAGGAGAAAAGTTGATGAAAAAAATCATCTGAATTCAGCCCCAAAGCTTTTGATTGATCTTTGCCTTTGGGGCCAAGCAAAATGTTTGGTTTATTTTATAAGCTAATTAGGTGTGTGAAAGGCTACTTGGCATCTGCTATTGACTGAACCCAGCAAAAGTGATCACTAGGCTGGATGATCAATAAGGGATCGATAATAAGCGTGTGATTGGATTAGCCATTTGATCAATGCTGTGTGCTAATATATTAACAAGCAAATTACCCACAGCACTTAAGAGCAGAATGCTGACTCTGATTGCATTACAAACTAGTGAGATCTAATGACCTGCCAAGTGCAAGGGGTTAGTTATACAAATCAAGATCTGAAGGTATTTTTTTCCTGGAAGATTTCTCCCCCGCCAGAGATAATGCTTTCTTAAGTGAGTTCAAATTAAATTACAATTAGCAAGCAGTTGCACTGGGACACCTAATTTCCCAACAAGTATCATTCATGAGGAAGAGGGCTTGGGAAGTCCAGAAAAACTAGCCTGGAGAACTTCTAGGAAAAGCCAGGTAAATATCAGAAATGGCAAACACAAAGAATGCCAGAGTAGTCACTAATATTTCTCCAATAAAAGTTTGGTAAGTGTATTGCTAGGTTGGATATATAGAGCCCTTTCACAATAGAATCTAATGGTGCTTGATCTTTATCAAAATCATAGGTTTCTTCCCAGCTTACATTTTTGTTTTAAAGTAAGCTATTATCTTAATTCAGTCTCAAAATGGGTAAGCAATGAGAGATATCTGTGTGTGTGTGTGTATGTGTGTGTGTGTGTGCCAAATGCACAGCGTGAAGGACTGTGGCTAACAGCAAAAGTGCTCTTTCAAAAGAGAAAAAGAGAAAGAAAACTACATGTCATAGGACGTGAGGAGTGAAGAAAATGTCTTCCACGTCCTAACTCTGCAGAATTTATTTCTATTCGATGATTCCCTCTATAAGTGACCTCACGAGAGTAAAAAGCCACAAAGCAGAGCTTCTCCCCTCCTGCTTTTGCCATGATTAGGTGAACCATTTATTCAATTGACTGTGCTCTTTCTGATTCCCTAAGTGGAGACCAGGCAAGCCTTTGCTCACTTTCTCTCTTAATCCTTTTCCTTTTGAGAAATCTTTTTTCCCTTTGCCTGAGGGAAGCTGAACCGATTAGTCTGAATTCTCCAGTGTTATTTGCAAACTCGAAAGGTCTCCCTGGGCCCAGAGGCAGAGTGGCAGCCGAGCCTTGGTGAGGTGAGGCGAGCGGCAGCTGACAAAACAGGCTGCCTGGCCTGGCGAGCTGGGGGCCGGGAGGGGACAGGCTGTCAATCAGCATCAAAGAAGCACAAGCAGGGAATGTAATATCTGATGGAGCCCTGTCAGTGCCCAGCCTTTAAGGTGAACCAGGGTTGATTTGCCAGAGACTGAACTGCCTA
>SJXQ01005948.1:0-11992 GCA_006408695.1 Aepyceros melampus | reverse complement strand
GTAGCACTCTGAAACTCAGCTCCCAGTTACCTCCAGCGCTTGTCTGGGAGAAACAAGAGAGTTCTGGTTTCTTCTTTGTCCCTAATTATCCTCTCATGATAGTTTTTACCCTCTTGTTCCCAGTGCCCAAATTCTGTCTGGATTATCTAGCAATCTAGTCCTTTTAGGACCAGGTCCTGACTTGTCCTTGTCATCCCTTTCTTTAGCCCAGAATCCATGCCTTGAACTCCCGCAGGAAGTCTGAAGTAAAGCCACCCAAGGACAGGGTTCACAGTGGATCTCCTGGCACGGCCAGCTTAGGTGCCCCTGTGCTGAAGATTCCCAGACATGGTCCATGGGTCCTTTAATGGTGAGGCTCCTGCTCCCCTCTCTGTACTCATCCTCGTACTCCAAACCTTAGTCATACTGACCTGCTTGCAAACCTCTGAATCTGGTCTGTCCACTTTTCCCCAGAGGACCTGGCATACATTGTTCCCCCTGCCTGGCTACTTTCCATCACTCTTCTTCTGTTTTCTGTGTCTGCTCTTGTTTAAACATCACCTCCTCTAGGAAGCCATCCTTTGGCTTCTCAGGTCGCTCTGGGTTTGCTCCTCAGTCCCCCTACTGGGCTAAGAGCAATCTGAGGACATCATTGTATCTCCAGAAACTAAGCCAGGACCTAGCACACTACAGACACTTAACAAATATTTTTTCACTGGTATAAAACTACTTATAAGGATATTTACAAGGACCATAAAAATCAAACAAACAGTACTTGGATGACACTGATCTTCAGTTCCCTGATACAGTAATTTTCCCTTTGATGCCATATTCTAATATACTAGCTGACTGTCATGAATCTTGTAGGCAACCATGAGAATTTGAGTTGTAGCATTCAAGAACCCCAAGTCCCTCCTGCTGGGGAATTATTTCAACTCACCATTGTTTCAAGGACTTACGGGACACATTATTGTGATTTGCAGATGAGGAGACTGGGACCCAGAGAAATGTCAGATGCTGTTATGACAAGCCTCAATTAATGGAAGATTTGAATTTATGTTCGGTTCATAAATTCTTTTTTTCATAAATATTTCTACTGAGATAGAATGTCAACATTTAGGATATGCTACTAATTAACATGATTCGAGGTCTGTAAGTCTGATGAATGGGAAAGCATTTCTTAGAAATTTAAAAGATTATTTACGTGGATATATTCCTAGGAAAATGTCTGTCTTCTGCAAATGGAAATAATAAAACCCACTAAATTATAGTAGTGCAAAATATGGAAGGTGGCAGATTCATAGATACTACTGTTGACAGGTCACCTGCCACCCCTCCTTGTCCACCTTGTGGGCCATCAGTTTGCCATTCTCTGAGCAATGCTATTTTGAGAAGAGAGAGAATCTTTGTCTGTGAGCAGTTAATAGCAAACCCAGAGGATACAGTGAGTATGCCAGTGGAACGGAGCCGTCGTCTAAAACATGGCAGGAGTTCTCTGGTGTTAGGAACATGCTGTCCTTTACACTTTGTAGAAGTCTGCTAAGTAGTTATCATTCTTTAAATAAAATTGTCTTTTAGTGAAAGAAAAAGATTTTACTGTTTATTGAACTTGTGTTCCTGAGGCTGCATTTGAATACACAGAGAGCTGTTTTAAATAAACAATTTCTGATTGTATTATTAGCAGAAAACAAAAGGAGAGAAAGGTTAAAATTTCTGGTGCACACAAATTGGCACTAATGTTCATTCACTCAGTAAGGTTTTAGAGACCTAGATTATGCCAGGCATTGTGCTGGGCACAATGGAAGTACATGCTGGAACTACTGAAGATAATGGAATGAGTGGTGAGCGAGGTACCATCACTGCTTCCGCAAGAGCCTTTGAGCTCTGAAAGGTGGGGCTGGAAGTATGTGGGTGTCGGGGGAGGGGACTGGATGCCATTAACCAGGTGAGATCTTCCTTTTGACCCAAGTCTTCCTTTCTGGATTCTGAAGGCAAAATATCCCCATTAAGAACAATGCAAGGAACAAAATCCTTTCTTTCACCTAGCTCTCTAATTTTCTTCTTAAGTAAACTGATAACTCTCAGCTGGAATCTGCAGCTTCCTGAGCATTGGTGAGGGAAGATTAATAAATTGCCACCCTGCCAGGGAGACTTGGGCACGTGTGAATACTTCCCACTCTGTTTGCATTCCCCACTAGAGCTGCAAGCTTGTGTGAATTCACATGTAAAGCAGAGAGACATTTCATTCTCAGATGAACTCAGGAGAGGTGAATTAGCCTCCACATTTTAAACAGTTGAATTATTCTCTCATCTTCTTTAAACTGCAAAAGGAAATACATTTCATCCCATGCAAATACATATTCAACCTCTTTTATACAATTGAGTTCATGAGTCAGTCTCCTGTTCTATTTTTATTTACTTATTTGGTAGTTTTGAGGAAATTTATCCATTTTACTAACCACTTTAAAATCCTTTTCCAGATTAAGATCAACATCTGAGGCTAGAATTTAAACCCCAGAAAAGGTAGTAAGTAAAGAATCTTTAATTTATGAAACTGAACAAGTTGACTTATCCAAACATCTCTAGGGCTTTAATAGGGGATATCTATAATTCTCTGAATTGTATTCCTTTCACAGTGATATTTTGTAATTCCATTCTATTACCCTTGCTTAACATTAATGAGATAAAAAGATCACATTATGGCGATTGATGTTCTTCAAATTGAATGCACGTTTCCATGTACAAAGCTGTCTGCTAATTTAAAAAACATAGCATGTAACATAGAATCATGACCATGGTCATCACTCAGCTGGGACCAGATAGCATTTTTTATCTATTCATTGGATTTAACAAGGCATAAGATGGAAGCAGAATACAAAGTGTAGGTAGATTATCCCATATCCCTCCTTTCGGTCAATTCTTGGCAATCTCAGCAAGGAAACTGAGGCTTCATGTTTCCATGGAAATAACCTCAAGGTCAAAGGGGCATATGGAAGGTCAGACAATGACAAAGGGACATCTGAGAGGCCATCTGGATGAGTGACCTGACATAATTAGTCATTAATCCCACTCTGGGGAACAATAGAGCTGGCAGAGAGTGTGTTTGGGCTTTGATCGTGGTCTGGGTGATCTCATGGGGAAGAAGGAAAAAAGCCCCACTTGGTAACTAAGCAGATTACACTGGCATGCTGTTAACTAAAGACAGGGTGGCCGAGGAGGCCAGTGGGATACGCATTTTACATATTAGACTACATTTCCCTTAACTTACCACAGGCTCCTCTAGGGCCATGTGGCTTTCGGATTAGCTTCTGGGTAGCATTTTTTACAGTTTACAATGGGAGGAGAGCAAGAGTCCCAAAATACGTTGCTTAAAATTCTCAGGCAACAGATGGAAGATAGTTGGAGAGCCAACAGCATTAGCCAGCTTGGTTTACAGGTGTCAATATTTACTAAGCAAAGTTTGCCAGGGTGCCTTTTGGGAAAAAGCAGAGAGAATAGCTAATCAGTAAAACAATAGTAATCAGTCCGTTGTCTGTTTTTAGCAGAATGGTTAGAAATATAAGTTGTCTAAAATGATAAGAAGTACTCATCAGCATCTGTCTTTCTCTCAGGCTCTTCTTTTTCATGTTTATCAGTCTTAGCAGACTTTGATCGGCTACCCCCCCTGTGTCACTAGAATCCTTCTATTTGTGGCGCTGGTGATGGTTTGAGCTTAATTGTGTGCATTTTTGTAGGATGTGAGCATGCTGCTGCTGCTGCTAAGTCGAAGTCCTTATAAATGCGTGTATTTCAGCAACTGCTGAAATCATCATCTGCCCCCAAGGGATAACTGATTATACTTACTGGGTAAAGAATGGTGGCCAGATGAGGTAGTAAATATATTGGACCAAAGTCTCTTTGTTAGAATAGCTTTCTAAATAATGACATTTAAAAGTCATTGTGAGCTTTTTAATTTTGAAATCGGAACCTGATTAGTCATTTGGGTGGATCTCTGGCAAACTACATGTGAGGTTGTAGAAGGAGCACTTCCAGAGATGGGGAGATGAGACATTGTTGCCCTAACTTTGCCATGAATTTGCTCCACAATCCCTTTGTGAGCATTTATTTTTATTTTTTGGCCATACTGTGCAGCATGTGGGATATTTGGTTCCCCGACCAGGGATCAAACCCGTACCCCCAGCACTGGAAGAATGGAATCTTACCCACTGGACAGCCAGAGAAGTCCCTGTGAGCATTTCTTTATCTGTAAAAAGATAGGCTGTACTCCATCCCAAACAGCAAATGTACTTCTACTAATGCCAACTATGAGACATTGGTAGTGCTTATCTCCACATCTACTGAAAATTGAGAAAGACTCTGAGGGGTATCTCTGCTTAGTGAGAAGGATTGATAGGCAATGTTTGCCTTTGGTGTGGGAAGAGAAGTGGCATGTTAAAAATGTGTATCTCCAGATATGGTTATCTTATGTATCACTTCTAGGTCTATTTTGGAGAATTGAGGGAAGGGAGAGGATTATTTACATAAATACCTGTTAAAAGTTGTGGCATATGTTACTGTTAGTAGTAGCAGCAGCAGTGACACAGGACTCCTGCATCAGAAACCATCTAGAAGTTATGGTGATGGGAAACCAAAGTAGCTTGTTTGCCAGTATTTAACTATATTACTTCAAGTAGAATGTGGGCACCTAACTCATAAGGTCAACTGAAAAATTAAGATGTTAAATCAAGGCTGACTGTAACCAATGATAGAAAATATCCCTTACATGGTATCCTAGATAATTGCTACTTGGTCTTGTTTTTTCCTTTCTTTTGAAAAGTGAATTTTGGAAGTATGTCTTGAACACTTTAACTATAAATTCAGATGAGTTTTGAATTGATCAAAATTGAACAGGGCTCTCAATAGCCCTGTTCAAAGTAGCTAGACATAGATAACATGTGGGTATATGTCCAGAGATTTTTAAGTCCCGAAGAGAAATGTGGCATACAGAACTGTCAAGATCTCTTTGTATTTTCCTTCACTAAATGTAACAATCTGTTCAGGATTTTGTCCCCACCTCCTTGTCCCTTCAAATCTGTTAAATCAGGAGTCACTTTCTCTGCTGTGACATGTTAATTCACACAAGTGATTTACTCAAGCATTCTCAATGATGCAAAAAAAATTTCTGAAATCCCTTCTATGATTAAAAAGTACCCAAAATCAGCATGAAATATTACTTGAGTTATATTATCATAATAACTTGAGTTATTCAAGGGAGTATCCTTAGCATCTTTATTTATGGGATGTCTACATGTGAGAATTTAACAAAGAAAGTTTCAGATGTTTTGAAAAACTTTAATACTCCATTTCTGCTAAAACTTAATCTTATGAGCTTGCCAAATCATCTCACTTTTGGGTTTATGAGATCCAGAAAGCCAAGAAGTTGTCTGAAAATGTCCACATTTGGAGAAGTCCTGAATTTTGCTTCTTTGGCCCATACTTTCTTGCCTGAGGCTGCTTCAGTAATTTAGCAGAGCAGAGAGTTTGCAAGTATGTAGCAATGTTCTCTTCTTTTTTCATTTTATTGATCTTTAATTTTTAGCTTTTGTTGTCAATTATGGCAAATAAAATTGTAAGATATTTAAAGTGTACATATTGGTGATGTGATATACATCATGAAAGGATTCCTACTATCTAATTAATTTATACAACCGTTGTCTCACATATTTATTTATTTATTTTGGTAAGAACATTTCAGTTCTACTATATCAGTTCAGTTCAGTCACTCAGTCATGTCCAACTCTTTGTGACCCCATGGACTGCAGCACACCAGGCCTCCCTGTCCATTGCCAACTCCCGGAGTTTACCTAAACTCATGTCCACTGAGTCGGTGATGCCATCCAACCATCTCATCCTCTGTCATCCCCTTCTCCTCCCATCTTCAATTATTCCCAGCATCAGGGTCTTTTCCAATGAGTCAACTCTTCCCATGAGGTGGCCAAAGTATTGAAATTTCAGCTTCAACATCAGTCCTTCCAATGAACACCCAGGACTGATCTCCTTTAGGATGGACTGGTTGGATCTCCTTTGTGATGCCATCCAGCCATCTCATCCTCTGTCGTCCCCTTTTCCTCCTGACCTCAATCCCTCCCAGCATCAGAGTCTTTTCCAATGAGTCAACCCTTCACATGAGGTGGCCAAAGTACTGGAGTTTCAGCTTCAGCATCATTCCTTCCAAAGAAATCCCAGAGCTGATCTCCTTCAGAATGGACTGGTTGGATCTCCTTGCAGTCCAAGGGACTCTCAAGAGTCTTCTCCAACACCACAGTTCAAAAGCATCAATTCTTCGGTGCTCTGCTTTCTTCACAGTCCAACTCTCACATCCATACATGACCACTGGAAAAACCATAGCCTTGACTAGACGGACTTTTGTTGGCAAAGTAATGTCTCTGCTTTTGAATATGCTATCTAGGTTGGTCATAACTTTCCTTCCAAGGAGTAAGCGTCTTTTAATTTCATGGCTACAGTCACCATCTGCAGTGATTTTAGAGCCAGAAAAATAAAGTCCATCACTGTTTCCCATCTATTTGCCATGAAGTGATGGGACTGGATGCCATGATCTTAGTTTTCTGAATGTTGAGCTTTAAGCCAACTTTTTCACTCTCCACTTTCGCTCTCATCAAGAGGCACTTTAGTTCTTCTTCACTTTCTGCCATAAAGGTAGTGTCATCAGCACATCTGAGGTTATTGATATTTCTCCCGGCAATCTTGATTCCAGCTTTTGCTTCTTCCAGCCCAGCGTTTCTCATGATGTACTCTGCCTAGAAGTTAAATAAGCAGAATGACAATATACAGCCTTGACATACTCCTTTTCCTATTTGAAACCAGTCTGTTGTTCCATGTCCAGTTCTAAAAATCACTTCCTGACTGCATACAGATTTCTCAAGAGGCAGGTTAGGTGGTCTGGTATTCCCATCTCTTTCAGAATTTTCCACTGTTTGTTGTGATCCACACAGTTAAAGGCTTTGGCATAGTCAGTATAGCAGAAATAGATGTTTTTCTGAAACTCTCTTGCTTTTTCCATAATCCAGCGAATGTTGGCAATTTGATCTCTGGTTCCTCCGCCTTTTCTAAAACCAGCTTGAACATCTGGAAGTTCATGGTTCACATACCATTGAAGCCTGGCTTGGAGAATTTTAAGCATTACTTTGCTACTGTGTGTGAGATGAGTGCAACAGTGCAATAGTTTGAGCATTCTTTGGCATTGCCTTTCTTTGGGATTGGAATGAAAACTGACCTTTTCCAGTCCTGTGGCTACTGCTGAGGTTTCCAAATTTGCTAGGATATTGAGTGCAGCACTTTCACAGCATCATCTTTTAGGATTTGAAATAGCTCAACTGGAATTCCATCACCTCCACTAGCTTTGTTCGTAGTGATGCTTCCTAAGGCCCATTTGACTTCACATTCCAGAATCTGTCTCTAGGTGAGTGATCACACCGTCATGATCATCTGGGTCGTGAAGATCTTTTTGGTACATTTCTTCTGTGTATTCTTGCCACCTCTTCTTAGTATCTCCTGCTTCTGTTAGGTCCATACCATTTCTGTCCTTTATTGAGCCCATCTCTGCACAAAATGTTCCCTTGGTATCTAATTTTCTTGAAGAGATCTCCAGTCTTTTCCATTCTATTGTTTTCCTCTGTTTCTTTGCACTTATCGTTGAGGAAGGCTTTCTTATCTCTCCTTGCTATTCTTGGAACTCTGCATTTAAATGGGTATATCTTTCCTTTTCTCCTTTGTTTTTCTCTTCTCTTCTTTCACAGCTATTTGTAAGGCTTCCTCAGAGAGCTATTTTGCTTTTTTGCATTTCTGCTATATTAGCAAATCTCAATTGTATAATACTTGTATAATGCAATATTATCAACTATAGCCACTATTTTTACATTAGATCCCAGGCCTTATTCACCTTGTAGCTGAAAGCTTGTACCTTTTTACCAAACTCTTTCTATTGCACCAACCCCAGCTTCTGGCAACTGCTTTTCTACTCTCTTGAGGCTGATTTTTAAAATTTCTCACATTTAAGTGATACCATGCAGTATTGGGGGCTTCCCTGGTGGCTCAGGGCTGAAGAATCTGCCTGCAATGCAGGACACAAAGGAGATGCAGATTGGATCCCTGGGTGGGAAAGGTCCCCTGGAGGAAGAACGACTCACTCTAGTATTCTGGCAACCCACTCTAGTATTCTGCCTACGGACAGAGGAGCGGTCTATAATCCACGGAGTTGCAAAGAGTCAGACATACTGAACCAACTGAGTGTGAGCATGAGCACATTCAGTGTTTGTCTCTGTCTGGCTTATTATACTTATCATAATGCCTTCAAGGTTCCTTTACATAATTGCAAAGTATAGAATTTCCTTCTTTCTCATTTAAGAATTATTTATAAACATCACTATATTTCACCTCTAGATGCTTCAACATTCGTCTCTAATGATAAGTATATTATCCTTCACAATCACAGCAGAAATTTTAATATTGGCACAATACTATTAAGTAACATGCATGTTCCTATTCAAATGTTCCCCCGTTGCCCAATTATTTCTTAAATAGCTTTTTTGGGATTTTTTTGGATTCAGGATCCAAGCAGTAGTCACTTTTCCTACTTAGTTGTTATATCTCTTTTTTCTTCTTTAATCTGGCACAGTTTATTAGTCTTTGGGGGATGATGGGGATAGATATAGAAGGAGCTGTTGTGTTGCTGATTTTTTTTTTTTAGAATCCTGGACAATTGTTTTCAGAATGTCTCTCCACTTGAATTTGTATGCCTTGAATGCTTCTTTATGATTAATTTAGATTAACTATTTTGGGT
This sequence comes from Aepyceros melampus, assembly GCA_006408695.1. Lineage (NCBI taxonomy): Eukaryota > Metazoa > Chordata > Mammalia > Artiodactyla > Bovidae > Aepyceros > Aepyceros melampus. The sequence goes on along the minus strand of SJXQ01005948.1, from coordinate 3,174 downwards.
AAAAATATTACATAGATGTTGTATATTCCTTGTTGAATCACATCAAAGGCACATGGTGCCAGTTTTTGCTGTCAGTGTTGTTAAATGTGGTAATCTAGTAAGATAATACTCTCAAATCAATTTCTCCATATATTGCTTCCAACAAGCATTCATTCAATAACTCTAGCATCCAAGGATGATTTTAACAGACCATTGATTTTATAATACTCATAAAATGATGACTTTCTGTTTCTATCATTCTTTCTACATTTATTCATTGGCTTTTAAAAAAATTTAATAAAGAAGCTTTTCCTTTTTTCCATTCCTCTCTCTAAAAAAGCTTTAAAGTATTTTGGGCTCATGAACATTTTAAAAATATTTACTGAGTTATTGTCTATTCTTATCCTTCATTTTTACTCAGTGGTAATTTTTTATCTATAAGCTGTCACCATTAGATTGTGAGCCTCTTGAATATGAGCCATAGAGTCATATCTTGTGGAGTTTTCTGTTGCCTAACACACATATTATACTCTATACATTTTTATCCAATGAATGGATAACTAAAACTACCAGATTGTCTATCAAATTTGTTCATAGTTTTTAGCAATCAAAGCAATGAGATACTATTTATTATTTATCAGTTTGACAAATATTCAAGCATTTTAATACTCATTTTTATATGACTATATGTTAGATTTTTAAAATGTAAAATTCTTCTGGAGAATAATTTAATAACATATATTAAAGTCTTTAAGGAATAATGGCTAAGATGAAGATGAAAATGATTAGAGCTAAAACACTGCCAAGTTTATAAGACATAGATAAAACATATATGTCCTTTGATTCAACAATTCTACTTCTAGTGGTATGAGGGATGCATTTTTTGAGACATTAAACCAATGTGCTGTGTGGCAATCCCCTTTTTAGAGTTCTTTGGCAGCTGCCCCACCCAACGGATCACGGAATTCATTGCCACAGGGAAGTGGGTGGGAGACTGCCAAAAAAAGGGGACTCTTTGCCCAACTTTAAATTTCGAAACATAAGTTATTGAATCCACAGTGAATTAATAGCCTAAAAGCAAATACTTTTGATTTTTCAAAAGCCAGACTTTAATAAGAAACGGGAAAAGTTTGTATATTTCAATGTCAGAATTAAAGACCTGACCACGGAATAGATGATAAAGCAGGGAAAAATCTGGAATATTATGTAAGCCTTTCCTGGGGCTAAAGAGGAGAAACCAGAGAGAAAGGGAGAGAAGGCAAGGAGTCAAAGGCAAATGTTCTTGTTCCCACCCTTCCTGTTGGAACATCACAGAAAGCGAGTGTTTTGAACAGGAAGCCAAAGTATGTGCTCTGGTTTTCATTTGCTACCCTTTCAGGAGACTTGCAGAGTGCCCTTTGCCAGCGGAAGAGTAGAAGCAGTAACACAATCAGCTTAAAGTAGAGAGGGATCAGGTCTCCATGAGCTGTATACAGCCGGCATCAGACAAAGATTGTCAAAGGCCCAGGAAAGAATTCTGTCCATAGCTGAGAAGTAAAGTGGTGCCTCTTTCAAGGATGGTATCTGGTGAAGGGGCAACCTGAAGGTGGGCATCACTGTCCTGAGGGTGGGGAGTGGACAAGCTTCCAGACCTGTCCCATGAATGGCCCAGGCCAGAGAATAGAGCAAGGGTTTTATTAGCTGCAGACTTTGCACCGGAGGCTATATAACTTCACACTGGTGTCCAGTGACCAGTAGAATAAGACCTTCTCCCACGGAATGGCTCCATTTACAAGCTACCCCTGCACTGAGATGGCATCTTGGTAAAGAGGAGGTAAAGTTTGAAACCTTCAAGAGAAGAGGTCAGTCGTCCCTTGGTATCCATAGAGGATTGGTTCCAGGACTCTTGTGGTTACCAAAATCCTCCAATGCTCAAGTCCCTTATACAAAATGACACAGTACAAGGAAGGCAGTTGCCCTCCATATCTGTAGTTGGGAAACCCTTGGGAGGAAGACAGACTGTATTGCCGAGGTGTACTCAGTTGCTCAGTTGTGTCTGACTCTTCGCAACCCCATGGACTGTGTGCAGCCACCCAGGCTCCTCTGTTCATGGACTTTTCCAGGTAAGAATGCTGGAATAGGTTGTCATGTCCTTCTCCAGGGGTCTTCCTGACCCAGGGATCAAACCAAGGCATCAGACATTGGCAGGCAGATTCTTTATTGCTGAGCCACCCAGGAAGCCCATTGCCCAGTTAGGTGGCTTCAGTTTTGAACTAACTATATTTACGCTTGAAGAGGACTGAGTTAAACTAGTGACTAAGAGGAGGGCATGGCAACCCACTCCAATATTCTTGCCTGGAGAATCCCCATGCACAGAGGAGCCTACAGCCCACAGACATAAAGAGTCAGACATGACACAGAAGCTAAGCACAGCACAGCACAGCAACTAGATTATCTTTAGTTAGCTAATTTAAAGTTTTTCAACTATTGAGCGAGAATACAGATTCCTCAGCAAGATCATATCAATTAAATAAGAATAAGTTAAATATGAACAAAAAAATTAATAAGAAGTAACAAATAAGAGAGTTAGTATTTTTTTACACACCAACTTGCACTAAGGCAGTTTCCACCCTATGCATAAGTAATTTGTCCCAAGGAAATGATCAGATAAGCACACAAAATGTGTTTATAGAAATGAATAAGTTGGAGACACTGTGATACCACCTAAAGCATGGTACAATTTTTTATGAGTTATTGCGCAACACTAAGAACAGCCTTATAGTGTTATGTTTATTGATATGGCAATATGTTCATAATACAAGTTTCACACACAGGAGTCCTATTCAGTTCAGTTCAGTCGCGCACTCGTGTCCGACTCTCTGCGACCCCATGAATCGCAGTACGCCAGGCCTCCCTGTCCATCACCAATTCCCGGAGTTCACTCAGACTCACGTCCATTGAGTCTGTGATGCCATCCAGCCATCTCATCCTCGGTCGTCCCTTTCTCCTCCTGCCCCCAATCCCTCCCAGCATCAGGGTCTTTTCCAATGAGTCAACTCTTCGCATAAGGTGCCCAAAGTACTGGAGCTTCAGTTTTAGCATCATTCCTTCCAAAGAAATCCCAGGGTTGATCTCCTTCAGAATGGACTGGTTGGATCTCCTTGCAGTCCAAGGGACTCTCAAGAGTCTTCTCCAACACCACAGTTCAAAAGCATC
>SJXQ01005947.1:594037-625442 GCA_006408695.1 Aepyceros melampus | reverse complement strand
CTTATTAACAGCCAGTGTTGCCCACTATCATCTGTCTATAAAAACTCTGTAACTCCTTTGTTTGGAGTTCGGCTCAGAGCTTGGAGAGTTAACTCCTCTGGGCCTGCTGGCATAATAAACCTGACCTCTGCAGCCCTCTGAGTGTGGTGCTTGGTTTCTTGATTACTCTTTTCTGCAACAAACCACTGGACCCCCAGGGAAGCCCTGAGTTGGTTGTTTTTCTTTTTTCTTTTTTTTTTCTTTTTCTTGTTTGAATGATTGCTTTTCTATTAAGATCATGCACCTTGGCTGAAACATTCTAATATCACCCACATGCATGACTTTTGTCCAAGTAAGGAAACTATCAGTATTCTCTTTCTCCTTTGTAATCCCTGTGTCGTGGAGGTCCGTGGGCTTGCTATGCACAGTAGAGTCCCGGGGAGAGGTCCCCAGCCTTCGGGATCTAATGCCTGACGATCTGAGGTGGAGCTGATGTACTAAAAATAGAAATAAAGCGGCAAAAATGTAAAGTGCTTGAATCATCCCGAAACCATCCCCCGACTCCCAGGTGCTTGGAAAAAGTCTCTTTCACGAAACGAGCTCCTAGTGCGAAAAAGGTTGGGGACTACTCATGTGAGGATCAGTGGCTTGCAGAGTGTTGGGCGAACTGGGTGGAAATACAGCGACCTCCACCGCCTCCCATCCCCCCCTCCCCCCACCCCCGTCATGTGCAGAGTTAGAAGCCGAGTTGTAGCAAGAGCGCAAGTGATTCTCATGTAGCTCTGAAGGACTGATGGGTGGTGGTGTAGTTCCCACAGGATAAAGCCCCCTCACCTGACATGAATTGTGCGTGTCTCTCTTATCAAGCACCACTTTTTCCAACTCGCTTTTCTGCCACAGAGGTGACTTTGGAAACCTGTGCTGGCTGCATTTCCACTGGTGAACCACTCCAGGGTTCTGCAGGAACCCAGGGTCTCTGTGTTGTCGTTTCTTTGCATATGTCTTCCGCAAGGCCTTCTTGATGATGTCAGCATGCCAAAGGACATGAAGAACTGAACGTTGCTCAGTCGCGTCCAACTCTTTGCGACCCTGTGGGCTGTACAGTCCATGGGATTCTCCATGGCCAGAATACTGGAGTGGGTAGCCTTTCCCTTCTCCAGGGGATCTTCCCAACCCAGGTCTCCTGCCTTGCAGATGGATTCTTTAACAGCTGAGCCACCAGGGAAGCCTCAAGAATACTGGAATGGGTAGCCTTTCCCTTCTCCAGGGGACCTTCCCAACCCAGGAATCGAACCAGGGTCTCCTGCACTGCAGGCGGATTCTTTACCAGCAGAACTGCCGGGAAAGCCCACCAGAGGAACATGTCTTCAAGCTTATGACCGTGATTTGAGGTGGACGTGGAAGAGAGTCAGCCTGAGGGTGCAGAGTGGAGGACGGCCACTCAAGTTCAACAGAGCTTTTAAGGTACTTGATGTCATGCTGGGCTTCCCTGGTGGCTCAATGGTAAAGGATCTGCCTGCCAATTCAGGAGACATGAGTTCAATCCCCGAGTCGGGAAGATCCCCTAGGGGAAGAAATGGCAATTCACTCCAGTATTCTTGCCTGGAGAATCCCATGGACAGAGGAGCCTGGCGGGCTACAGCCCATGGGGTCACAAAGACTGGGACAGGACTGAGTAACTAACACTTCACTTTATTAGACTGGTTTCCTTGGTGGCTCAGATGGTAAAGAATCTGCCTGCAATGTGGGAGACCTGGGTTGGATCCCTGGGTCAGGAAGATCACCCAGAGAAAGAAATGGCAACCCTCTCCAGTGTTGTGGCCTGGAGAATCCCATGGACAGAGGAGCCTGGTGGGCTACAAGCCATGGGGTTGCAAAGACTCAGACCGGACTCTGTGACTAACACTTCACTTTATTAGAGGTGCTTCTTTGGTGGCTTAGACAGGAAAGTATTTGCCTGCAGTGTAAGAGACTTGGGTTCAGTCCCTAAGTCAGGAAGATCCCCTGGAGAAGGAAATGGCAACCCACTCCAGTGTTCTTGCCTGGAGAATCCCATGGACAAAGGAGCCTGGCGGACTACAGTCCATGGGGTCACAAAGAGTCGGACGCGACTGAGAGACTACACTTTCTTTCTTTTTTATTAGAATGTTGAAATATGATTCTCGGGCATTCTGTCATCTAGATTCTAAAATAATTTGTCAGGAACCAAATCTAAACATGATTAATAACGAATGTTAAGGAAATAGCCACGGCTTTGCTTTAAAAATACAATAGTCATCTGAGGGAATACGATTACAGCTGTGAATGTAAATAAGTGTTTTGAAGTATCTTCTGGGATCATGAATTCAAAGGTATAAATTTAAATTTAACATAACAGGAGCAATAATAATTCTTCATTCCTGTTTTATTCAGTCCTTTAGCATCATTGAGGGTGAATAAGTAGATATTTCAGTTTAAAAAATGTCATTTTCTCTCTCTCTCTCTTTTTTTTTTTNCACAGAGTCAGACACGACTGAAGCGACTCAGCAGCAGCCCCATAAGCCAGTGAGTCGAAAAGCAGACCCAGCCGTACGACCTACGTTTACAACGTAGCTTTATGGCAGACTAGTCATGGATGGCTAGAGCGCAGCCCTTTGCTCAGTTTGCAGCTCTGTACCTCGGCCCTCCCGGGACTGCTTGCTGAACACACTGTGTCCTCTGGGATTTCCCTGTGAACACCTCAGTTTCACTTCCTGCATCTAAATCTCCCTGTTGCGTCATTGGCACACTTGTGACCCTGTCCTCAGTCTGGCAAGTTTTTGGTTTCCCTGAGCTCATCTCTTTCCTTCCTTCGTTAGTACGACTTTTTGCAGTTTTTCTTTTTTCTTTTTTTCCGGTGCCACTGAGTCTAGCAGCCTGGGTCTGGGACGGCTGGGCCTGACTGCCCACGGCCCCAGCTTGCCTTCCTCTGTGCTTTTCAGACATGCACTGCTTATTGAATTCAGTAACATTGTTGCTGTTTGTATGATTTGCCCCCTTCTCTTTCCCTCTCTTGATTTCCTTATGTGTTTGCAAACGTGTTAACCCCAGGCTCCATATCCTTTGTGCTCTGAGACTCAGTGCTGGGTTTTTTTTATTATTATTATTATTTTTAAAGTATTTGTTTATTTTAGGTTGTGCTGGGTCTTCCTTGCAGTGCACAGGCTTTCTCTAGTTGCAGCGAGCAGGGGGCTGCTCTCTAGTAACGGTTTTGCACTGGGCTTCTCATTGCGCTGGCTTCTCTCGTTGTGGAGCACCCGCTCTAGGTGCAGGCGGGCTCGGTAGCTGTTGTGCACTTGCTTATTTGCCCTGCACCATGTGGAATCGTCCCAGTCCGGGGATGGAACTCGTGTCCCTTGAATTGGCAGGCAGATTCTTAACTGAAGAGGAAAAGTCAAAATTTTATACAACTTCCTGCTGGTTCTGCCTCTGTAACTCAGCTTGCTCCCTGCAAAGTCTGGATCACGTAGGTCTCCTAGTCTCAGAAAGTGGGGTCTTAACAATACTAGGAACTAGAGCTTATCTCACTCGCCCTTGTCCTGCTCTTTGCAATTGCCTGGCCTCTGCAAACCTGCTTAATCATGCCTGTCTGTGTAAAGGTCAGGCATCCCCTTCCCCATCTTGACTGCTGTTCCCAGCGTGCTAAACCCCTTAGTTTAAACCAGCTTATTAACAGCCAGTGTTGCCCACTATCATCTGTCTATAAAAACTCTGTAACTCCTTTGTTTGGAGTTCGGCTCAGAGTTTGGAGAGTTAACTCCTCTGGGCCTGCTGGCATAATAAACCTGACCTCTGCAGCTCTCTGAGTGTGGTGCTTGGTTTCTTGATTACTGTTTTCTGCAACAAACCACTGGACCCCCAGGGAAGCCCTGAGTTGGTTGTTTTTCTTTTTTTTTCTTTTTCTTGTTTGAATGATTGCTTTTCTATTAAGATCATGCACCTTGGCTGAAACGTTCTAATATCACCCACATGCATGACTTTTGTCCAAGTAAGGAAACTATCAGTACTCTCTTTCTCCTTTGTAATCCTGTGTCGTGGAGGTCCGTGGGCTTGCTATGCACAGTAGAGTCCCGGGGAGAGGTCCCCAGCCTTCGGGATCTAATGCCTGACGATCTGAGGTGGAGCTGATGTACTAAAAATAGAAATAAAGTGGCAAAAATGTAAAGTGCTTGAATCATCCCGAAACCATCCCCCGACTCCCAGGTGCTTGGAAAAAGTCTCTTTCACGAAACGAGCTCCTAGTGCGAAAAAGGTTGGGGACTACTCATGTGAGGATCAGTGGCTTGCAGAGTGTTGGGCGAACTGGGTGGAAATACAGCGAGCTCCACCGCCTCCCATCCCCCCCTCCCCCCACCCCCGTCATGTGCAGAGTTAGAAGCCGAGTTGTAACAAGAGCTCAAGTGATTCTCATGTAGCTCTGAAGGACTGATGGGTGGTGGTGTAGTTCCCACAGGATAAAGCCCCCTCACCTGACATGAATTGTGTGTGTCTCTCTTGTCAAGCACTACTTTTTCCAACTTGCTTTTCTACCACAGAGGTGACTTTGGAAACCTGTGCTGGCTGAATTTCTGCTAGTGAACTACTCCAGGGTTCTGCAGGAACCCAGGGTCTCTGTCTTTGCATATGTCTTCCACAAGGCCTTCTTGATGATGTCAGCATGCCAGAGGAACACGAAGAACTGAACGTTCCTCAGTCGCGTCCAACTGTTTGCGACCCTGTGGGCTGTACAGTCCATGGGATTCTCCAGGCCAGAATACTGGAGTGGGTAGCCTTTCCCTTCTCTGGGGGATCTTCCCAACCCAGGGACTGAACCCAGGTCTCCTGCCTTGCAGATGGATTCTTTAACAGCTGAGCCACCAGGGAATCCCCAAGAATACTGGAGTGGGTAGCCTTTCCCTTCTCCAGGGGACCTTCCCAACCCAGGAATCGAACCAGGGTCTCCTGCACTGCAGGCAGATTCTTTACCAGCACAACTGCCGGGAAAGCCCACCAGAGGAACATGTCTTCAAGCTTATGACCGTGATTTGAGGTGGACGTGGAAGAGAGTCAGAACCCACATGCATGACTTTTGTCCAAGTAAGGAAACTATCAGTACTCTCTTTCTCCTTTGTAATCCCTGTGTCGTGGAGGTCCGTGGGCTTGCTATGCACAGTAGAGTCCCGGGGAGAGGTCCCCAGCCTTCGGGATCTAATGCCTGACGATCTGAGGTGGAGCTGATGTACTAAAAATAGAAATAAAGTGGCAAAAATGTAAAGTGCTTGAATCATCCCGAAACCATCCCCCGACTCCCAGGTGCTTGGAAAAAGTCTCTTTCACGAAACGAGCTCCTAGTGCGAAAAAGGTTGGGGACTACTCATGTGAGGATCAGTGGCTTGCAGAGTGTTGGGCGAACTGGGTGGAAATACAGCGACCTCCACCGCCTCCCATCCCCCCCTCCCCCCACCCCCGTCATGTGCAGAGTTAGAAGCCGAGTTGTAGCAAGAGCGCAAGTGATTCTCATGTAGCTCTGAAGGACTGATGGGTGGTGGTGTAGTTCCCACAGGATAAAGCCCCCTCACCTGACATGAATTGTGCGTGTCTCTCTTATCAAGCACCACTTTTTCCAACTCGCTTTTCTGCCACAGAGGTGACTTTGGAAACCTGTGCTGGCTGCATTTCCACTGGTGAACCACTCCAGGGTTCTGCAGGAACCCAGGGTCTCTGTGTTGTCGTTTCTTTGCATATGTCTTCCGCAAGGCCTTCTTGATGATGTCAGCATGCCAAAGGAACATGAAGAACTGAACGTTGCTCAGTCGCGTCCAACTCTTTGCGACCCTGTGGGCTGTACAGTCCATGGGATTCTCCATGGCCAGAATACTGGAGTGGGTAGCCTTTCCCTTCTCCAGGGGATCTTCCCAACCCAGGTCTCCTGCCTTGCAGATGGATTCTTTAACAGCTGAGCCACCAGGGAAGCCTCAAGAATACTGGAATGGGTAGCCTTTCCCTTCTCCAGGGGACCTTCCCAACCCAGGAATCGAACCAGGGTCTCCTGCACTGCAGGCGGATTCTTTACCAGCAGAACTGCCGGGAAAGCCCACCAGAGGAACATGTCTTCAAGCTTATGACCGTGATTTGAGGTGGACGTGGAAGAGAGTCAGCCTGAGGTGCAGAGTGGAGGACGGCCACTCAAGTTCAACAGAGCTTTTAAGGTACTTGATGTCATGCTGGGCTTCCCTGGTGGCTCAATGGTAAAGGATCTGCCTGCCAATTCAGGAGACATGAGTTCAATCCCCGAGTCGGGAAGATCCCCTAGGGGAAGAAATGGCAATTCACTCCAGTATTCTTGCCTGGAGAATCCCATGGACAGAGGAGCCTGGCGGGCTACAGCCCATGGGGTCACAAAGACTGGGACAGGACTGAGTAACTAACACTTCACTTTATTAGACTGGTTTCCTTGGTGGCTCAGATGGTAAAGAATCTGCCTGCAATGTGGGAGACCTGGGTTGGATCCCTGGGTCAGGAAGATCACCCAGAGAAAGAAATGGCAACCCTCTCCAGTGTTGTGGCCTGGAGAATCCCATGGACAGAGGAGCCTGGTGGGCTACAAGCCATGGGGTTGCAAAGACTCAGACCGGACTCTGTGACTAACACTTCACTTTATTAGAGGTGCTTCTTTGGTGGCTTAGACAGGAAAGTATTTGCCTGCAGTGTAAGAGACTTGGGTTCAGTCCCTAAGTCAGGAAGATCCCCTGGAGAAGGAAATGGCAACCCACTCCAGTGTTCTTGCCTGGAGAATCCCATGGACAAAGGAGCCTGGCGGACTACAGTCCATGGGGTCACAAAGAGTCGGACGCGACTGAGAGACTACACTTTCTTTCTTTTTTATTAGAATGTTGAAATATGATTCTCGGGCATTCTGTCATCTAGATTCTAAAATAATTTGTCAGGAACCAAATCTAAACATGATTAATAACGAATGTTAAGGAAATAGCCACGGCTTTGCTTTAAAAATACAATAGTCATCTGAGGGAATACGATTACAGCTGTGAATGTAAATAAGTGTTTTGAAGTATCTTCTGGGATCATGAATTCAAAGGTATAAATTTAAATTTAACATAACAGGAGCAATAATAATTCTTCATTCCTGTTTTATTCAGTCCTTTAGCATCATTGAGGGTGAATAAGTGATATTTCAGTTTAAAAAATGTCATTTTCTCTCTCTCTCTCTTTTTTTTTTTGTTTTATTCCAAGTTAAGATAAGATTATTTATCAAACAGCATTGGTAAGGCTGAACCTGATTATATTCCTCTGCTTTGGTTTCCATGACAAAATACCAAGGCTGGCTGGCTGGAGCAATAATAGACTGTGATGTCTCCTCCAGGCCTGGAGGCTGGAGTCTGAGGTCCAGGTGTGGCCAGGGCTGGTTCCTCCTGAGACCTCTCTCCTGGGCGTGCGGACGGCCATCTGCTCCCTGTGTCCCCACGTGGTTGCACCTCTGGGTGAGTCTGTGTCCTAAGCTTTTCTTATAAGGATCGCAGTCCTATGACATCAGGACCCAAACTAGTGACCTCGTTTTACTTGCTGCTGCTACTGCTAAGTCGCTTCAGTCGTGTCCGACTCTGTGCAGCCCCATAGACGGCAGCCCACCAGGCTCTCCCATCCCTGGGATTCTCCAGGCAAGAATACTGGAGTGGGTTGCCATTCGCTTCTCCAGGGGATCTTCCCAACCCAGGGATCAAACCGAGGTCTCTTGCATTGACAGGCCCACTCTTTATCATATCAGTAAACCACCAGGGAAGCCTGAAATGACAATCCTTTAAAACTTTGAATATCAAAGGAAATAACCAGGAATTCCTTCTAGATTCACTGTATTAGGAATTTGCTGTTAAATTTGTATAGACATGGGAAGTCAAGTATATATATATATATGTATATAAATTATGCTAGCAGCTATGAGTGTACGCAAAGTCACTTTAGTTCCATCTGACTCTTTGCCAGCCTGTGGACCGTAGCCCACCAGGCTCCTCTGTCTGTGGGATTCTCCAGGCAAGAATACTGCAGTGGTTTGCCATTTTCTTCTTCAGGGGATCTTCCCAACCCAGGGATCAAACCTGCAGGCGGATTCTTTATGACTAGTGCCAAGACCTGACAAATTCCAACAGGATATTTAGTGTAGAGAGAAGACCAGTCTGTTGATGACCTGGAATTTGAATTCTCTTGTATCCTACAGATTAAAAGCGACGTGCTTCAGCGTTCCACTGATGCTGGTCCTCGGGTGGGGTAATTTGGCCCCTCAGGAGAGATGTTTTTGGCTCATAAGTAGAGTAGGGGTGCTTCTGATGTCTAGGGAATAGAAGCCACAGAGGCTTCTATATATCTACAGCATCACTCAAAGTTTTTTTTTTTTTTTTCCCTTACAATTGAGCTATAGTTGATGTACAATGTTGTTAGGTTCAGGCGTACAGCGAACTGATTCAGTTATACATATGTGTGTGTGTGTAAATGTCTATATATATGTATAATTTTCAGATTCTTTCTCATTATAGTCTACTACAAGATATGTGTTATAGTTTCCTGTGTTACACTGTAGGTCTCTGTTGCTTATCTAGTTTAATACCTAACAGGGTCTACCTGCTAATTCCAAACACCTAAGGTAAAGCTTTCCTGTGTGTGTTTTTTGTTCTTGTTGCTGTTTTTTCCTTTTTTTTTTGGCCACAACTCCCGGTATGTGGAACTTCACAGACCAGAAGTGGAACTGACACCCCTTGTAGTGGAAATGTGGAGTATTAATCACCGAACCTCCAGGGATGTCCGAGTTTTCCTTGTTTGACACCTTCACTCATCAAAGACATTTTTTTTTTTTTTAATTTCTCTTATGACAGCTTTCTTGTGACTTGTTCCCATTTGCCATGAGGATTCAGCAGAATCATTTGGTCGTTTCCCATGACCAAAGACGGAACTGGAGCTTTCTCCTCTACCCCAGTGCTGTTCTCGGGCATGGCTGTCCCCTGTAATTAACCACCTCACTTTCCGTCCACTCCTTCCCGTCAGGCGGACAGCCCCTAATGCTGTTCTAAACGGCCTAATCACGCTTCTCCTCCACCATTTCCCATAGAACCTGAATGAATTTAAATGCCAGTTGGCATAGCTGCCAGAGTAGGTGAATGGTATTTCAGAATTGCTCTTGCTGCTGTTTTAAATAATGCAGAGGCAACGTGTTTAAACGTTTCTGTGAAAGCATATAATAGGAAATTTCTGTCCTTCCTACCTCCTCATTAGAGTGATTTAAAGCCAAGATTCAAGCCTAATGAATAATAAATGCCTCGAGTAAAATTGTATTTCAATGAGAAACTAGGGCACAAGCCCACTTGTACAATATTAGGATTTTGAAAATGACTTTTTAACTACCGACTGGGTTTCTGCCTCAAAAGCATAGTTCTGAGTTATGCTATTGAAAAAACACGCCACTGTTTTCAGGATTAGCTCAAATAACATAGGTGATGTGAGTGAAAGTCGCTCAATTGTGCCCGACTCTTTGAGACCCCATGGAATATAGAATCCATGGAATTCTCCAGGCCAGAATACTGGAGTGGGTAGCCTTTCCCTTCTCAGGGAAGCTTCCCAATCCAGGGATCGAACCCAGGTCTCCTGCATTGCAGATGGATTCTTTACCAGCTGAGCTACAAGGGAAGCCCAAGAATACTGGAGTAGGGAGCCTATCCCTTCCTCATGCAGTCTTTCTGACCCAGGTATTAAACCAGGGTCTCCTGCATTGCAGGTGGATTCTTTACCAACTGAGCTGTCAGAGAAGCCCCAAATAATATATAAAGGTATCTTATTTTCCTATGGGGATTTCAAAAAATTACTCTTCCTTTCCTTTTCTTTTTTCTCCCTTCTATTCTTATGCTCCCATTTGATGGCCAACTGTATATTCATCAAACAGGGTTTAAAGAACCACCAGAAATCTGAGACTATTTCTTCCTTTTGAACTACTTTGCTCAGATTCTGAAAAATTGCATGGAGTAACCAGTTACCAATTGTCTGGTTGTTTTTAATGAATGAGTGTTCCACAGAAAAATATTGCTTGTATAATTTTTTGATTCTGCATATAATTGACATCATATGATATTTGTTTTTCTCTGACCTACTTCACTTCCTGTGACAGTCGGTCCACTTGTACCAACAAGAGCCGAATTTCAAGTGAAAATTATAAAAGTGAATTCAGGGTACTTTTGGTAAAACTGGAAATCAAAGTTTCAAAGCTGTGATTTGCTGTTCATAGGTTGTTAAACATTTAGCATCAGATTTTCTAATCTTTGGGCCTCAAAGTGATTTTGCAGTCAAGACAGATGAAGCTATAACTGCAGTATGTTCTCGTTGTTTAATCGCTCAGTCGTGTCTGACTCTTTGTGAACTCACAGACTGAAGCCTGCCAGGCTCCTCTGTCCATGGGATTTATGTAGATTTGATTAGCTACAGATAGATATGTATATCCTTTATACATATACTCGATGTAGTCTTTATATGTATATACGTTTCTACTTATATGTATATGTTTTTACCTATATATATATATATATATGTTTCTACCTATATTTATATATATGTTTCTACCTATATATATATATATTTCTACCTATATTTATAGGGCTTCCCTTGTGGCTGAGACGGTAAAGCATCTGCCTATACTGCAGGAGACCCGAGTTCGAGCCCTGGATCGGGAAGATCCTCTGGAAATGGAGATGGCAACCCACTATACCTATATATATATATATATATATATATATATATATGTTTCTACATATATATAATGTTTTTACCTATATATATGTATATGTTTGACCTATACATATATATCTCTCTTTATCCAGTCTCATGATCTGTGTAACAGTGGAGAAATCTCATGGACAGGGGAACCTGGGAGGCTACAGTCCATGGGTTTGCAAAGAGTCATACATGACTGAGGACACATGCTCTGTATGTATCATTATTTGTCTATCTATTATCATTATCTGGAGAGGCCGGAAAGAATGAAAACCATAGTCCCAGAAAACTAGCAGAACTGATGATATGGCTCACAGCCTGGTGTAACTCAGTGAAACTAGGAGCCATGCCATGGAGGGCCACCCAAGACGGACGGGTCACGGTGGAGAGTTCAGACAAAAGGTGCCTATCTAAGTATCTGTTATCTATTATTATCTACCTACCTATCTATTGTAAGTATCTATCATCTATCATCAGCATCTATCTACATATTTATTAGCAATATCTATCTTCTGTCCACTCTCTGTATTTATTGGAGAAGGGCATAGCAACCCGCTCCAGTATTCTTGCCTAGAGCATGCCAGGGACAGAGGAGCCTGGTGGGCTACAGTCCATGGGGTCGCAAAGAGTCGGACATGACTGGAGTGACTTAGCATGCAGGCACACATCCATCTCTATTCAATCCTCATTATTTATTGAGTCTGTATTTGCAAACTCATCAGCCCACTAAGATTTATTTTGTAACCCCCAAGTCAGTATTCACTCTTTCCAGGTCTTTCTCAGACTTTCGCTGAGCAGGCAGCCATTTAGCAACCTAGATAGCATATTGAAAAGTAGAGACATTACTTTGCCAACAAAGGTCCATCTAGTCAAGGCCATGGTTTTTCCAGTGGTCATGTATGGATGAGAGAGTTGGACTGTGAAGAAAGCTGATCGCCGAAGAATTGATGCTTTTGAACTGTGGTGTTGGAGAAGACTCTTGAGAGTCACTTGGACTGCAAGGAGATCCAACCAGTCCATCCTAAAGGATATCAGCCCTGGGTGTTCATTGGAAGGACTGATGCTGAAGCTGAAACTTCAGTACTTTGGCCACCTCATGCAAAGAGTTGACTCATTGGAAAAGACTCTGATGCTGGGAGGGATTGGGGGCAGGGGGAGAAGGGGACGACCGAGGATGAGATGGCTGATATATATATATATATATATATATATATATATGTTTCTACATATATATAATGTTTTTACCTATATATATGTATATGTTTGACCTATACATATATATCTCTCTTTATCCAGTCTCATGATCTGTGTAACAGTGGAGAAATCTCATGGACAGGGGAACCTGGGAGGCTACAGTCCATGGGTTTGCAAAGAGTCATACATGACTGAGGACACATGCTCTGTATGTATCATTATTTGTCTATCTATTATCATTATCTGGAGAGGCCGGAAAGAATGAAAACCATAGTCCCAGAAAACTAGCAGAACTGATGATATGGCTCACAGCCTGGTGTAACTCAGTGAAACTAGGAGCCATGCCATGGAGGGCCACCCAAGACGGACGGGTCACGGTGGAGAGTTCAGACAAAAGGTGCCTATCTAAGTATCTGTTATCTATTATTATCTACCTACCTATCTATTGTAAGTATCTATCATCTATCATCAGCATCTATCTACATATTTATTAGCAATATCTATCTTTCTGTCCACTCTCTGTATTTATTGGAGAAGGGCATAGCAACCCGCTCCAGTATTCTTGCCTAGAGCATGCCAGGGACAGAGGAGCCTGGTGGGCTACAGTCCATGGGGTCGCAAAGAGTCGGACATGACTGGAGTGACTTAGCATGCAGGCACACATCCATCTCTATTCAATCCTCATTATTTATTGAGTCTGTATTTGCAAACTCATCAGCCCACTAAGATTTATTTTGTAACCCCCAAGTCAGTATTCACTCTTTCCAGGTCTTTCTCAGACTTTCGCTGAGCAGGCAGCCATTTAGCAACCTAGATAGCATATTGAAAAGTAGAGACATTACTTTGCCAACAAAGGTCCATCTAGTCAAGGCCATGGTTTTTCCAGTGGTCATGTATGGATGAGAGAGTTGGACTGTGAAGAAAGCTGATCGCCGAAGAATTGATGCTTTTGAACTGTGGTGTTGGAGAAGACTCTTGAGAGTCACTTGGACTGCAAGGAGATCCAACCAGTCCATCCTAAAGGATATCAGCCCTGGGTGTTCATTGGAAGGACTGATGCTGAAGCTGAACTTCAGTACTTTGGCCACCTCATGCAAAGAGTTGACTCATTGGAAAAGACTCTGATGCTGGGAGGGATTGGGGGCAGGGGGAGAAGGGGACGACCGAGGATGAGATGGCTGGATGGGATCAGCGACTCAGACATGAGTTTGAGAGAACTCTGGGAGTTGGTGATGGACAGGGAGGCCTGGTGTGCTGCAGTCTTATGGGGTCGCAAAGAGTCGGACACGACTGAGCGACTGAACTGAACTGAAGGCAAGTTTCCAAGTGTAGTGGAACAGAGTCACTCTCTTTTCTTGTGTTCCCGCCTATAAACTTCTGTTCCTATAAAGTGTACTTCTCGTCGTCTGTTGAGTGCCACACATTTCCTGTTTCTGTGCTTTTGGGGGTGTCTTTGCTATTTCCCATGCCCCCCATCACCACTGCCAGTGAAGAGCTGAGGTGCTGTCTAGCATTTTAAACACAGCAATGCTGTGATGTCTTTCATGGAGCAAATGGACATGATTGTTGAGGGGTGAGTCACAGGCTGTGAGTTCAGGGTGAAAGAATCAGTGGTGTATGTTCAGTGAAAGCAGATGTGCTCCTTGCTAAGTGGTGTTCGAGTCTTTGCGACCCCGTGGACTGTAGCTGGCCAGGCTCCTCTGTGCATGGGGTTTCCAGGCAAGAATACTGGAGTGGGTTGCCATTTCCTACGGTTACATAATGTCATCGTTTAACCTGGGAAGACAATGATTCGTCAGGCATGCACTAACTCTGGCTCGTGTCCTAGTTGAGTGGGAGAAAAAATCTGGGTATTCCTTCTGGATTTTATTTTATTCTTTTCTTTTTATATTAATTGTGGGCTGATTGCTTTACAATATTGTGGTGGTTTTTGCCATACATTGACATGAATCAGCCATGGGTGTACATGTGTTCCCCATCCTGAGTCCCCCCTCCCACCTCCCTCCCCATCCCGTTCCTCAGGGTCATCCCAGTGCACCAGCCCTGAGCACCATGTCTCATGCATCAAACCTGGACTGGTGATCTGTTTCAATATGGTACCCACCAGGCTCCTCTGTCCCTGGGATTCTCCAGGCAAGAACACTGGACTGGGTTGCCTTTTCCTTCTCCAATGCTTGAAAGTGCAAAGCGAAAGTGAAGCCGCTCAGTCATGTCCGACTCTTATCGACCCCATGGACTGCAGCTTACCAGGCTCTTCTGTCCATGGGATTTTTCCAGGCAAGCGTCCTGGAGTGGGTTGCCATTGCCTTCTCCAAATATACATGTCTGGATTTTAAAATCGTAGGTGAGTCTGAAAATGTTAAGAAGACTTCAGACATCTAATGTGAAATGATAGAAAACATATATATTGGCTTCACCCCAGGTTCCTGGCACAGCTCCTGGGAGCATCTTTTGTGTTTATGATTACTTTTAAAAATTGAAATATAGTTGATTCGCAGTGCCATGCCTATCTCTGGTGTTCAGCAAAGTGATTCAGTTGTACACATATATTACCTTCTTTCTTTTTGTATTATTTTCTGTGATGATATTTATCACAGGATATTGTATAGAGTTCCCTGGGCTGTACGGTAGGACCTTATTGTTTATCCATTCTGTATGTAATAGTTTGCATCGGCTCACTCCAGACTTCTAGTCCGTCCCCTCCCCTTCCTTGACAAGTGCAACTCTGTTCCCTGTGACTGTGAGTCTACTTCTGTGTCCTAGATAAATTTATGTGTGCCGTATCCTAGAAGCATCTTTTGTTCTGACAGTTGGCTTTGGCCGCTTTTGCAGACTCGAGCTCCCTAAATCCCTCAGAACGTCGTGGATGATCAGCTCAGTTCAGTCGCTCAGCCCTGTCACTCTTGCCGTGAGTGCAGCAGGCCAGGCTTCCCTGTCCATCACCAGCATTCCTGGGGTCACAAGTGTCTTTGGTTCTATTCAGGAGCCTCTCAGTGGGGCCCCTGGGTGGGGGCTCATCAGCCGAAAGACCCCGCCTTGATTAGGACCTCAGAACTCCCCGTCTTCAGAGCACGGGAAGTCCACAGTAAGCAAAGCAGACTTCTGATGTTTTAGATGTTACCACACACACACATATGCACACAGAGCTCTTTTTGTAAAAGTACATTTGAATATAAGTTTTCTTTTTCAGTACATATAGAAAACAATTGAAAGTAGACTTGTATTGGTTCAAGGTGTGACACTATATGGCAATGAAACGGAGCCAGAGCCTTTGGTCCTTGCCTGCCATATCCTCCACCTGCCTTTTGTTTGCGGGAAACGTTAGCCAAAGGACCACTTTAATCAGAGAAGGCAGAACGTGCAGAAGCAAAGGAAAGCCGTCAAAGCAGACCAAATAATAATCATATACTCACTAAGCAAGGCCAAGGCCCTTTAGCTGCTCCTCAAGGACTATAGAATATTCTGACCCATGTCCTGCCATGACATGACCAACTCGATGGACATGAGTTTGAGCAGGCTCCGGGAGTTGGTGATGGACAGGGAGGCCTGGCGTGCTGCGGTCTGTGGGGTCACCAAGAGTCGGACACGACTGAGCGACTGAACTGATGTCCTGTGAGCTGTCTTATAGATACTGAAACCCCCACCAGGTGGAGAAGTTAACCACACGATGACCAGACCATAGCCAGGACATGAGCTCTCATGATTCCGGGAACTAGCCTCAAGATGTTGGAAGAAAATGACCCTGGATGCGAAGATCAACCACGCTTGAAACAACCAAGGCAATGCTGAGCAGACCACCGCTGAGCAGCTTCAAGATGACTGTCAGAGCTGACTGTGTGTTTCAAGAAGCCCCCTCCCTCTGTCTTTAAAAGCTCTTAGCCCCTGATTGTCAGGGGTGGGTAGTCGGCCTTTGTACAGGCTCCTGCCCTCCCCGCGACAAGTGCCAGCACCCAAAATAAAGCAAACTTTGCTTTCCACCAACTTGGCCTCCTTATTGCCTGTTGAGCTGCAAGCAGCCAGACCCGGCTTCTGGCAACAGTAGCAGACACCGATTGTCATTTTAAATGAACAGTTTTTTTTTTTTTAATCTTCAAAACCATTAGGAGTAAATAAATGATTCTTGCCAAAAAGAAAAGGAGAGAGAGAGAGTTCTAAAGTAAAATGCCATCTCTAACAAAAAGCTTGAGTTCCTGGAGAAAGATGGGCAGAGCTATTCGCAAATTGATTGAACTTAGTAACAGTTGCTTTTCTGTGGAGAAGGAGAACTGTTTATTACCTAAAACAAAGCTTTGGACTTTTCCCAGAACTGACTGTCATTCTACGTAATCTTTGAGCCTGGGTCAAGAATGAAGCCCGTAATGTCAAGCAGTTATCAGAGTGAGTGAAGCAGATCCTTGCTTCTGCCTGACACTGGCAGGAAGGACAGCATTTGTATCCATGACTCACTACCTTATGCTGGTTACCAATTTAAAACATGTAAAACCGCAAACTGAGCTCCAGCCCAAGGCCATTGTTGAATTGTCTGTCCGAGTGCAGACTCTTAAAGTAAAGGTGCAGACACGACTGGAATTCTTCTGCTAGAATTTGTTTCTCTTTGGAAATTCTTCTGCTAGAATTTGTTTCTCTTTGGAAATTCTTCTGCTAGAATTTGTATCTCTCTCCCTCTTTTTTTTTTGGTTTTTGGTTCAAAAATATTCAGAGAGATTGATGTGAAGAATATCCAAAATCACTTCCTTCCTGATCAAGAAAATATAACAGATCTATACAAAGGGGTGGTTTAATTTATAATTTTGATATAAGACCTAAGAGGATTCCCAGGTGGCTCAGTGGTAAAGAATTTGCCTGCCAATTCAGGAGCCTCGAGAGATGGGAGTTCAATCCCTGGGTCAGGAAGATCCCCTGGAAGAGGAAATGGCAACCCAGTCCAGTATTCTTGCCTGGAGAATCCCCTGGATGGAGGAGCCTGGTGGGCTACAGTCCATGGAGAAGCCAAGAGTCAGACACAGCTCAAATTCATTCATGCCTTAACATCTGAGTGAGCTTCCCTTCCCTTGTGAGTGATTCGAGCGTCTGTTCCCCTTCTTCCTAGAGCAGAGGTGTACCGAGAGCAGCGCGTGTGTGCTTGCCCCAGACCTTGCGGGTGCCATCTTGAACTGAGTGGATGGTAACTCTCGGCGTAGTGACTCGCTGTGCTGGCTGGTGGGTGGGATGCAGAGCGGGAGATGGAGAAGAACAGACATCCCAGTGGACTTCATGGGAGGGCTATTGCTTATGCATGGAGACAGCCTCTCACTTCATCACTTCCTTCTGATTCATCAGGCTGTTCAGACTCATTAAGTACTTTCACATGTTCACAGGGAATGCATCACTGCTTGTCTTCATTGCATTTGAATCTCTAGTCAAGGTCACCTTGGTGTTGGAAGAAAAATCCGTTTCCTGAAGCCTAGGAATGCCTGTGCTTTACCAGATCTTAGGAATGTTGGAAATGAAAGTTGCTTTAGAGGTCATTTCATTCAGCATCCTTTTTAATGATAAGTTTTTTTTTTTTTAATTGTATGTGTTTATTTATTCTTGGCTGTGCTGGATCTCTGTTGTTGTGCAGGCTTGTCTCTGGTTGTGGCGAGTTGGGGGGAGCTACTCTCTCGTTACAGCAGCGTGGTCTTCTGATTGCAGCAGTTTCCTCTTGTTTCACAGCCTGGGCTCTGGCACACGAGCTTCAGTCCTTGTGGCATGCAGGCTCTCTAGGTGCTGCTCATGTGCTCTAGAGCGAATGCTCAGCGGTTGTGATGCACGGAATTAGTTGCTCCCCAGCACGTGGGATCTTCCAGGACAAGGGATCAAACCTGTGTCTCCTGCATTGGCAGGTGGATTCTTAGCCACTAGACCACCAGGGAAGCTCCTCACCGGCCTTATTCTATCCTTGGAGGAAGATCACGTCTATTCGTAAAGATGAATGAGTTCTAGTTGGATCGTGACTGAAATGCTTCACTGTGAACGAGCTCACCAATAACTTTTATATCCTGATTGTAGAAAACAAGTCTGCTATAAATAATTATAATAATGGGATTTGTGCAGCTGCCGAGAAAAATTTGAGACACATTATAAAAACAAATGCAACTTGAAACTCCTTCTCTTAATAATGTTTAAAACCCCTGAGTTTTCATTTAAAAATTTACTCTTATTGAATCATTGAAGAGTATACAGTTTAAATTACTAAGCAAGTGACAGAACCATATTTAATCAATTCTGTTTGCTGTGCTCTGCTTCAAACTTGTCAGATTACCTTACTTGCTGATTGCTCTTGAAAAAGTTTCCACTTTAAAAAATAAAATTTTAAAATACACCTTTGATATTATTACCTGTTTTTCTACACAAGTGTATACAGGTGTCTGTTGTCTGACCTATTTAATGTGGTTTGACACTAAACCACACTTTTAACTTTTTCAATAAACTAGTACCTTTTGTGGAGGTTCCCTTGTGGCTCAGTGGGTCAAGAATCCACCTGCAATGTGGGAGAGCCAGGTTCGATCCCTGGCTTGGGAAGATCCTCTGGAGAAGGTAAAGGCTACCCACTCCAGTATTCTGGTCTGGAGAATTCCATGGACTGTGTACTCCATGGTGTCGCAAAGACTGGGACACAATGAGCACCTTTCACTTTCACTTTTCAATACCTTTCATAGACTTAAAAAATGCACAACCGTAGCGTGTGTGTGAGGTTTTATTTGGGGCAAATGAAGACTACAGTCTGGGAGACAGCCCCTCAGATAGCTCTGAGAAACTGCTCCAAAGAAGTGTGGAGTGGGGAGGTCAGTATAGTAGTGATTTTGGTGAAGGGGGAGTACATGCAATCAAGCACACACACACACACACACACACACACAGAGAAATATATATATATATATATATATATATTTTTTTTTTTTTTTCCCTGTAGAAACTTCCTGCTGGTCTCCTGAGGGTTCCTGCTAGTCACGAGGAACAGTCATCACCATAAAATATCTTAGTGCTTTTCTAGACATGTGGAGATACAAGAATCAGGCTCTCAGAATCAGCTCCTGAAAACATCTAGCCGTCTGGTGACCTGTCCTGCCAGTCTTTCCCAGAACACAGATGCCTCCCATCTGCTCTCCACTCTGGGCCCCTTTCAGGGGCTGTTGAAGGTCAGCAGCTGGAGCAGCACCTGATTGGATCCTTGTAGGGGGGATGACAGGTGCCCATGGCAAGTGCTGATGTGTGGTTGACACTTTTGCTAAGCATGTCAATGTCTGAATTAATTCATTGTAAGTGGAAATCCATTTAGCACATTTAGCACATGAGCCCGCCAGGCTCCTCTGTCCATGTGGATTCTCCAGGCAAGAATCCTAGAGTGGGTTGCCATGCCCTCCTCATTTAGCATAAGTAGAGCTAACTTTTCTGTTGTTGTTGTTGACAGAAGTGCTCAATATAGCTTGTGTGTGCTAAGTCGCTTCACTGGGTTGCCCACCAAGCTCCTGCTGCTGCTGCTGCTGCTGCTAAGTCGCTTCAGTGGTGTCCGACTCTGTGCAACCCCATAGACGGCAGCCCACCAGGCTCCCCCGTCCGTGGGATTCTCCAGGCAAGAACACTGGAGTGGGTTGCCATTTCCTTCTCCCGTGCATGAAAGTGATAAGTGAAAGTGAAGTGGCTCCTGCTGCTGCTGCTGCTGCTAAGTCGCTTCAGTCATGTCCAACTCTGTGCGACCGCATAGATGGCAGCCCACCAGGCTCCCCTATCCCTGGGATCCTCCAGGCAAGAACACTGGAGTGGGTTGCCATTTCCTTCTCCAATGCGTGAAAGTGAAGTGGCTCCTCAGTTCAGTTCAGTTTAGTCGCTCAGTCGTGTCCGACTCTTTGAGACCCCATGAATCACAGCACGCCAGGCCTCCCTGTCCATCACCAACTCCTGGAGTTCACTCAGACTCACGTCCATTGAGTGATGCCATCGCCATCGTATCCTCTGTTGTCCCCTTCTCCTCCTGCCCCTAATCCCTCCCAGCATCAGACTCTTTTCCAATGAGTCAACTCTTCGCATGAGGTGGCCAAAGTACTGGAGCTTCAGCTTCAGCATCATTCCTTCCAAAGAAATCCCAGGTCTGATCTCCTTCAGAATGGACTGGTTGGATCTCCTTGCAGTCCAAGGGACTCTCTAGAGTCTTCTCCAACACCACAGTTCAAATGTCCATGCAATTCTCCAGGCAGGAATGCTGAGTCGGTTTCCAGAACCTGTGTCTCTTTCATCTCCTCCATTGGCAGGCAGACTGTTTACCACTAATGCCCCCTGGGAAGCCCCATTATATCTTTAAACGCCCCAAATAATTAAGCTTATGTAAGACTCAGTCAGCAGAGCTGCCTTCTCTCAACTTTTTGTTCAGGACAACCCAAGTGAGGGGACTTCTCAGCATCACATACTGACTCTTAAACGATGAAAGAGCCGAGTGACAATAATTGTGTTGTCACTCTTGGCAGTTTTTTTTTGTTGTTGTTGTTGCAGTCTTTTATTGCAAAATATGACATACATATAGAAAACCATGTGAAACATAAATGTTCTACTGAATGAAGTATGACAAACACACTTGTGTAACCAGCACCCAGGTGAGGAAACAGATCTTCCCAGGTTTCTACAAATTCCATGCAGCCTCCTACCAGGCACGGCTTTTTCCCTCCCCATGAAGGTACCCACTTCACTAGCTGCGCCCTGACTTAGCTTACCGCATCTAAGTATGTCTCTTCATGCCTCTTTCATTTTGCCTGCTTCCCACACGACATAAAGAGAACCATACACTGTGAACTCTGGCGTCCGTCTTCTTTCTCTCCACATCCAGTTCAGTCGCTCAGTCGTGTCCGACTCTTTGTGACCCCATGGACCACAGCGTGCCAGGCTTCCCCGTCCGTCGCCATCTCCCTGTCTGTCACCATCTCCCAAAGCTTGCTCAAACTCATGTCCTTAGAGTCGGTGGTGCCATCCAGCCATCTCATCCTCTGTCATCCCCTTCTCCTCCTGCCCTCAATCTTTCCCAGCATCAGGGTCACTTCCAATGAGTCAGCTTCTCAGCTGGCCACAGTATTGGAGCTTCAGCTTCAGCATCAGTCCCTCCAGTGAACACCCAGGGCTGACCTCCTTTAGGATGGATTGGTTGGCTCTCCCTGCCGCCCAAGGGACTCTCAAGAGTCTTCTCCAGCACTCCTGGGCTACAGAAATGCTAGATAGCCTGACAAGGTCCTGTGGCAGTGTAAATCACAGCTGTCAGTTACAAAGGAGGGACAGGTCATGAACATAAACGTGCCACACAGGGGAAGAGAAACCTTGAACTTCCCTTTCACTCACTTTTTACACCCCGACTTCCTAGGTCTTTTCTAATCTCCTTGATGAAGTTGTCTTTGTTTGTTTGTTTTCCTTTAAAAACGAATCGGAACCTTATCTATTTTTCCCTCCCACTCGACCTCCCTCCATCCCACCTTCCTTCCCTCCCTGCCTCAGCTGTCTTTATATTTTTCCTCATTAAAAATCACTTTGCAGAAAGGACTGACATTTTCATCTCCATAAAAATAACAGTGTGGGGTAAACACTGGTTTATGTAATGAGCAGAGTGCAGTGTGTTAAAATTAAATCACACATTGCCCAAAGCAAAGTAAATAAATATTAAATGGAAGGATAGAGTGTCTCCTTCATGCTAATTACTATCATGTCATGTAATTAATGTTTAGAAGTCATTACTATACTTCTAGTTTTAAAAACAGAATTCTATGACTGCCAGGAGATCCAACCAGTCCATTCTGAAGGAGATCAGCCCTGGGATTTCTTTGGAAGGAATGATGCTAAAGCTGAAGCTCCAGTACTTTGGCCACCTCATGCGAAGAGTTGACTCATTGGAAAAGACCCTGATGCTGGGAGGGATTGGGGGCAGGAGGAGAAGGGGACGACCGAGGATGAGATGGCTGGATGGCATCACGGACTCAATGGACGTGAGTCTGAGTGAACTCCGGGAGCTGGTGATGGACAGGGAGGCCTGGCGTGCTGTGATTCATGGGGTCGCAAAGAGTCGGACATGACTGAGCAACTGAACAGAATGACTGCCTATATATTTCAGTGTCTGACGGCCTAATAATAATTACAGACCTTCTGAGTCTTTATTTTTTTCCCTCCCTTTTCTCTTCATTTGTATTCCTAAAACTTTATTCTATAAGAGAACAAAGTGAAGATGATTAAACTCCCACTAGCCTGGTGAAGGCAGTGGCACCCCACTGCAGTATCTTGCCTGGAAAAATCCCATGGGCGGAGGAGCCTGGTAGGCTGCAGTCCATAGGGTCGCTAAGAGTCGGACACGACTGAGCGACTTCACTTTCACTTTTCACTTTCATGCACTGGAGAAGAAAATGGCAACCCACTCCAGTGTTCTTGCCTGGAGAATCCCAGGGACGGGTGAGCCTGGTGGGCTGCCATCTATGGAGTCGCACAGAGTCAGACACGACTGAAGTGAATTAGCAGCAACAACCTGGTGAAATATGTATTAAAGGATGAGAACAAGAATCTTGGGAGAAGAGAAGTTTGATGGCTTGTGCCACTGAAGTGCTAATTTCTCTCCCCTCATGATGCTTTGTGATGTGGGGAGGGGGTCTCTCTCCTTGCTTCATAGAGAAATTCTCCCTACACACAGAAAAACAGCACCTGCAGAGGCTCTGACTTACCAGCCAACGGCCGAGTGGTTCAGAATTCAGGTTTATTTAGGGGATATCATGAAACATGTCCTCCCTGTTGACTAAGAAAGTCGTGCAATGTCGGAGTTGTGACTTAAGTTTTATTTGGGAGCAAACTGAGGACGGCAGTCTGGGAGACATGGCTCTGAGAGACTGCTCCAGATATCTCTCAGATACGCCAAAGAGGCAGCCGGGCAAGGTCAGGATATATGGGATGTTTTGGTGAAGGGGGAGATCGTGGAATCAGGCACATATTTTCTCTAGAAATTTTCTACTAATCTCCTGGAGCTTCTGTTCATCAGAAGAAACAGTCGTCACCATGCAGAATGTTTGTGCTTTTCTAGATAGGAGGCAACACAAGAAATGGGCTCGTAAAATCAGCTCCTGAGAATATCTAACTAGCTGAAGAGCTGGCCTACCAGTTGTTCCCAGAGCACAGATGCCTCGTTTCTGCTTTCCACTGTGTCCTCCCTTCAGGGGCTGTTGAAGGTCAGCAGCTCCTAGAGCACATGATTTAATCCTTGCGGAGGTAGATGGGAAGGTGACATCCTTGATCATGGAAAACGATCACTTCAGTTTTATTTTTTAGTAACCAAATGCCAGATTCCCCTTGTTAGCACGTGTTAGGTCAAAGACAGACAAATGGAGAAGAAAAGAAGAAAAGAAAAAATGTTGTAGCAAAGACCCCAGACTCTATCTCTGTGGTGGTCCAGTTAGAGCGTTGCCTTCCTGTTACCAAAAGCTCAGCCCCTCTGTGGACGGGTGCCATATCAAATCCCACAGACAGAGTTCTGAGTGGAGTAGAAAAGGGCAGCCTTACTGCTTTGCCAGACAAAGGAAGCCACAGCAGGCTACTGCAAAAAAAACAAAAACAAAAACAGTGTCCCAACCCCACTCAGGAAATGTGATGAGGGTTTTACAGCCATGAGTTAGACCTGCTGTCTGGCAAGATCACGGTGTGAGCAAGGCTTGTACTCCCTTAATATTAACCTTTGCTGACAAAAGGCCATGTAGTCAAAGCTATGGTTTCTCCAGTAGTCATGTATGGATGTGAGAGTTGGACTATCAGGAAAGCTGAGCACTGAAGAATTGACGCTTTTGAACTGTGGTGTTGGAAAAGACTCTTGAGAGTCCCTTGGATTGCAAGGAGATCCAGCCAATCCATCCTAAAGGAGATCAGTCCTGGTGTTCATTGGAAGGACTGAAGCTGAAGCTGAAGCTGCAATTCTTTGGCCACCTAAAGTGAAGTACTGACTAACTGGAAAAGACTCTGATGCTGGGAAAGATTGAAGGCAAGAGGAGAAGGAGATGACAGAGGATGAGATGGTTGGATGGCATCACCATCTCAATAGACATGAGCAAACTCCAGGAGATGGTGAAGGATAGGAGAGCTTGGCGTGCTGCAGTTCATGGGGTCACAAAGAGTCAGACACAGCTGAGAGACTGAACAACAAGTAATAATACCAATCCTCGTAAACAGTAGAAGGAAAGAAAAATAAACTAGCTGAATAAAGTGTTTAAGGGAAGACTTAAAATTGCCATTAGTTGCAGAAGAATTTATCTCCTACAAGACAAAAAAAAAAAAAACTATATATGACTAAATGTAATGAGAACTCAGCAAGCTTATTTGACAAAAAATTAGTTTACAAGATCAATTTTGAAATTTTTGTAGTATTTTTCTACACAATAATGAGGTGTTAAGCATAATGCAAATTAAATATATTGGATATCTACTGGAATGTATGAAGATCTCAGAATTAACTTCTCTAAACACAGTTCCACAAAGGGACACAAACTCACAGAGATGATTATGCAGATTCTGTAAAGCATGACAAATATATTAAGATAAAGTGAAAGTGAAGTCGCTCAGTCGTGTCCGACGGTTTGCGACCCGTGGACTGTAGCCCACCAAGCCTCTCCGTCCATGGGATTCTCTAGGCAAGAATACTGGAGTGGGTTGCCATTTCCTTCTCCAAGGATAACTTCCGTCCAGATTTAATTGTGCTGTCAGAGACATATCTGTCAAAGTTCCTCTTGGTTCTTTACAAACTGTAGTGACTACCTGAAAGTTTATATGGAGAGTAGAAAATACAACATAGCTATGTTAAAACCAAAAAATAAGAATGAGCAGAGCTGACTGTCGTACCTGATAAACATTTGCAAAGCCGTGAGTGAAGTAAGCGAAGTCGCTCAGTCATGTCCGACTCTTTGCGACCCCATGGACTGCAGCAGGCCAGGCCTCCCTGCCCAGGGATCGAACCCATGTCTCATGCATTGCACCCAAATTCCTTACCTCGGAGCCACCAGGGAAGCCCGTATTAAAACTTTAGTGAAGTCGCTCAGTCATGTCCGACTCTTTGCGACCCCACAGACTGTAGCCTACCAGGCTCCTCTGTCCATGGGATTCTCCAGGCAAGAGTACTGGAGTGGATTGCCATTTCCTTCTCCAGGGGCTCTTCCCGACCCAGGGATCGAACCTAGGTCTCCCGCATTGTAGACAGACGCTTTACCATCTGAGCCACCAGGGAAGTGTATTAAAACTTACATGCTGGTAATTATATTTGTAATGTAATAATGGGCGGAAGTCTATAGCTGTCGCTAGTGGTAAAGAACCCCGCTGCAATGCCGGAGGTGTAAGAAACCTGGGTTCTATCCCTGGGTCAGAAAGATTCCCTGGAGAAGGGCATGGCAACCCACTCCAGTATTTTTGCCTGGAGAATCCCATGGACGGAGGAGCCTGGCAGGCTGCAGTCCCTGGGGTCTCAAAGAGTCGGACACAACTGAGCAAGTAACACGCTTAATGGGAGGAATCTCTATAATAGAATAGGGCATGGGCCTTAGAATCCCAGCTTTCATTTTACGGGGTTGGCCAAACAGTTCATTCCGGTTTGTGTTATGGAAAAACCCAAACGAACGTTTTGGCCAACCCAGTATATCTTGGCCTTGTCACTAAGGTATGATATTGGATAACTGCGTCTCTGTGGGCCACACTCCTGTCTGTGAAAATGGAATAAGAGTGGCTCAAAATTTTGTAAGGATTAAATGATTTAATACATTGAAGGCAACCAGACTAATGCATGCAAATCTTTGCTCTTACATTAATTTTCATGAAAGGCTCATAAAGCAAATCCTAGACATGTTTTAAGAAAGAAAATAAAATCCACCAGCACATGAAATTGAAATGTAGCGGACCAAAAAGATATAGCAAGGAGATCCATTTACAGAGTGGCTTTCATTCTTGCTGTAATATTTTGGCATAATGTTACACACACACACACACACTCACACACACACACAAATTCTGTGTTTGTTTCACTCTCTGTAGTCCTCGGAGATGAGTCATTTCCATTTCTCCAGCCCACATTTTGATGTCATTTCAAGACATTGCCTGCCGGTGCGGGAGACAGAGGAGACGTGGGTTCCATCCCTGGGTAGGGAAGATGCCCTGGAGAAAGAAGTGGCAACCTGCTCCAGCGTTCTTGCCTGGAGACTGCCCTGGACAGACGAGCCTGGCGGGGCTACAGTCCACAGGGTCGCACAGAGTCGGACAGGACATTGCAACTGAGGATTCAGGCAGAGAAGAAATTTTAGATCCTCTGCTGTGAGCTGCCGGGCCGCTCAGTTCACTCACCTCACTGTCAGAATGCTGGACGGCAGCAGGAAGGAAGGAAGGGAGCAGAGAGAGGGAAAAAGGATGGAAGGAAGGATTGATGGAGAAAGGGAAGAAAGAGGAAAGGGAGTGAGAAATGATGGAAAGGCAGGGCAGGAGAGAGGGCAAAACAGGAGACGCTAAGGGAGGGAAGGAAAGGGAGGAGCTCAGAGGAACAAAGTACTCCCCATCGCCTGCTCTGGTCTCATCGAAGACAGAGGGATGTCCCGGTCCTCTGCGGACAAGTGACATGCAAGCAGCGTTCCCGGGTCAGTGTTACAGGGCAGGCTTCAGAGGGGAAAGTTGGGAGGCTTTGATTTCTGACTCCCTGGATGGCTGTCACTGCCTCTGTCTCTGGCATGCCCTGCTTTGTGTTAACCAGCTGTGGATGGAACTCATGCCAATACGTGCATAGCTGCCTGCCATGGGCGGGTCGGCTTGTGACTCAGCCGCAGTCTGATTGACAGTAGACAGCATCTGAGATCAGAGGTCCTGAATATTCACTGGAAGAACTGAAGCTGAAGCTCCAATGCTTGGGCCACCTGATGCGAAGGACTGACTCACTGGATCAGATCCTGATGCTGGGAAAGATTGAAGGCGGGAGGAGAAGGGGACGACAGAGGATGAGATGCTTGGATGGCATCACCGACATGATGGACATGGGTTTGAGCAAGCTCCAGGAGATGGTGATGGACAGGGAGGCCTGGTGTGCTGCAGTCCATGGGGTCGCAGAGAGTCAGACATGACTGAGTGACTGAACTGACTTGATGATGAGAAGGGCCTCCAGGGTTGACCCTCTCATCATGTGCAGTGTCTTCTCCCCTGCCCGTGAACAACTGAGATCACCTCCCCATCCTGTTAAGAGGCGTTACCTTCTCACATGGAGCAATTTTTGCTTCTTTCACATGGACAGCCAGTAATAACATCCTAGTGCCGAACAAGTCTGTGCCCCAACACATTCACCATGACCTGTAGAAGGCATTTAGCTTTGTCACAGAATAAACAGACAGTGTCTGGCATATAATAATATATGGTTGTCCTGGATAATAGAATGGCTTTTCCTGGTGGCTCAGCGGGAAAGAATCTGCCTGCAATGCAGGAGATGTACATTGGATCCCTGGTTCGGGAAGATCCCCTGGAGGAGGGCGTGGCAACCCACTCCAGTATCCTTGCCTGGAGAATCCCATGGACAGAGGAGCCTGGCGGGCTATGGTCTTTGGAGTCACAGAAGAGTCAGACACCACGAAGCAAATAAACAACAACCACAAATACACCAGAATTATGACATTCTAGGCGTCGCAAAGAGTTGGACATGACTGAGCGACTGAACTGAACTGAACTGATAGTGATACTTGCTAACCCAGGTGTCTGGCATTACAGGCAGTGTCTTTACTATCTGAGTCACCGGGGAAGCCCAGTTATACGTTATACATAATATTACTATATTAAAATAGTGATATAGTTTCATTTACTAAGGTGGATAGGCTTGGCTGAAGAGTTTGTGCATCTTTTTCTGTTAACACCTGTTTTGAAAAAACCTGAATGAACGTTTTGACCAACGCAATATAATCTGACATAAGGATGAGATGGTTGGATGGCATCACTGGCTCGATGGACATGAGTATGAGTAAGGTCTGGGAGTTGGTGATGGACAGGGAAGCCTGGCGTGCTGCAGTCCATGGGGTTGTAAAGAGTCGGACACGACTGAGGGACTGAACTGGACTGAAGGATACACTATTTAAAAAATCATTTTCTAGGGGGGCAGATGTACACCTGTGGCTGATTCATGTCAATGTATGAATATATGTCAATGTGTGGCAAAACCCACCACAATATTATAAAGTAATTAGCCTCCAATTAAAATTAATTAAAGAGTCATTTTCATGCAAAATAAATTATTCGTATTTCATCATATCAATCCTTTGAAAACAGTGAAAGAAAGAAGCCATATAATAGAAAAATCATGTCACTATGCTAGTGAATATTATATGATGTATTAATGTATTATACATTGTATGTATACATTATGATAGACCTACATTAGCAATATGATGATTGATACGTCCAAAGACTACATTCCTTATTGTTAAAATTACTTTTTACACAAAAGAAATCCATGTTAATTTGTTTCATCAGTTATGTATAAGTACTCATTGGAAAAGACGCTGATGCTGGGAGGGATTGGGGGCAGGAGGAAAAGGGGACGACAGAGGATAAGATGGCTGGATGGCGTCACGGACTCGATGGAGGTGAGTCTGAGTGAACTCCGGGAGTTGGTGATGGACAGGGGGCCTGACATGTTGCAATTCATGGGGTCGCAAAGTGTCGGACATGACTGAGCGACTGAACTGAATTGAACAATGAAGATCGGTGAAGAATGCCAGTTTATGAAGGTTGGATCCCACTTTATGACTCCTTTATGAAGGTCTTCATGGGGCCATCAGAGAAGACGTGATGTCAAGTGACATACCATATACTCAGGGGATCAGCTCTGTGCAGGGCCTTAGGGTTGGGACCTGGCTTGCAGCTACTCCAGGCTCTGAAATACGTTAGGGGAAGAGAGACACGGTTTGGTTCACCAGAAGGTTGTTTTTTTTTTTTTTTTTTTCCCCAGACAATAACAAGAGGTGTCTTTTCCGCAAGCAGGCAGTAATCATTCCAGAACACAGCGACAGACAGCTCTGAGGGAAGCGGTAAGGGCCCGTTGCTCTTTTGGACTGACAGTTGGTGCCATTTAAGTGGAACGGCCTACCTGCACTGTGAATCAGAGAGGCGATACTTAGTCTGCAATCCGGGAGGTTGAATCCTTGCAGAAATCTCATGTTCTGTTCAGTTATGTAGGGACAGTCCATCCTGTGTTTCATGAAGTTCACATGTGCGTGTTTGTGTATGAGTGTACTCTCAGTCATGTCTGATTCTTTGCAACCCCGTGGATGGATGCTGCTGCTGCTGCTAAGTCGCTTCAGTTGTGTCCAACTCTGTGCGACCCCATAGACGGCAGCCCACCAGGCTCCTCTGTCCCTGGGATTCTCCAGGCAAGAACACTGGAGTGGGTTGCCATGCCTTCTCCAATGCATGAAAGGGAAAAGTGAAAGTGAAATACAAATTGCTATATATGCACTTCATGGCTTGTCTAATAGCAGAAATCTCATGTTCTGTTCAGTTATGTAGGGACAGTCCATCCTGTGTTTCATGAAGTTCACATGTGCGTGTTTGTGTATGAGTGTACTCTCAGTCATGTCTGATTCTTTGCAACCCCGTGGATGGATGCTGCTGCTGCTGCTAAGTCGCTTCAGTTGTGTCCAACTCTGTGCGACCCCATAGACGGCAGCCCACCAGGCTCCTCTGTCCCTGGGATTCTCCAGGCAAGAACACTGGAGTGGGTTGCCATTGCCTTCTCCAATGCATGAAAGGGAAAAGTGAAAGTGAAATACAAATTGCTATATATGCACTTCATGGCTTGTCTAATCGCTAAGTCCTGTCTGTGTCTTTTCGCAACCTTATGGACTATAGGCCGCCAGGCTCCTCTGTCCATGGGAGTCTCCAGGCAAGAATGCTGGAGTGGGTTGCCATGCCCTCCTCCAGGGCATCTTCCTGACTCAGGGACCAAACCCGCGTCTCTTATGTCTCCTGTATTGGCAGGTGGGTTCTTTACAACTAGTGCCCCCTGGAAGCCCCAAAAAGAAATATGCAGCCCCAAAATATGAATCGCAGACTATATATATGTATATTCCTCTCTCTGTATATATATATATATGCACGTTTTCTCTCTCTCTTTATATATATATTATATGCACACACACATATTTCCTGTCTATATATACATATATATAAATATTTCCTCTCTATATATATACATATGCATATACATACATATATATATATTTCTTCCCTCTGAATGCCAGACATCTTCCCAATCCAGGGACTGAACCGAGGTCTCTGCATTGCAGGCGGATTCTTTACCAGCTGAGCCACAAGAGAAGCCCAAGAATACTGGAGTGGGTAGACTTTCCCTTCTCCAGTGGATCCTCCGAACCTAGGAATCGAACCGGGGTCTCCTGCATTGCAGGTGGATTGTGTACCAGCTGAGCTATCAGAGAAGTCCTTTCTCTCTGTCTGTCTGTCTGTCTGTCTCTCTCTCTATATATATATACACACACAGATTATATATATATATATATGTATATATACACATTCATCAGCTCAATTCAGTCGCTCAGTCATGTCCGACTCTTTGTGACCCCATGAACTGCAGCAGGCCAGGCCTCCCTGTCCATCACCAACTCCCGGAGTCCATCCAAACCCATGTCCATTGAGTCGGTGATGCCATCCAACCATCTCATCCTCTGTCGTCCCCTTCTCCTCCTGCCCTCAATCTTTCCCAGCATCAGATTCTTTTCTAGTGAGTCAGCTCTCGCATCAAGTGGCCAAAGGATTGGAATTTCAGCCTCAGCATCTTTATATATATATATGTATATATATATATATATATATACATATATATATATTTATAAAACATACATAAAATACGTAAATGTGATATTTTCCTGTAATCTTTCCCTTTAAAATGACTAAAACCCCACTTTCTTTTCCAAAACACCATCACAAAGGAAATAATATTAATTCAAGGACTCGGGGTTGTGCAGAGCCACATGGTATCTGTGTTGGCATAGAAATAGGGAAATGTAATTAATGGCGATTCCTTCAAGGGGAGGGTCCCTCAGCAGCCTTTATTAGCACCGTTTCATCACACAGCGTGAGGCTGCTTTGTAGTCTAGCTCCATCCTCAGATGGATGACAGGCAGAGGGTTTTATCCTTTTTGTTTGTTTGTTTTTTCCCCTTTGGTGAATACTATGCAGTTGGAGACTGTCTCTTATCCTGTATTTAAGCGTTCACTGAATTACTCCCAAGAATTTGAGAGGAGTGATTTTGTGCATGGAGGATTCAGGACTGTTTCAGGATTGTTTGGGGGGGCAAGTAAACTCAGACTTGAGAGAGAGAAAGTGAGAGAGACAGACACGGAGAGTCTGAGAGAGAGAGAGAGACAGAGAGAAGGAGGGTCAGAGAGAGGGAGATTCAGAGAGCATCAAAGAGATGGAGACAGAGAGA
>SJXQ01005947.1:577567-593560 GCA_006408695.1 Aepyceros melampus | reverse complement strand
AGAGAGAGACACAGAGAGAGACACATGAAGAGAGAGAGAGAGAGGGAGAGAAAGACAGAGACACAGAGACAGACAGACACAGAGGGAGAGACACAGAGAGAGAGACATAGAGAGAGAGACATAGAGAGACGGACAGAGAGGGAGAGACACAGAGAGACACACAGAAAGAGGGAGGGACAGAGAGAGAGAGCATCAAAGACATAGCGATAGAGAAGGAGGGAGAGAGATGGGAGACTGACAGGGAGACACAGACAGAGAAAGAGAGAGCAAGTTGGGTGTGGGGCGGA
This sequence comes from Aepyceros melampus, assembly GCA_006408695.1. Classification (NCBI taxonomy): domain Eukaryota; kingdom Metazoa; phylum Chordata; class Mammalia; order Artiodactyla; family Bovidae; genus Aepyceros; species Aepyceros melampus. The sequence continues at coordinate 593,273 of SJXQ01005947.1, read as the reverse complement.
GAGGCACAAACCAAGGAGAGTCAGAAGTGGAGAGGAGCCCCTTCCCCGTGCAGGGCGTCTCTCCCTGGGGTCGGCCGTGACTCCATCCAGGGGCTCCCGAATGCCCTCTCTTCCCCGCCCCATCCTCAGCCTCCACCCCCGGGCGCCCCTTGCCTCCGCCTGCCCGACTGTAGGCGGGTCCGGGCTCCCTGCCGAGATGTCCCGCTCCCCCTTTCAGTTCAGCGACTTCCCTGCAAACCAAAGCCCCACATTCCAGCCTCCCCCCAGGCCTCCTGGAATTTCCGGGCGCAGCCGCACATTCGGTCTGTATGGAGCCTAGCAGAGCTAGGCTCGGCTCACAGGCACCTAGGCGGAACTGGGGGCTCGGGGGTCTCCCTGCAGAAACACTGGGGGCCCGTGTGGCTGGGATCCCATTACAGCTTGAGTCTCTGCAGGCAGAAGGAGCAGGAAGTCTGGCAGGCAGCAAGGCCCTCTGAGCTGTGCAGAGTAACATAGACGCTGGGCTTTGCAAGCACATGCTCTTCGCTTCATCTTGATCCCTCCCAGGTAATGGGGGATCTCCCTGGGCGCCACCCCCGCCCCAGAACATCAGGACCACTGTCTGTGGATCAGCCTCTTTAAGCAGCTCCTGGGAGGACGCAGGGTTCTGTCACTGCAAACGCTGAAAGCTCCCTCTCCAAGGCTCTGTTGGCCGTTCCTCAGCCAGCTTGCTTTCCACCATAATTCAAGCTTGAGATACAGTTGCGATTTGTTTTAGTCCGTCCAGGCTGTTGTAACAGAATATATAGACTGTCTTGACTGGTAACGCACAGATGTTTATTTCCCACATGGAACCCCCAGCGTCAGAGCATGAGATTCATGGTCTGGGGAGGCACCCCTTTACAGAAGGCTGTCTTCTAGGTCAGTCCTCACCAGGTGGAAGGGGCCAGTGGCTCTTTAGGGTTTCTACTCTCTCTCTCTCTTTTTTCTTTTTGTTCTACCGGTTTATTGCTACCAACCCATCTCCCTCCACCCTCACGCACGCGTGCTCAGTCATGTAGCCCCATGGACTGCAGCCCACCCAGTTCCTCTGTCCGTGGAATTTTCCAGGCAGGAATACTGGAGTGGGTTGCCATTTCCTTCTCCCTGGGGTGTCTTCTGTAAGGCCACCAGTCCCCTTAGGCGGCTCTATCAACTCCCAAAACTCCATCCCCCAAATTCTATCATTTTGGGCATTTGGATTTTTTTTTCCTTTTTACTATATAGTTAATTTACATTATGACATTAGTTTTAGATGTACAACAAACTGATTCCACATTATTAGGCCGACGCGCCGGGGTTCAGTCTCCACTCAAGGAGATGAACCCCGAACATCAATTGTGAGGAACTTTTATACCCCAAAATCACAGGCAGGTGTGGGAGGGGTCAGGATGTTGGGAACAATGTGATAGGGGGCCATAGGCAGGGGTAGGTGGGGTGAGGACGTTTGATTGGTGGGATAGGTCTGCAGGTAATTAAGTCGAAACAGTTGCTGACCACCCTGCAGCGCTTGGCCAGTTCTTAAACAATTACCCGGAAAAATCCGACAGTAAATACATCTTTTTGAGAGGGGGTCTCTTTTGCAAGGTCAGGAAACTAGGTTATAAGTCATCAGTTAAGAATTAATAGAATGGGGCTTTGTTAAGGACCAGGAGGCTCTGAGTCACCAGATAAGGGGAAGGTTATCTTCCATGAGGCATGGCCTGCCTCCGGGGTTTTAACATAAAGGGGACTTAAAATTTTAACCTAGGTTCTTCAGTTTAGTCGCTCAGTCGTGTCCGACTCTTGCCACCCCATGGACCCACCAGGCTCCTCTGTCCTTGGAATTTTCCAGACAGGAATACTGGAGTGGGTTGCCATTTCTTTCTCCATGGGATCTTCCCGATCCAGGGATCAAATTCAGGTCTCTAGCATTGCAGGTGGATTCTTTACCGACTTGAGCCACCAGCGATATCAAGGGAAAGTATCACTAGGTGATGAAAAGGATTATTCAAGATTGTCCTGTGATAATACATCAACTGATAAATTATAGATTATGTCATAGGCTTTTATTGTCATATATTTTATTTTTTCCTGGGAGAAATTTTAGATGATGTTTTAAGATTTGTTATTTTGCACTACAGGAGAAGGCAATGGCACCCCACTCTAGTACTCTTGCCTGGAAAATCTCATAGACAGAGGAGCCTGGTGGGCTGCAGTCCATGGGGTCGCTAAGAGTTGGACACGACTGAGCGACTTCAATTTGAGTTTTCACTTTCCTGCATTGGAGAAGGAAATGGCAACCCACTCCAGTGTTCTTGCCTGGAGAATCCGAGGGGCGGGGAGCCTGGTGGGCTGCCATCTATGGGGTCGCACAGAGTCGGGCACGACTGAAGCGACTTAGCAGTAGTATTAGGTCAGTAAAGATAATAATAATACTGCATGGTGGTTAAGTTAGGGGGCTTGCTGGGTTGTTGTTTGCTCTCTCTCTTTTTTTTTTCCCAATGCAATTGCCCCAAATAAAAGAGAATAAGAACTAACATGATGATAAAGTATACCTAACAAACACGGCAGAAAATGTACCAAGTAGATACATTATGTTTTGGGTACAGTAGAATTACTCTTTTATAGATTATACTCCATTTAAAGTTATTGCAAAATCATGGCTATATTTCCCTGTGCTATAGAATATATTCCTTTAAAAAAAAAGAACTTGTTATTTTTGAATTGGGGTAGAGTCAATTAAGAAACAAGGCATTAAGGTTTAGCATATGAATTTCGTTGTTGTTCACTCACTAACTATGTATGACTCTTTGCGACCCCATGGACTGCAGCATGCCAGGATTCCCTGTCCTTCACCATCTCCCTGGTGAAGTTGCTCAAATTCATGTCCATCGAGTTGGTGATGCCATCCAACCATCTCATCCTCTGTCATCCCCTTCTCCTCCTGCCCTCAATCTTTCCCAGAATCAGGATCTCTTCCAATAAACAGGCTCTTCGCAGCGGCCAAAGGATTGCAGCTCGAATTCTGGTGAGGCACATTTAGACTATAGCACTATTTTTTTTTTGTAACTCCATATGTTTTTCTGATTAATAAACATCAAATGTGCCAATCTAACTTATCATTCATTAGTTTATTATAAGCATTCAATAAAATCCTTTTGTAATAAAACCTTCAATAAAGCTGGTTCTAATAGTTCTACACTTTATCCGGTCTACCAGGAAACATTTTAGATTTTTAAAATAGGAAGTGTTAATAATCTTTAGTCATTCTAAAGAAGGAAATGGCACCCCACTCCAGTATTCTTGCCTGGAGAATTCTATGGACAGAGGAGCTTGGTGGGCTATAGTCCGTGGGTCGCAGAGAGTCAGACACGACTGAGCGACTTCACGTTAGTCATTCTATGTCAGACTTCACCGGTTTTTGTTACGTCAAAAATGAAATGTACGGCTTAGTCCGTTAGGTGTTCACCTGAAATTGTCACAACGTTGTAAATCGGCTGTGTGTGTGTGTGTGTGTGGTCAGGCATTCAGTATTCTTCAACTCTTTCTGATCCCGTGAACTGTAGCCCGCCAGGCTCCTCTCTCCATGGGATTCTCCAGGCAAGAACACTGGCGCGGGCTGCCATGCCCTCCTCCAGGGGATCTTCCCGACCCAGGGTTTGAACCTGTGTCTCTTATGTCTCCTGTATTGGCAGGAAGGCTCTTTACCACTAGGACCATCTGAGAGTAAAACAAATAAATGAGAGAAAAAGAGCAGTCTGAACTCCTGCTAAGTTTCAGATAATGGAAAGGACAGGAACTAAGCTTCCATTCAATCAACTTCTAGATAAGCCCGTTCATCTGCTATACCTCAATACAAAATGAAAAGTTAAAGAAAATGAAACTACAAAGCAAGTATAATAATCCATTGTTATAGAATCCAAGGGGTAGAGCAGATTATTTTTTTTTCCATAGCAGCTATAATTTTTTTTCCCATCGTCTGTGGTTTATTTTATTCATTTTTTTTTCTTTCTCCATCCATTTCTCCTTGAATATAAGGGCTCAGGACTAGACGTCTGTGACAGTTCGCTTTACTGAGGTGACCCAGACTCCTACATCAGGATTTGGAATAGAGCCTACGTTTGATATTTGTTCACTGGGTGAAAGAAAGATGAATCTGTTGAAAAATGAGAGAGCCCCCAGTAGTAGTATTTATACTCAAACCTCAGGATACTCACTTTTAGATAAATGCACATTAGATCCTACGGTTTCACTGGCTTCTACCCCTCCACTCAAAATTCAGGTTCAGTTCAGTTCAGTCGCTCAGTTGTGTCCGACTCCTTGTGACCCCATGGACTGCAGCACACCAGGCTTCCCTGTCCATCACCAACTCCCGGAGCTAGCTCAAACTGATGTAGGTAGAAATGTTGAGAGGATACTAAAAAAAAAAAAAAAAAAAAGAATCTGAATGGGATGGGCAGAAAATAAGTAAATGAGAGAAAAACAGCAGTTTGAACTAATTTATACTCAAACCTCAGGATACTCACTTTTAGATAAATGCACATTAGATCCTACGGTTTCACTGGCTTCTACCCCTCCACTCAAAATTCAGGTTCAGTTCAGTTCAGTCGCTCAGTTGTGTCCGACTCCTTGTGACCCCATGGACTGCAGCACACCAGGCTTCCCTGTCCATCACCAACTCCCGGAGCTAGCTCAAACTGATGTAGGTAGAAATGTTGAGAGGATACTAAAAAAAAAAAAAAAAAAAAAAAAAGAATCTGAATGGGATGGGCAGAAAATAAGTAAATGAGAGAAAAACAGCAGTTTGAACTTCTGCTAAATTTCAGATGATCAGGACAAGAACTAAACTTCCATGCAATCAACTTCTAGATAAGCTATTTTTGTCTTTTCCCTATATTGCAATTTAGTGTGTGTTTACATAGGGTTCCTTTGTGGCTCAGCTGGTAAAGAATCCGCCTGCAATGCGGGAGACCTGGGTTCCATCCCTGGGTTGGGAAGATTCCCCTGGAGAAGGGAAAGGCTACCCACTCCAGTATTCTGGCCTGGAGAATCCCATGGACTATCGTGTGTTTAGATGCAGAAAGGGTTCATTTTTAAAGTATTTATTTATTTTAAAATTTTCTTTGGCTGTGCTGGGTCTTCGTTGCTGTGCTTGGGCCTTCTCTAGTTGATGTGTTTGGGCTTCTCACTGCAGGCGCTTACTTGCTCTGTGGAATGTGGGGTCTTCCGGGACCAAGGATCGATCCCATGTCCCCAGCATTGGTGGGCACATTCTTATCCACACTGCCACCAGGCAAGTACTTCCCAGGCTTCATTTTTATAAGAGTTAAATTCCCATTGCTTTTCTTTCTTTTTTAGAAAAAAAATAATTTATTAAATTTTTTTACTTTACAATATTGTACTGGTTTTGCCCATTGACATGAATCAGCCATGGCGCACACGTGTTCCCCATCCTGAACCCTCCTCCCACCTCCCTCCCCATCCCATCCCTCTGGCTCATCCCAGTGCACCAGCCGCGAGCGCCCTGTCTCATGCTGGACTGGCGATCAGTTTCACATAATATACATGTTTCAATGCTATTCTCCCAAATCATCCTGGCCTTGCCCTCTCCCACAGAGTCCAAAAGTCCGTTCTATACATCTGTGTCTCTTTTGCTGTCTCGCATACAGGGTTATCATTACCATCTTTCTAAATTCCATATATATGCATTAGTATACTATATTGGTGTTTTTCTGTATGGCTTACTTCACTCTGTATAATACACTCCAGTTTCATCCACCTCATTAGAGCTGATTCAAATGTATTCTTTTCAATGGCTGAGTAATACTCCATTGTGTGTATGTCCCACTGCTTTCTTATCCATTCATCTGCTGATGGACATCTAGGTTGCTTCCAGGTCCTGGCTATGGTAAATAGTGCTGCGATGAACACTGGGGCACACCTGTCTCTTTCAATTCTGGTTTCTTCGGTGTGTATGTCCAGCAGTGGGATTGCTGGGTCATGTGGCAGTTTTATTTCCAGTTCTTTAGGGAATCTCCACACGGTTCTTCATAGTGGCTGTACTAGTTTGCATTCCCACCAACAGTGTAAGAGGGTTCCCATTATAAGAGTTAAATTCCCATTGCTTTTCACGCTGAGTTGCAGTCTGTAAAATCCTGAGACAGGAAAAAAAATACAGGTAAAACTTGCTTCTCAGTTTGGCAACTGACAGAATTCACGGGCCCCAAAGTCTTAGATTCCGGCAATGCTTGAGTGAGTTAGGAGACATTAAAAAAAAAAAATTGAGAATTAAAATGATTCAGGAAACAACCGAACCATTGCCCTGGGATAGGTGGAAAGCTTGGGCACCTGTATACGTTTCCAGGGGAGGTGTGGCCCAGCCAGTGTTTAAAAATAACATAACATAAAATAAAATAAAATGATTCACATGAGCTTGGCCTCCTGAGTGCAGTTGGATGTGAACAGTAATGTTCCCAAGGAAACAACATGCTCTTTTAAAAGGGGAATAAAGACTTTCATTATGCAAACATGTATATGAAGCTCCATTATTCCCTTGACTGTTCCTTTGTCTTCTTACTGGCCTTCAGCATTTTAACAATCCACTTCAAGTCACCCAGTCTATTCACATCACCAAAGCAACTTTTTTTTTTTTTTTTTTTTAATGTTATTTTTCCCTTCTTGGAAGACACGAAAGAAAAAAGTTTGTTCTTTAATAATAGGATCCTGATATCCAGTCCTTAGCTTCTTCAGTTCAGTCGCTCAGTTTCGTCTGACTCACTTCCCTCAAATTGCTCTGATGTATTTGTGATGGAAAGAAAATCAGTGATATTGGATCCAGCTGGATAATTCCTACACAGGGTGTGGAGAATTTCAGTGCATTCATTTAGGGCTTTTTTTTTTCCCTGTCTCCCGTGGAGGCTAGTGGTCTTTCATTCCAGACAGAGTCAAACGTGATGGAACTCAGAATTGCTAAGATGCTTCGGATCATTGTCGCTGGGACGCTGAGGAGAAAGTTCATCACTTAAAGTCAGGCATCTATAAAGTCTTTGCTGTGCTGTGCTTAATTGGATGGTGTCCGACTCTTTGCAAACCCATGGACTGTAGCCCGTCAGGCTCCTCTGTTCATGGATTCTCCAGGCAAGAATATACTGGAGTGGGTTGCCATGCCCTCCTCCAGGGGATCTTCCTGACCCAGAGTTCGAACCCAGGTCTCCTGCATTGCAGGCAGATTCTTTACCAACTGAGCCACAAAGGAAGCCTCAGAATACTGGAGTGGGTAGCCTGCCCCATCTCCAGGGGATCTTCCCAACCCAGCAATGGAACTGGGATCTCCTGCATTGCAGGTGGATTCTTTACTAGGTGAGCTACCAGGGAAGCCCTTATAAAATCTAAAAAAATATAAAAATAGTTTCAGTGGCTCAACCAATGATTCTCGTTGCTCAGTTTCAATGTTGTGTCTGACTCTTTGCGACCCCAGGGCCTGCAGCCTGCCAGGCTTCCCTGTCCTTCACTCTCTCCCAGAGTTTACTCAAACTCATGTCCATTGTTTCTGGGATGCCATCCAACCATCTCACCTTCCATTCATGGGGTTCTCAAGGCAAGAATACTGAAGTGGTTTGCCATTCCCTTCTCCAGTGGACCACATTCTGTCAGATGTCTACATACACCCTCCTCCCTTTTTGGATTTCTTTCCTATTTAGGTCACCACAGAGCATTGAGTGGAGTTCCCTGTGCTCTGCAATAGGTTCTCATTAGTTATCTCTCTTGTACATCACTGTTATTGTTCAGTCTCTAAGTCGTGTCTGACTCTTTATGACCCCATGGACTGCAGCACTCCAGGCTCCCCTGTCTTTCATTATCTCACAGAGTTTGCTCAGGTTCATATCCAATGAGTTAGCGATGCTATCTAACATAGTAGTGTATACATGTCAGTCTCAGTCTTTCAATTTATCCAATCTCCCCTTCCACCTTTCACCTTGGTATTCATACATTTGTTCTCTATGTCTATCACAGCCCAGTGTTGTTTCCTGGTAGAGGAGAGCAAAGAGCAAGACTGTTTCACCCTGTACTATTAGGTGAGAGTTCTGGTGAAAGCCACTGGTGTCCTGCCCAGATCCCTTTTCAGGCTAGGTGCCCATCATCCCTGTGTCCTGGCTGCTTCCCTCTTTATCTGTACCTTCTCCAAGGTATTGGCCCTTGACTGATGGGAATTACTTACCCCCAACATACATGTAGTCATGTATGGATGTGAGAGTTGGACTATAAAGAAAGCTGAGTGCCAAAGAATTGATGCTTTTGAACTGTGGTGTTGGAGAAGACTCTTGAGAGTCCCTTGGACAGCTAGGAGATCCAACCAATCCATCCTAAAGGAAAATCAGTCTGGAATATTCATTGGAAGGAGTGATGCTGAAGCTGAAACTCCAAAACTTTGGCCACCTGATGGGAAGAACTGACTTATTGGAAAAGACCCTGATGCTGGGAAAGATTGAAGGTGGAAGGAAAAGGGAACGACAGAGGATGAGATGGTTGGATGGCATCACCGACTCAATGGACATGAGTTTGAGTAAACTCTAGGAGTTAGTGATGGTGTGCTGCAGTCCATGGGTTGCAAAGAGTTGGACACGAGCGAATGAACTGAACATACGCGCAGTTGCTGGAGGCTGGTCCACAGTCCCTGATTGATTGATGGATGGATGGAGGGACAGGCTTTTTGCCTTCCGCAAGAATGAGCTTTGTGATTATGGTTTGTTCTCCAGAGCTCCCTGTGGCCATCTCCCCAAATCCTTGTTGTCTAAACCTCTTCTGGCTTCTCTCACTTTTTTCAAGAGTGCAAGACACTGACTCTCTAAGATTGTGAATCACAGCTATTAATGTCTACCACTTTTGCCTCAATGTAAGGCAAAAGGAGAAGGGAGTGGTAGAGGATGATATGGTTAGATAGCATCATTGACTCAATGGACACGAATTTGAGCTAACTCGGGGAGATAGTGAAGGACAGAGGAGCCTGGCGTGCTGCTGTCCAGTAGGTTGCAAAGAGTCGGACACAACTTAGCAAGTGAACAACAAGGCTATCTCCTATTTTCTCAACACAAAGATCCAAGGGAGTTTCTGGACCAACCTGAAATACAGCCTCAAGATGGAGATGAAGTAGGCAAACTTCTCCTTATACTGTTTTATGTATTCAGCTAGTTGCACACAGTCCTTTAAATCACACATTACATAAAAGATCGGTGTAGGGACATTATATTTTTTACTCACATTTCACAAAGCCATTCTAGCTGAACTTGTAGCATGAATCTTTGAGATGGCTTTTGTCATCGCCAGAGCCCCTGGTTTGAGTCACCTAATAGAGATTTCCGAGCACAACATCTTCACTTTCAACCCAGCTCTTTGAGATTTAGTACTTTTAGAATCTGAGCACAATGCCATTGTAGAAATTTATCCACCACATGAGCACCTATTTACATAACATTAGGACCGTCGCTTTCATTTCTCAGGTAGGTGCCTGTTTGAAATTTCCACCAAATAAACACATCCTATTTTGCTTTTTAAAGCAGTCTTCAAGGGACTTATTTGCAACAACACTCAACGCTTATAACTGTGTCCTCCAATACTTATAACTGAAAATGACTAAATGTGTATTCAAGGCCCTCCCTCCTGTCACCTTTTCGAAACCAAGCGATTCAGTTTACATATATGTATATCCATTCTGTTTCAGATTCTTTTCCCATATAGGCTATTACAGAATATTGATTAGAGTTCCCTGTGCTATATAGTGGTTCTTGTTGACTACTTTATATATAGTGGTGGGTATATGTTAATCCCAAACTCTTGATTTATCCCTCCCCCACATCAAGTCTCCTCTTTGGCAAACATAAGTTTGTTTTCAAAGCCCATGCCTTATTTTGAAAGGACTTCCCTGTAGCTCAAATGGTAAAGAATCTGCCTCCAATCCAGGAGACCTGGGTCAGAAAGAACCTCTGGAGAAGGGAATGGCAATCCACTCCAGTATTCTTGCCTGGAGAATCCCAGGGACAGAGGAACCTGGTGGGTTGCATTCGTGGGGTCGCAAAGAGTTGGACACAACTGAGTAACTAACACTCATTATTTTAAAAAGTCATTCATTTCAAAGTCTTTTATTGTAAACATTTTAATTCTCAAACTTAAATTCTGTTCATTGCTCAGCCATATTATAATTTGTCTGCAGTGTATTATCTAATAAGAAACACAATAGGAATAATCTTAGCTAATATTGATGGGTGGTCCCCATCACTAGTCACTATTCTGAGCCCTTTTATTATCTCTTGTAAAATTCTTGATGGAAATACAAAAGTGCTAAAATTATTAAAATTTTTTGGGTTTTTTAATTTTTACAATGTTTTGGTTTCTGCCATACAACAATGCAAATCAACCATAATTATACTCTCCTACACTAATTTTAACAATGCAGAAATAAGATTATACAGCAAGCAAGTGCTAAAACATGTAAGCAATCTGCCACTAGACCAAGGTTATGAAAATGTTATGCTTCTCGTTCCCAGTCTCATTAGCTATCATTGGACGTCCCCAAATGTAATATATTTACATCCAGTATTTATAAACAAATATTCTGAAGGAATTTGTATCATCCCAAAATATGCATATTATCATCATAAATACATATCTCTTGTATCAAATGTAATGACACATATATTTACTATATAGCAGTATCTATGTCAAACATAGGTTTACCTGTGATATGGTAGCTAGCTACTGCTGTGTAACAAAACACCCTCAAACTCAGTAGTTCATGAGTATTTATTCTTGCTTATGAATCTTTGGGTTAGTGGGCTATCAGGTTTGGCTGAATTGGCACTCGAGTCTTGCTGGGTTTGGTCATGCATCTGTGGGGGTCCTTGTGGGAATGGCTGAGACTGGCCAATCTAGGACGGCATCACTCACATCCTGGAAGTTGGTTGGCTATAAGCAGGGAGAGTGGGGCTGGTGGTCTTTCTCCATAAAGGTCAGATAATACATGTTTCTTTAACATTGCTGACCATGAAGTCTCTGTTGCAACAACTCAACATTGACATGTTAGGGAGAAGATGGCCACAGACAATATGTAAATGAATGGGCATAGTTGTGTTTCAATAAAACTGTATAAAAGTAGACAGAGGGTCAGGATTGGTCTGCAGGCTGTAGTTTGCTGCCCTCTGGCCCAGATAATTTGTAGATGTGAAAAAATGGGTGAAGGCTTAATATTTGTTGGTCAACAGGCAAACCAAATTTGTCAAGACTGTATGGGGATAATCAAAGTTTAGGGCTTGCCAAGTGGCTCAGTGGTAAGGAATCTGCCTACCGATACAGGAGACACAGAAGACATGGGTTCAATCCCTGGGTCAGGAAGATCCCCTGGAGAAGGAAATGGCAACCCACTCCAGTATTCTTGCCTGGAGAATCCACAGACAGAGGAGCCTGGAGGGCTACAGTCCATGGGGTTGCAAAGAGTTGGACATAACTGAGCACGCACACACATTCTAACCAAAGTTTAGGTAATAGTCTAAAGTTTATTAGAATCCTACAGTAAAATATTTCTCATCGCTGTGGTACTAAGTATGATAAAGCTTTGGCTTCTCTCTTGAAAAGTGAAAATAACTGAATTTAAAGGGATATGAAAAGTTTTATTCCTCTCACAAATAACTATTGTGTGTAACTAGAACAATCTAGGATGGTGGTTTCATGGTAGGGACCCAGATTCCTCCTGTCTTGTTGCTCTGCTCTCCTTGTCTCCTTGCTTTTCTTGTTTTGTGGTCTAGGATGGCTTCTTTAGCTCCTGCCATCACATCTGCATTCCAGCTACTAGAAAGGTGAAGGAGGAATGAAAGGGGATGAGCCCTTCCTTCCAAACCAAAGTTTAGGTAATAGTCTAAAGTTTATTAGAATCCTACAGTAAAATATTTCTCATCGCTGTGGTACTAAGTATGATAAAGCTTTGGCTTCTCTCTTGAAAAGTGAAAATAACTGAATTTAAAGGGATATGAAAAGTTTTATTCCTCTCACAAATAACTATTGTGTGTAACTAGAACAATCTAGGATGGTGGTTTCATGGTAGGGACCCAGATTCCTCCTGTCTTGTTGCTCTGCTCTCCTTGTCTCCTTGCTTTTCTTGTTTTGTGGTCTAGGATGGCTTCTTTAGCTCCTGCCATCACATCTGCATTCCAGCTACTAGAAAGGTGAAGGAGGAATGAAAGGGGATGAGCCCTTCCTTCCAAGGGCCTGCCTTGGAAATTGCATATATCATATCCTCTCACATCTCTTTGCCCAACATTTAGTTACCTAGTCATACTTGGCTGCAAGAAAAACTGGAAAATGTAGTTTTTAGCAGAGTAGCACACCCCATCCAGAAAGTGGGTTTTCATTGCTAAGAAAAAGGATCAGAAATAGGGAGGCAACTCTCAGGTTCTGCCACAAGGGCTAGAGATATAGACAGGGTAAAAGTCCAAACTTTAAATTCAATTAATATTCATGCCAGGAATGCCATTCTCCAGGTGCTGTGTATGTGCCAAGATTTTCTCTCTGTGCCTAAGCTTGTCTCTCTGGGCAGCAGTGACATCTTATTCCTTATCCTACTCTCCATCACAAGTTAAAAGTGACAGACAGAACTTTAAATTTCTAGTTTGAGAAAAAACATGTTTTTGTTTGTTTATCTCCAGAGAGCAAGTGATACCACTTCAAGAATCTTGTTACTAAACACCCGTGTTCATGCTGACAAGCTTGGGGGTATGTCTCCTCCCCAAGTTCTTTCAGTCTCATGTGCTTCTGCTTTGAATCCCTTTGGCATGCTCCCTCACCCCTGCAATGGCCAAACAAGGAACCAGGTTGCCTCCTAGGTCCCCACAATTCCAGAGCCTACATCTAACAGTGCCTGGCTTCATCCTTTCTCTTCTGTTAGGTCCTTGCAGCTTTTTCAACGTCGCCCACTGATGGAATGTCAAATTATATGGTGAGCTACGGTAATAAGAGTAGGAAAAACACCTTGCTGTTATTTACCCAGAACGAGACATCAAACTGTCATAACTGCGTGAGGGTGTCCCATTATCTACATGTATCCTACTGTTTCTTTCTGGTACCCCCCCGCCGCCACCCTCCCCACTCATCAACCAGGGAGAGCTCATGGTTATACCTATGTATACCTGACAAGAAAATTAATTTCAATGGAAGAGAGGGTGGAAGCTGTATGGAATGCGGAAACGTGAGCTGGCTTGTAAGTTTTAAGGCTCTGTTTCTCTTCCTGAGGAAAACAGGGTTGTGGTCACCTTTAATCTTCTTCTTCAGATTACATTCAGGCTCAGAGCCCGTTACCTTCAAAATTCATATGGAGCTTTTAAAGAGAACAGCCCCTTTAAAGAAAAAAAAAATTCTTGATGAATGCAAATTGACATTAAATGCAGTTTAAAAAAAATGATCAGGGTTTTTAAATATGATTATAATCAGTGGGAATAGTGGAGCAGAGTCAAATCATTACTGATCTCATTCATGGGGGTGGCATGGAAGGACTGCTGTGAATTCATCAGAAAATGAGCTTTTCTCTAAAGCCTGACCAACTGGGGATGTGCCCTGGGACGCCTGCCTGAGGCGCTGAGATGCTGCACGCATATTAACCCTTGCAGAACTTCTCCCTGGAGATGCATCTGCAGTCACAAAGGGCAAGAAACCTCTGTGCAGGAGTGAGAGCTGCCACTGGGAGGAACGAAGGCGAAAAGCAGCATCTGGCCTAAGTTTCAGAGTCAGGCCGACGAGGTTGCGCTCTGTAAGCTCATTGCAAGGGTATTTATCAAGCAGCTAATACGTGCTGTTCCCTCAAGCCCTTTGGTGCTGGAAAAACGGGGTCCATTGAGGCAGGTCAGGTCCCCTTTCCCCTGGAGCTGATGTTCTAGGTGGAGGGAGATAGGCTATAGACCACAAATCAATGACTAAGATAACAATACAGACCTGAGTTTTATCCCATGTCCTGAGCATGGTGTGTGTGGTACCCACTCATCTAACTCAAGCACCCCAATAGGCAGTGCCGGGTTCCTCGCACTGCACAGACCAGGATACAGCAGCACAGAGGGAAGGCATCTGTGCGTGGAGGTGAGTAAATCCTTACAGCTCCTGGCTGACTCAGTAACCACCGAACGGTTGGCTTTATGCCTCACAGGTTTGCCACTGTGGCCAGTGGTCTCCTCCCCACATCTGCCTTTTTGCTGCTCTGGGTACAAGGCTGGGGGGAGTTTGAGTAGCAAGGGTGCAGGTGGCCTTGCCAGAATCCAGGGGAACTCCGCTGCATCTGTTAAAGAACCTACAACTCCATAGACAGGCTTCCCTGGTGGCTCAGATGGGAAAGAATCTGCTTGCCAGTGCTAGAGATGCAAGTTTGATCTTGGCTGGAGAATTCCATGGACAGAGGAGCCTGGTGGGCTACAGTCCAGGGGGGCCACAAAGAGTGGATCATTACTGAACACACACATACACAACTCCATAAACACAGGGAGTGATTGGATGACAGTTTTATTTATCAAACCTAAAGCCTACCTGTGCTTTATCCCAAACACATGGCAGGAACTGGGGACAGACTTTGAAGAATTCTCTCAAGGCCTTTCCAATTTTCCCAATGGCCAAAACTGACAACTGCCTTCATCATGTGCCCACTGTTGAAAAGTTAATCCTTCTGTGTGTAGCGTGTGTGTGTGTGTGTGTGTGTGACAACCACCACCCCTCCAGACCTTCTGAAAATGAATAAAAGAGAAAACATCCCAGCTGAGCCTCTCCTTCTCACAGAATCCCTCCCTCCCCATTGTGGACTTTGGGTTCCTCCCTGAGAAGAAAGGTCAGCCAGGGATCAGGGGGTCTTGGGCCCTTTGGGGACTGAAAACACACAAAGGTGTGTTCCTCAATTTGAAACACAGTCTCACCTCTGTCCACATAATGCCTTTTTACAGAAGCTCCATTCCTCGGCTCTTTCTGTCCTTGAAGGATTGTTCTGTTGGTTCTTTTCCTTGTTAATGTGAAGATGGGCTTGTTCCACAGCAGTCAATACCTGCTAAGGGAAACCCTAGTGTGCCTGGGAGCTGCACAGCACACAGGGCCAAACTCGAAAGGCCCCATGCTTGCTCTGCTGGGCTGACTTGAAATTCTTTCTTCCTTTCAGTTTTATTAAGATACAACTGACACACAACACTGTATCAGTTTGAGGTAGGCAGCATCAGGAGTTGACTTACACACATTATGAAAAGATCACAATAAGTTTAGCAAACATCCATCCTCTCATAGAAAATTTAAGAAATTTAAAAGAAATGTTTTCCTTGTGAAGAGAACTCTTTGTATATAACATAGAGCAGCGTTCATTATATTTATCACATTGCACATTACACCCCTAGTATTTTATAACTGGAAGGTTGTACCTTCTGGCCATCTTCATTTAACTCCCCATCCTTCCATTCCCTGCCTCTGGTTACCACGAAGCTGATCCCTTTTCCTATGAGTTTATTTTTGAAGTATAATTGACCTCCAACACTATGTTAGTTCCCATTATACAACATAGTGATTCAATATTTCTATACATTTAGAAACAATCATGATAAGTCTAGTTACCATCTGTCCCCATACAAAGATATCACATAATTAGTAACCGTGTCCCCCACCCTGTACATCTTATACCATGACTCATTTAGTTTGTAGCTGGAAG
>SJXQ01005947.1:488767-577154 GCA_006408695.1 Aepyceros melampus | reverse complement strand
TGTCCTCTGTATCTATGAGTCTGTTTCTGTTTGGTGGTTTGTTCACGGTTTTCTTTAGGTTCCACATGTAAGTGATATCATGCAGTATTTGTTTTTGTGTGACTTATTTCACTAAGCACAATACCCTCTAGGTCCATCCACATTGTTGGAGATGGGAAGATTTCACTCTTTTTATGGCTGAGTAGTATTCCATTGCATGTATATACCACAACTTAATATCTATTCATCCGTCTATGATGGGCATTTTACCCATTCATCTATTGATGCTTCCATATCTTGGCTAGTGTATGACTTGAAATTCTTAACCATTTTAAATAAGGGCCCACATTTTCATGCTCAGTGAGCTCTGCAAATTACATAGTTTGGGCAGACAGCACAGTACCCTGGATACTGTTAGAGAAAGTGGTTTGAAATGGGAGAACTGAAAAAATACATATATATTTTTTTACTTCAAGACCCATCAAGGAAGGAAAAATGCTTTCCTGACATATCTCAGAGGAAAAGCTGCATCGCGGACCCAAGATCTGAAGAATAAGGAGAAAAGTCTGGACATTCAGAAGGTTCTTAGGTGCCTCTTGTGTCTGACTGCATCTCTAACTTTTCTTGTATTCGATGTCCTCGACAGTTGGGAGGACTGTTGCTCCGTGTTGTGGAGGGTGTCCCTCTACTGGGGTTTGTCTCATGGTTTTATCATGGTTAGACTGGGGTGGGGGAGGGGCTTTGGTGAACAAGACTCCGGAGGTAAATTGACCTTCTTGTCACATCCTATCAAGGGTGAGCCATCACATGACTAACCGTTACTGATGTTGACCTTGATCACCTGGCTGAGGTCTCTCGGGCTCTCTTGTCAACTTATCCCACACCTGCTCCCACCATTGGACTTTTTACCCACAGGAATTCTGCTTCTCTCTCCTGGTTATATCCAGGATCGCCTCTGCATCCTGTTCCACCACTGGTTGCAAGCTCTGCCTTGAAGACTCCCCATTCACCCCATCCTGTCCCTGTGATGCATGATGTAATCATTATTCTAGAACAAAGATAACCCGGAGCCACGACCCAAGACCAAGTACTATCATCTCTACCCAAACCAAAACATGATTGGAAAAGTAAATTACTTTTATTTTCATTGAAAATATTTGATAGGAAGTGCATGAGAATGCTCGCTGAGAAAATAGACCCAGACCTATCATCAGAGGAGTGATGTTATCTATAAAAAAAGGGAAGAACCATTGGGTACATTTCCACGCTGAAACCTCTTTAGAATTTTATCCTTTAGAATTTTACCTTGTACTCTTGCATCCATTCTCATCTCCTCTCCCTGAACTTATGAGCACAGGTGGGCACAGCCTCCTTCCTCTCGGAGGACCCTCATCATGAGGGAACACTCACTCGATTCTCTGCCATCAAGGGCAAGGCAGTGGGGGAGGGTGATTTCAGTAGAAAATGGGTTGCCTTGGGGCCTCATCTAGGGGGAGAAATATTTTTGCACAGCCAGTCCCCAGTCAGATCCCCTTCCTCACACCCTGTAGGGGTGGGGACATAGTTAGCAGGTGCAAATATAAGACACCCAGTTAAAGCTGAATTTCAGATGAACTAGATATAAGCATCTGAATGCAGAGTTCCAAAGAATATCAAGAAGAGATAAGAAAGCCTTCCTCAGTGATCAATGCAAAGAAATAGAGGAAAACAACAGAATGGGAAAGACTGGAGATCTCTTCAAGAAAGTTAGAGATACCAAGGGAACATTTCATGTAAAGATGGGCTCAATAAAGGACAGAAATGGTATGGACCTAACAGAAGCAGAAGATATTAAGAAAAGGTGGCAAGAATACACAGAAGAACTGTACAAAAAAGAGCTTCATGACCAAGATAATCATGATGGTGTGATCATTCACCTAGAGCCAGACATCCTGGAATGTGAAGTCAAGTGGGCTTTAGAAAGCATCACTACGAACAAAGCTAGTGGAGGTGATGGAATTCCAGCTGAGCTATTTCAAATTCTGAAAGATGATGCTGTGAAAGTGCTGCACTCAATATGTCAGCAAATTGGAAAACTCAGCAGTGGCCACAGGACTGGAAAAGGTCAGTTTTCATTCCAATCCCAAAGAAAGGCAATGCCAAAGAATGCTCAAACTGCCACACAGTTGCACTCATCTCAATACTCTTGCCTGGAAAATCCATGGATGGAGGGGCCTGGTAGGCTACAGTCCGTGGGGTCACTAAGAGTCGGACTGAGCGACTTCACTTTCACTTTTCACTTTCATGCATTGGAGAAGGAAATGACAACCCACTCCAATGTTCTTGCCTGGAGAATCCCAGGGACAGGGTAGCCTGGTGGGTTGCTGTCTCTGGGGTCGCACAGAGTTGGACACAACTGAAGTGACTCAGCAGCAGCAGCAGCGCACGCTAGTAAAGTAATGCTCAAAATTCTCCAAGCCAGGCTTCAGCAATACGTGAACCGTGAACTTCCAGATGTTCAAGCTGGTTTTAGAAAAGGCAGAGGAACCAGAGATCAAATTGCCAACATCCGCTGGATCATCAAAAAAGCAAGAGAGTTCCAGAAAAACATCTATTTCTGCTTTATTGACTATGCCAAAGCCTTTGACTCTGGATCACAATAAACTGTGGAAACTTTAGAAAGACATGGGAATACCAGACCACCTGACCTGCCTCTTGAGAAACCTATATGCAGGTTAGGAAGCAACAGTTAGAACTGGACATAGAACAACCGAATGGTTCCAAATTGGAAAAGGAGTACATCAAGGCTGTATATTGTCACCCTGCTTATTTAACTTCTATGCAGAGTCCATCATGAGAAACGCTGGGCTGGAAGAAGCACAAGCTGGAATCAAGATTGCTGGAAGAAATATCAATAACCTCAGATATGCAGATGACACCACCCTTATGGCAAAAAGTGAAGAGGAACTAAACAGCCTCTTGATGAAAGTGAAAGAGGAGAGTGAAAAAGTTGGCTTAAAGCTCAACATTCAGAAAACTAAGATCATGGCATCTGGTCCCATCACTTCATGGGAAATAGATGGGGAAAGAGTGGAAACAGTGTCAGACTTTATTTTGGGGGCTCTAAAATCACTGCAGATGGGGACTGCAGCCATGAAATTAAAAGACGCTTACTCCTTGGAAGGAAAGTTATGACCAACCTAGATAGCATATTCAAAAGCAGAGACATTACTTTGCCAACAAAGGTCTGTCTAGTCAAGGCTATGGTTTTTCCAGTGGTCATGTATGGATGTGAGCGTTGGACTGTGAAGAAAGCTGAGTGCTGAAGAATCAATGCTTTTGAACTGTAGTGTTGGAGAAGACTCTTGAGAGTCCCTTGGACTGCAAGGACTGTCTCTTATACACATCTCTTTAGAATTTTACCTTGTACTCTTGCATCCATTCTCATCTCCTCTCCCTGAACTTATGAGCACAGGTGGGCACAGCCTCCTTCCTCTCGGAGGACCCTCATCATGAGGGAACACTCACTCGATTCTCTGCCATCAAGGGCAAGGCAGTGGGGGAGGGTGATTTCAGTAGAAAATGGGTTGCCTTGGGGCCTCATCTAGGGGGAGAAATATTTTTGCACAGCCAGTCCCCAGTCAGATCCCCTTCCTCACACCCTGTAGGGGTGGGGACATAGTTAGCAGGTGCAAATATAAGACACCCAGTTAAAGCTGAATTTCAGATGAACTAGATATAAGCATCTGAATGCAGAGTTCCAAAGAATATCAAGAAGAGATAAGAAAGCCTTCCTCAGTGATCAATGCAAAGAAATAGAGGAAAACAACAGAATGGGAAAGACTGGAGATCTCTTCAAGAAAGTTAGAGATACCAAGGGAACATTTCATGTAAAGATGGGCTCAATAAAGGACAGAAATGGTATGGACCTAACAGAAGCAGAAGATATTAAGAAAAGGTGGCAAGAATACACAGAAGAACTGTACAAAAAAGAGCTTCATGACCAAGATAATCATGATGGTGTGATCATTCACCTAGAGCCAGACATCCTGGAATGTGAAGTCAAGTGGGCTTTAGAAAGCATCACTACGAACAAAGCTAGTGGAGGTGATGGAATTCCAGCTGAGCTATTTCAAATTCTGAAAGATGATGCTGTGAAAGTGCTGCAAGGCATGACTGAGTGACTGAGATGAATTGAGCTGAACTGATATATATATTGTTGTTGTTGTTCTTTAGTTGCTAAGTCATGTCCAACTGTTTTGCAACCCCATGGACTGTAGCCTGCCAGGCTCCTCTGTCTGTCGGATTTCCTAGGCAAGAGTATTGGAGTGGGTTACCATTTTTTCCTCCAGGGGATCTTCCTGACCCAAGGATCAAAGCCACATCTCCTGCACTGGGAGATGGATTCTTTACCACTGTGCCACTAGGAAAGCCTCTAAATACACACACACACACAAATACACATACATATATATATATACACATCTGTATGTGTGTTATATATATTAGCATAAGTATGCCCCCAAGCATGGCAATAGGATACGCTTATGTTGCGCGACTGAACTGAACTGAACTATGTTACAAATGATCCATTGTTGACCTGATGTTCACGTGTAACTCGACATCCCGTTTCATCTACTGCCCTTCCCTGAGGCCCTCAGACCAGCATTTCCAGACTCTACCATCCTGCAGGAGGGGGGCTCCATGTACTTGAAAACACACCTGACCCTTCTTTCAAATCTAATTCCACTTCTGCCGCTTGATCGGTGTGGTGGTGCCTTGTCCTCCATGCCCAGGCTGAGGGGCACAGGGTACCACCTTTTCTTGCAGATGTGTTGGCTTCTGGGCTGTCTGTTGTTCAGACTCCTAACCTGTTACTACTGAAGAGGCTGGTTCAGGGTCAGCTGGTCGGATCACCTGTTCTGGGTCACCTGGGCATGTGGATCTCCCCATTTGCCCTGCAATTTGGTCCTGTTTGCTATCTCTTTCTTTCTCTCCTTCCCTTTGTGTCTCTGTCCATCTCTGCCTTCTGGCTCCTTCCCCTGGGTAAGGCTTTTCCTCCTGTGGCCTGAGGCCACTCAGCAAGTCACCTGGACCCCAAATGAGGTCAGTGCAGAGGCGGGCATCCTCCAGGCCGTGTTACTCCACCAGTGATAACAGGCCACCTTCACTTTTTCTCTTTTCCAAGCCAAACCCTGAAAGGAAAGGGGTTAATTTTCTTTTCGAGAAATTCATGCAGGAGGTGGCATCAAATCTGTCAGTTCTGGCTGAGAAAATATACTCAAAAGCTGTAATCAGGGGCGAGCCTCGACCTTCTAGACATGGGACATCTCTACACTAAAACCTAAATTTTATCGTCACCCTCACGCTATTTCATCTCCTCCTGCCCTCCCCACCTCTTGTATTTATTAGAGGTTGAGTATGGATTTCTTTCCCTGGGAGAACTTTCATAATAATGAAGTATACTTGGCAGACACTCACAGTAAATATACAGGGTTGGAGGATATTCTGCAAGGAAAATGGTTTTGGCTTGTTTTCCTCGGTGGGAGAGAAATATTTGACATCAAGTAGACTAATCATTTCTCGAGATAGAAGTTTTGAAGGTTGCTTTTGCCTAGAGAAGTTGAAAACTCCTTGAAGGGGCAGAAAGTTTCAGAGATGGGCATTTTTATGATTTCCCTCCGTGGCAGTCTGCAATCATCCTGTCTCTCTGGGTACCAGCATCCTCCAGGGTTCGGTCCACTTCACTTCTTTCTTCTGCTCTCCCCACGCTGACACTTTTTCTCCTTTTTTTAGATTTTCATGAGGGGTCTGGCTGAGAAAGCCAAGAGAACCACTCTTCGTGCTTCTAGCCCTTGTTCTTTGATGGATGTTCATGTAATTTTCTCATTATTTTTCTGTCAGCATTCACAGAAACCGTGTAAACTACTTTATTTCAAAACCATTATGTTAGTTTACTCCATGATAATTTAAGCCATGTATTCTTTTTTTCTGACTTGAATTTAGTAATAACATTTTAAACAGAAGTCAAGATTTCCTGAATATATTTTTGATGATAACTGCTGGCGTTTCTGGGTTCCACCCCCCCACCTCCTTCTCTAATCTCCTTTTATTGGACCTTGGTTCTACATTCGGATGAGTTGGTCTTTCTTTCTCCAGGCAATTTAAACAGACTCTGGGACTTTTAGGAGGAGAAAATTTTGGAGGGGGATGGTTGTCTTATCGACCCAGTTGTCTTTGATTCAAGAAAATAACCAAGGGGACTTCCCTGAAGGACCAGTGTTTAAGACTTCGGCTTCCAATGTGGGGAGTGCGGGTTCGATCCCGGACCTGGAAGTGAAGATCCCATATTCCTCTGAGCCAAAAAAACAAAGCATAAAACAGAAGTAATATGGTAACTAATTCAATAGACTTAGAAAAGAAAGAAAGAGGGAGGGGGGAGGTGGGGGTCGAGATTGGGAGTTCATGTACACTCGTGGCTGATTCATGTCGATGTGTAGCAAAATGAATACAGTATTGTAAAGCAAAACAAACTAAAAAATAAAAATTAATTAAAGAAAAAAGAAAGAAAGAAAGAAAATAACCAGGGGCCAGCTGTGTGGTCAGGTGCACAGGTGCCCCAATCCCAACCCTGCCGGGGACCACCCCCAGGGAGGATTCCAGGGACTGCTGGAAGACAGGAGTTTGTAAAGACTGTCTTCTCTCCCTGTAGCAAGATTTGCCTATTTTAAATTCTATTGCCACCTTTCCCCCAGCCCCTTCGTCTTTGTCTATAGTGCAGAATTTTGTATCTGCTCCAAGTCTTGTCTCCCACTCCATTCCTTACCTCTTTCCCAGGTGGAATTTTCTGGATTCCTGACATTATTTATACTCCTTTCCAGGCAACAGTTAGAAGCATCTCCCACTTTCTGTTAGATCTGGATCTCCCTTCCTATAGTGCTCTTGACAAGCGAAACAGACTCCCTTCGTGGGTGATGGAGGAGAAATCTTCAAGGAATGATGTAAAGATTTCTTATATGCTTGAAAGCCTTGACTTTCTATGTTATTCTAACATGTCAATTGCTGTTCTTAAGAATCTAGAAATCAAATTTCTTAATGAATTTGGTAGCGTGAGCATTTATACATTTATTTCTAGGGAGGGATATTCTTTCCTTTTATTTTCTCTTTCTCCTTCATGCTGCTTTGGGAGTCCTATCTGTACTTCCAAGAATGCTTTCAGTTGTGTAACTGAGGTTTTACATTTCCAGGGCATTTTAACCAGACTGATTAAATGTAGAGGAAGATAAAGTTTGTGACTCCATGACTGGGAGAGTTTCTGAAATTAAAAAAAAATATATCCTGTAATTTAAGTTTCCTGTTATAAAAGGCAGAATTTCTAAAGCTGCTGGGAGGACAAAAGACTGACTTCCTAGGATTCTGAAAGAATTGGGTCCATTTCTTCCTGTTAGTACTCTTTCCCCTTTGTTACACGCGCTTCTAATTTCCACGTAACCTTGAGGTTGGAGCCTCTTCATCACAGGGCAGAGTCAAGCCTTGATATTTTATTTCCTGCTTCAGCCGAAAGAACTCATGACTGTCCCCCTTTATTTTTCTCCAGCATCCATAGAAACCACATCGAAGCTTTTGCTCAAAACACACTCCTTGAGTCTCTTTGCTATGGAATTGCAGTCGCAGGAGGGCTCTTTTCTTTTGAGGTGGAAATCTTGAGAAAAGCTGAAGCCAAGTTGAAAGTTCTTCCATTATGGGCAAAGTCCGCCCAGTCAAGTTTCTTTCATTATTAAGAAAACCACACTTAGGAAATCGGGTTGAAAGCATACATTCTTGAGTAAATTTTGGTCTGAAAAGTTTTCAAAGAGTCTTTCAAAGTTTATTCCTTTCCTTTTCTCCCAGTCCCCTTGCTCCTCTATAATAGAGTTTAAGAAATGCTGTTGAATTCTGGGTACGGGATTTCACATTAGTGAAATATTTTACACTGGCTCCTTCACTAATGTTGTTTAGAAGAAATATCTGAGTGAGAGAAAGTTTTCAGCTTTCTAAATACTTGCCTTTCCTCAAAAAAAGGTAAAGGCAGGTGTTCTGGAGAAAGACAAAAAAATGCCCGAGTAGCACATGAGATGTAGTATCTAAACACGTTACAAAAACAGAAAAATGTTCTCTTGTTCTGTATCCTGGGTTTCTGTCTTATTGATTTTACTGCATTTTAGGTTTGAGGGAAGACAGAGATTCTCCTTGGATATTATCTTTCCACAGAGGCTAAACTTACAATGTTTCTTTCCTGAAGTGATTGGAAAACCAAACGGATTGAGGCCAATGCCAATATTTTCTTTCTTGCTTTCGTTTCTAGTTAGAAATTAGTCCATTTCTCCCCCTTGTCAGGATTAATGAAGGAGAAAACAAATTCTTTTTCTTCTCAGCTATTATCATTGAAATGGATCAATTTCTTCTTTTTAAGAATGCAAATCTTGAGGACAAATTGAGCTTCTCAAATATCTCAATTATTTTTAAAGAAATGGATAGTCTTTTGCAGCCTCATTTTATAGGCTCATAAAGAAACACTGAGAATCATAATTCAAAGAGGATATACTCTTGATTTCAATTTGAGTGTTACAGATTCCAAATAGTATTTTCAGTAATTGTATTTTTTTTTCCCTTCACCTCATGCCCACAGTGGCTCTCTAAATTTTAGGTACATGCTTATGGTCTGGGAACAAACTTGCAACTTCAGGGTTGATTTTAAACACAGCTTTCCACTCAACATCTTTCAGGGAAAAAAAAATCTCTGAGAGGGAAATCTTAAATTGATTGCCTTTCATCAAAGAAGAGAAGTAAGTACTGCTAAGAGGAGTTTCTGAAGGAAAACATGATTGCTTAGAAAATTGCATTAGGAGAGAGAAATACTCTGGCATGGAGTGGGATTTTAGTAAATGTATTTTTCTGTCCCTCTGGTGGGTCCTTCAACTGTATTCTCTCTAAAGGACCCAGTTGAGGTTTCATACTATTCCTTTCCTGAGCAGAGGGAACCTACCTCAACAAAATAGAGGGCACACATGACAAGCCCACGGCCAACATCACACTTAGGAGTGAAAAGCTGAAAGCATTTCCTCTAAGATCAGAAACAAAACAAGGATGTCCGTTCTCATCACTTTCATTCAACATAGTTTTGGAAGTCCTAGCCACAGTATTCTGGAGAAGGTGATGGCCGCCACTCCAGTACTCTTGCCTGGAAAATCCCATGGACAGAGGAGCCTAGTAGGCAGCAGTCCATGGGGTCGCTAAGAGTCGGACACGACTGAGCGACTTCACTTTCATGCATTGGAGAAGGAAATAGAAACCCACTCCAATGTTCTTGCCTGGAGAATCCCAGGGACGGGGGAGCCTGGTGGGCTGCCATCTATGGGGTCACACGGAGTCGGACACAACTGAAGCGACTTAGCAGCCACAGTAATCAGAGAAGGAAGAAAAGAATCCAGATTGGAAAAGAAGTAAAACTGTCAATGTCTGCAGATGACATGACACCATACATAGAGAATCCTGAGGGTGCGACCAGAAAACTACTCAAGCTCATCAATGGGTTTGATCAAGTTTCAAGATACAAAATTAATACACAGGAACCTGTTGCAATTCCATAAACCAAGAATGAAAGATCAGAAAGAGAAACTAAGGAAACAGCCCCATTTACCATCTCATCAGAAAGAATAAAATACTTGGGAATAAACCTACCAAAGGCGGCAAAACTCTGAAAACTATGACACTGATGAAAGAAACTGAAGCAGACACTGTGTTCTTGGATAGGAAGAATCAATATTGTTGAAATGACTGTACCACCCAAGGCAATCTACAAATGCAGGGCAATCCTTGGATGGTTCTACAAGGTGACATTTTCTTGATTCCTCAGGCTGGTCACTTCCTCTCAAGCCTAATTAGGTGTCCTTGTGCCATGATTCATAACCCATCTCCTTTGTGGCATTTACCACAATACCAGTCTTTATGTAATTATGTCTTAATTTTCTTCTCTTCAGCTACATGTACACTATATCAGTAGGCAGAGTTGAGCTGCTTAAATCATTGACAATAAACCCATATTTAATTCCAGGGTGAAGGAGGCACTTCTATGCTTTCTTTCTCTCTGGAATCTCTTCTTTTGAATTTTCTGTCCATTCCTAAGCTTTTAAGTGACTGAAATATTTTAACTGATTTTTTTTCATTAACATAGTTTAGGAAAATTCTTCTGAGGCAGACATTATCAAAGCAGCTATCTTTCATTGAAAAAAAAAAAAAGAAAGGTAAAGAGAACTTCTCTGACAGGTACTTCCTGAAATAAAAGGTTTACTGAATGCTACTAAAAAGGTGGAATAGCTCAATATTATACGAGGATGGTGATGTAATTCTCTGAAATTAAGTACATTTGAATTGTTTTTATCTTTTCACCCTTTCAACTTCTGTTAGTCATGTGTGAACTGGGACTGGTGGGGATGGGGGGAGTTGGTTTACTTCATGTCACTCGTGACCTGCTCCCATTGTCACAAATCACCTCCAAATGTTTCCCTGAGAGAAACAAAATGGCAGCCTGAACTCCAGGGTTCCCTCACCCACCAACTCCCTCTCCGCCTCTGACTAGAGCTAATGGCTCCGTACCATTATTTTTCCTGTCAGATTTAATGGGGAGATATTCTTTTCCTAAAGCCATTAGTAAGTAATATTGCTTACGGAATCGCTGAAACAAGGATAACACCTCCTTCTAAGGGTGTAAATCTTAAGAAATGATGAGGCAATTGCCTAAACACATCAATTATATTCCAAAAGCCTGAACTTCTTTTTTATTTTTTCTGCTACAATTTTCATTTAGAGTTAAGAAAGTTTGAAAGTAATGCTCTCTAAAGTAGGTTCTCTTGATTCAATTTTGGCATTAAATAATTCAAATAATATTAGCTGGGGTTTTTTGTTCTTCATTTCATTTTCCCTCTTCCCTACAATTTGTCCTCTCTTTATTTTAAGGCATTCTCTTTTTGTCTGAGAATGATTTAAAGTTCCAGCTTACCAAAAGATTTTAAGCATACTTTCCCACTAACTATGTTTTTTTGGAGAAAGTGGTAAGTGAAGTGTTCTCAAACTGATTGCTTTTCATCAGAGAAAGAGAAGAGAAATTTAAACCATAGAGAAAAGTGGTTTCTGGGAAAAAAAAGATTGGAAAATGATTACTTGGAAGCAGCAAAATTTCATACAAAAAAATAAGGATAGAAGTACTCAGATTTGGTTAAAAGATAGAAAAATATATTTTCCTTTTCCTTTTGTGTGGCTCTCAACCTTGTGTGTTTTTCAGCCTGAGAAACTGACCTATTGTTATGAGAGTATGACCAACCTAGATAGTATATTCAAAAGCAGAGACATTACTTTGCCGACTAAGGTTCGTCTAGTCAAGGCTATGGTTTTTCCAGTGGTCATGGATGGATGTGAGAGTTGGATTGTGAAGAAGGCTGAGTGCCGAAGAATTGATACTTTTGAACTGTGGTGTTGGAGAAGACTCTTGAGAGTCCCTTGGACTGCAAGGAGATCCAACCAGTCCATTCTGAAGGAGATCAGTCCTGGGATTTCCTTGGAAGGAATGATGCTAAAACTGAAGCACCAGTACTTTGGCCACCTCATGCGAAGAGTTGACTCATTGGAAAAGACCCTGATGCTGGGAGGGATTGGGGGCAGGAGGAGAAGGAGACGACAGAGGATGAGATGGTTGGATGGCATCACTGACTCGATGGACGTGAGTCTGAGTGAACTCCGGGAGTTGGGATGGACAGGGAGGCCTGGCATGCTGCGATTCATGGGGTCGCAAAGAGTTGGACATGACTGAGCGACTGAATTGAACTGATAACAGTCTTCCTTGTTCTGATAGAAATGATTTGCCCCGCACACTCTGGAGTTTTTCCTCATGACTTTCAGTCTGAATGTTAAAGCCAATGACATTAGTGACCTCTAATTTTTCTTTCAGACTAATAAAACTATACCATCCTTGTTGCAACAAAGAAAGCAACACTGACATATGCAAGGAAAATTTGACAATCCCCAGCCTCGTGGGCCCTAGAGGCTGCCAGAGTTGGGTTGATGCCCCATCACGCATCCATACATAAAAATATGGACAGACACTTTATTTTATTGTTTACACAAATAAGAGATCACACCATATTCAGTCATCTACAACTCTTTTCTTCTTAATATATCTTGTATGTAACTCTAGGCATATATTACAGATTGATGGATAGACCATTTTAATATGGCACAAAAATCCCACAGTATAGCTGTATCATAATTTAGTTATTCAACTCTTCATCTATTGATGGATGTTCCTGTTGATTGCTGTTGGTTTTCCTACCACAGCTATTGCTGCAGTAAATATTCTTGCTCAATTTCCCAGAGAGCAGTTGCTGGATCAAGGCACGTTTTATAATTATAAATTTTATTTTATAAGACACTACTAAATTACTTTTCAAAAACAGGATTACTCTCCCATAAATATTTTTTTGACAGTATTTTTTTAAAAGAAACTTTGCTTCTGCAAAAGAGCAGAGGCTGAGTGGAGACTAAAGCCTTGCCTTCATCCTTGGTGCCCCTGAACCTCTTCCCTGACAAAGGGTCATTCATTGGCCTCTCTTGGTGGCATTCAGGCCACAGATAGGTTCGTTAGTATGGTGATGTGGTTTGAAAGTTAATTTATCAGTGTGTAAAAGGGAACCATGGAACTCAGATTTCTGGTTTCTCATGAAAAACCAATCGCTCCAGTAAACTGGACTCTTGGTCCTTGCTGGTCTCGGTGAATGGGGGTTGAGGGGCAGCCTGGCCCTTGGGGCTGGGGCCAGTCCTTCTTCTTCATCCATAGCCCTCATTTCTGTTACTGATCTGGCCCTGTAGCTTTTGAGTTTATGATTTTTGGTTTCAACCAAGGTTTCCCAGTGATGACCCTGTTGACCTTTGGGGTTGGGTCCATCCAGAATGGGATGGGGGTCTATCCTGTGTACCTCACACTGGAGAAAGTCCCTAGACATCACCTCTGGCTGAAAACCACTGTCTTTACCCACTAGACACATTTTCTTCAGTAGTTGTTCAGAAAAGCTTTTCCAAGAGTGTTCCTGAGTTGCTTTCATTACTTGTCTTTATCCTGAAGGCATCTGTCTTTCTTCCTGAAGGAACATTGTTGAACTCTGTACACGACCAAGCTTTAATGTCACAGAAAGATTTCAAACCAACCCTGTTGGCAGAGTTGGAAGAAAATATCTGAATGGAGAATGTGATCAAAATGTCTGCTTTCATCTCAGGAACAGAGGTGTAGACATGGCCATGATTACAGGTGATTTCTCAAGTAAAAACTCTTCCTAATAATACGTACATAAAAGGGCCAATTTCCAAACACTGGATGAAGAGGCTTGAATACGTCTCCAGAATAAAGGGTGACTGTGCCTTTTTTCCTGGTTTTCTGTAGCAGTTTCTTTTTGTGATTCAGAGCCTCGGGCCAGTAACCTTCTCCCCTTCTGTTCTCACAAGAGTCCTCAGCATGTTCCTGAGCATTCGAAAGAATTTGGAAGGCAGAGGAGGGGTCTCTCCTGAACTTTTCTCCCACTTTGCCTTTGCTCTCCTCCTCTGACAGGAGCTAATGACTTTCCTACATCTTTTCTCATTAGAATTAATAGAGAAGTATTCATTCTTTCCCTAAAGCTATTATTAATAGTTAAGTCGCCAAGCTCTGGAACTGCTGAAACAGAGTAATTTCTCCTTCCTTCCAAGGTGTAAATCTCCAGGAAAGATGAGAAGCCATCGTGAGTTTATCAGTTAGGTCCTGGGGAAGGGACCTTTATAGACAATTGCATTTAGCAACAGGAAACTGAAAATAACGATATGGAGGGTGGATGGGTTGCATCCATCTCAGCATTTAAAGTCTCAGGTGGCCATTTCTTTGATCATTTCTTTTCCTGACATGATTTCATCATTCTATTTTCACTTTCCATTATAAAGTCACTCTCTTGTTGTCTGGACAGGATCCAACTTCAAGCACGATTTTAAACAGCAATTTCCACTAAACATAGTTTAGGTAAAGAATTTCTGTGTGGGAAGATTTCTTGTCCTGATTGCCTTTCATCAGAGGAATAGAAAAGAGATGAGAGCCACTGGGAAAGTGTTTCTGAATAAAAGATTCATTTGTGATTAGTTAGAGGCCAACTTTCCAAAGATTGCATTGGGATAGCACAAAAATGCTCAAAGCTGCTCTGGATAAATACCTTTTCCTGGTTCTTTCTCTCCAGTCCCTGTCCATTTATGGAACTAGAACGGGCACTACTTGTTCCCTATTGCCCACGGCCCACCCACTTCTGATCATTTTCTGATTGGAATGAATGTCCCCAGCCTTTGCCTGCGAATAAAGCTTCTTCCTTCCATCATTTTCAGCTGTACTTTTTTCTTCTCTGGAGTTCCTTACAAACAGAGATTGTAATAGAATTGCAGAAGTGAATGGGTTTACTTGCAAAAAATTTTAGTCCAATCTGAGAGCCTTAAAACTATTGATTGAATAATACTTGAATGAATGATTCAGACTAGGTAGAGAGAAAACCAGCCCCAAACAGGTGCTGTGGGTTAACAGTTTTACAACGTGCTTGGTTTTACTCCTGTTCATGGATACAGGTGGGGTCAGGACCCCCTTGCATCATCTTATTTCACCCTTTGCTTTTTCCTTCTAGCATTTGCTACATCTACTTGGTGATTTTTTTTTTATTGAAATTTTATATTTTGAAATATTCTTTTCCATTATGATTTGTTACAGGATGTTGGATATAGTTCTTTGTGCTGTACAGCAGGATCTTGTTGTTTATCTATCCTGTGTATAATAGTTTGCAGCTGCTAATCACAAACTCCCAATCCATTCATCCTCCAAGTACCCCCCCCCCCGTCCCCCCTTGGCAACCACAAGTCTGATCTCTGTCTGTGACTCTGTTTCTGTTTGTAGACAAACTCATCTGGGTCTTATTTTAGATGCTGCATGTATGTGGTAGCACATGGTGTTTTTCCTTCTCTTTCCGACTGACTTCATTTAGTATGGTCATCTCTAGGTCCATCCATGTGGCTGCATATGGCACTGTTTTGTTCTTTTTTATGGCTGAGTAGTATTCCATTGTACATATATACCACATCATCTTTAGTTACAGGATGTTGGATATAGTTCTTTGTGCTGTACAGCAGGATCTTGTTGTTTATCTATCCTGTGTATAATAGTTTGCAGCTGCTAATCACAAACTCCCAATCCATTCATCCTCCAAGTACCCCCCCCCCCGTCCCCCCTTGGCAACCACAAGTCTGATCTCTGTCTGTGACTCTGTTTCTGTTTGTAGACAAACTCATCTGGGTCTTATTTTAGATGCTGCATGTATGTGGTAGCACATGGTGTTTTTCCTTCTCTTTCCGACTGACTTCATTTAGTATGGTCATCTCTAGGTCCATCCATGTGGCTGCATATGGCACTGTTTTGTTCTTTTTTATGGCTGAGT
This sequence comes from Aepyceros melampus, assembly GCA_006408695.1. Taxonomy (NCBI): domain Eukaryota; kingdom Metazoa; phylum Chordata; class Mammalia; order Artiodactyla; family Bovidae; genus Aepyceros; species Aepyceros melampus. The sequence continues at coordinate 561,675 of SJXQ01005947.1, read as the reverse complement.
AGTATTCCATTGTACATATATACCACATCATCTTTGTCCATTCATCTTTTGATGAACATTTAGGTGGCTCCCATGTCTCAGCTATTATAAACAGCTCTGCAATGAACATTGGTGTGTATGTATCCTTTTGAACTCTGATTTTCTCTGGATATATGCCCAAGAGTGGGATTGCTGGATCATATGGTAGCTCTACTTTTCGTTTTTTAAGGAACCTCCACAATGTTCTTCTGAGTGGCTGCACCAATTTATATTTCAACTGACAAGTGCAGGCGAGTTCCCTTTTCTCCACATGTTTTCTAGCATTTGTTGTTTGTAGATCATTTATTGGTGTAATGACTTGCTGGCTGAATTTCTTCCCCATTAGACTGTCATTTCCATAAAGGTGTCTGCCTCGGTCACTGAATAAATTGCCTGTGTTCAGCGCAGTTCCTGGCAGAGTGTTGACTGTGGTCAGTAATAAATATTTAGGCACAGTCACATGGACTCATAAATAGCTCAAGAAATAGGGACTCAAGGACTTTCCTGGTGGTACAGTGGATAAGATTCCTCCTGCCAATGCAAGGGACACGGGTTTGATCCCTGGTCTGGAAAGATTCCCATGTCACAGAGCAGCTAAGCCTGTGAACCACAAGTACTGAGCCTTGGTGCTTACAGTTTGTGCTCTGCAACAAGAGAAGCCACCTCAACAAGAGAAGTTACTTCAACAAAGAGTAGCCCTTGCTCACTGCAACTAGAGAAAGCCCAAGTACAGCAATGAGAACCCATTATAACCAAAAATAAATATTTTTTCAAGTTTAAAAAGCAACAACAACAAAACAAAACAAAAATATGGACTCAAAAAAATGGGCTCAACTAGTATTTGGAATATGAGCAAATAACTGCCCACATGGTGACTCCATTTAGAGCTCTGCCCGGCTTTCCTGAAGTAATTGCAAACTTTAAATGCTAGCACATTGTGCATCTTTCAGTGGCAGGGATGCTTGTAAACAATTTCATCTCAGATAAATTAGTAGTCTGGTGATTACTCCTGGGATCTTGTTGATACTTACAGTTTACTTAACGAGGCCCACGTGGAAGACTCCTTTTTACTCCTTTCTTATAATTAATTCATCATCTTTGGACTCTAAATTCATGGAGGTTTGGGGTGATTTGGGGCAACTGATGAAAAGGCATTGAATTTCTTACATTTCCAGATAATGATATTTGAGTAATATGTCTATTAGCATTTTAATATGGCCTCGCTATGACATAGCTGGCAGGAGGCTTGGCATTAAGGGTGTCACCAGTTAAGCTGTAAGTTTCATGGTGTCATTTCTTCATTCCATTTTCCTTCTAATTATTTACAGTTTCCTATTGCTGTTTCAAGATGGCTAAATTTAAATTTGTTGCCACACTAAGCAGTCTCTTCCTCCCTCCACGTGGTTTGGCAGTTATTTCTGAAAGTGAAAGTGAAGTTGCTCAGTCGTGTCCAACTCTTTGCGACCCCATGGACTGTAGCCTATTAGGCTTCTCTGTCCATGGGATTTTCCAGGCAAGAGTGCTGGAGTAGATTGCCATTTCCTTCTCCAGGGGATCTTCCTCCCAGGAATCAAACCTGGGTCTCCTGCATTGCAGGCAGAGCTTTACCTTCTGAGCCACCAGGAAGGCATGTTATTTCTGAGGGAAATTATTAAACATGCAGCCATTAATGGCGATGGGGGAACAGAATGTCATGCAGAGCTGTGGTAAGAGATGAGTTCTCTGATAATAAGATGCTGATGATTGCATAAGAGCAGTTGAATCTGCAAAGATTGCCATAGGACATAGAAATCCACAATTTCTGAAGATGTATGAAGTGATTCATAGAATGATGCCAGGACATAAACAGGACCCTATTCTGTGCTTTAACATTGGACCTGAAAAGTTTTTGAAGTGGGTCATCCATCTAAAAGCAAGGGTGCTATCCTTTCCCAAGAATCTCAATTCATTTAACACACTTTAGTGACATTATTTGGGCATTTTTCACAATGATTAAAGATAACTCTCTTTTCTCTGTAGACTGTAGGTCACAAGCAAATTAAATCAATGGATTTTCTCCCCTCGCTTTCTCCGATGAGTCAGAAGTTATTGGTCAAAGGCACACATGGCCTTTTCGTTAAGCTTAAAAACCCAAACAACCTGCTGAGAAGATGCTTGATCAATCTGATTATTTTCTCTATACTAATTGGTTTTTACTCTTCATTGAATTGAATGAATTGCCTGGTGGTTTTGTCACTGTGGGGACACGGCTTAATCCACTTATAGTGAAGCGCGTGGGCCTGGTAGACTCTGGGACTCTAGAAACGTCTTTCATCATTATTGTCTTTGGGTGGTTTTTCATAGGTGAGAATGCAAATGATCTCAAATCTATGTTCTCCATTTCTCTCCCCATTGCCCTAGCCATGCCATCCTCCCAGTCCCCTAGGTGACCCTGGGAACCTTGTGACTGGTTTTCCCACCGCACTGCCCTCTCCCCTAATTCAGTATCTGTATAGTAACCATGTGCATTTTTAGAGGATGTAGACTTCTTGATGGAAACACTGGTTTCTTCACAATGAGTGGTGAATAAAATCTAACCTCCTCCCAGGACTTCTTGCATCCTACAAGACCTGAGCCCGCTGCTTCCACTGTGCTTCCAGCAAAGCCTCCTTCCACTGGGTCCATCCTTTGAGCTCCATCCCACTTCAGGGCCCCTGCCTCTGTTTCTCCTTTGTCTGGAATGGCCTTTGAGGGCTGGTTCTTCCTGATCCTGAAGGTCTCATTTCAAGTGTCACCTTATCAGAGATACCTTCCTCTACTAGGCAAGCCAGTTAACTGTCCCACCCCCAGTTACTTTCTGTAATCTGCCCCTTGGATACTGTTACTCTCTATAATACTCTGTTTATTATCACTCTCAGTATCATTCTCCCTTCCCTGTTTACTGCATTTCTGTCATAGCCTCCTCTGTATTGGTCCTCCCTGGAGTACCCACCCCTCATTTCTTTCCTTCTTGACCCCCATCACAACCTCAATTATCTTACATGCCTCGGTTTCTCTTCCTTGTTGGAGCAAAGTCTCATAAGAACCAGGGCATCTTGGTCTCATTCTCTGATTCCTTAGGGTTGAACATGGTGCCTGGTTCCTTGGAGGAGCCCAAAACATGTTTGTTGAGTGGATGAATGAAATACCAAAATCCTGGTGCTATGTCTTTAGATGATTGTGGTATTGTGGTGCTCAAGTAAAGATTGTATTAAAGGGGAAATCACAACTTCCTTTGCCAAATCATTGCAACTTGGATAGATGTTTAAGCTGATTTGCTCAAGATTAGTGTGCTCAGGTCATCTAGGGACCTGTCCTGAAGGTATAAGAAGTGAATCTGTTCCTTTGGGTTCAAGATGGAGGAGAGAGCATGTTCACTTTCTTCCACTTTCCTCTAAAACCTCAGAAGTTAGTGAGGAATGTGTTTGGAATGTCCAGGTCTACAAGCACTAGGTAGCCAGAGAATAAAGAGTGCCATGGTTGTGGGGATTAGAGTGCAGAGGCTGAATGGTCAGTGAGTAGCAGACCCAAGCAAACTTCATCCTGATTTGACAGTGGTCAAGTCCTGGATATTAAGAAATTCATGGTACCCGGTGGGACTGAAAACAGGAGTGTTGGTTGACCACTCCCACCCCCCTGAAACCTCTACCCCACCACTGATTCTCAGATTCTGATCACATCCTTCACTCTCACCCCCAAATAATGTTTGGGGCTTAGTCTCTGGAGACCCTACAAAATGCTGGAGAGCAAGGGGACTAGGTTGAAAACAGAGGATTTAACCAAAGGTTGGCACTGGATGCTGAGCCCCTCCCTGCCCAATCCCAATTTGAACTGCAAAATGCTGACACCTGCCTTACAATTTCCAGGCAGGACATCAGAGAACTCCTTCTGCAAAAGTTGACTAGCCTGTGTGGAGACCCAAAGTGGATTACTTCAGGGTTTTCCACATCAACAAGGCAACAAGATAACCCTGCAGGGAGATCCACAATGGACACTTTACATCTGGAGAGTTTCTAACCAGCTTTTCAGTACCTACTTCTAAAACATGGGCAGATAGATTGCTGGATATCTCAGGGAAGCCTTTAAATATGAAAGAGAGATTAAAGCAAACAGAAACAAAGGAACCTAGAAGATAGACAGTGTAGGGACAGGCAACTTTCAGCAATGACAACAATGGCAACTTCTTGGCTGAGACAGGTGAGAAGATGCTGGCACCATGAAGTAGTAACAGGATGCTATAAAGAAGGGACAATAATAATTAATAATATTGATTAATTAATAATTATTAATAAATAATTAATAATATTATTAATTATTGGAATGATTAATAATCTTGAAATAATTAATTATTCTAACAGTGGGCTCTTGGAAATTAAAAACATGATACAGACATATCAATCTTTCCTTTAAGGAAGACCAATGCTGAAGCTGAAGCTCCACTACTATGGCCACTTGATGCGAAGAACCAGCTCATTGGAAAAGACTCTGATGCTGGGAAAGATTGAGGGCAAAAGGAGAAGGTGGCAACAGAGGATGAGGTGGTTGGATGGCGTCGCTGACTCGACGGACATGAGTTTGAGCAAACTCTGGGAGATAGTGAAGGACAGGGAGACTTGGCATGCTGCAGTCTGTAGGATTACAAAGAGTCAACGCGACTCAGCGGCTGAACAACAATAACAGACACAGACATTTATAAGTTAGAGTAGAAAGTTGAAGGAATTCCCCCAGAAGAAAAAGAAAATACGAGAGAAAAGAAAAATATAGGGTAACTCAAGAGGTCTAATAACCTAGTAAGAGCAGTTCTAGCTAAAAAAGAAAAAACATAAGGAAAAAATATATCAAAGAAATAATATATTTTTGTAAAACATAAAGACACGGTTCAGATTGAAAGGACCCATTTAAAGTATATAGACGATGAATGGAAATAGACTCAGGATCATAGTGACACTGTCATAAAAAGGAGCTTAGGAGTTTCCAGAGAGAAAAACAAAACCATTTCCTCCAAAGGGCTGGGAACAGTAAATCATGTTGGCTCCAGACTTCTCAACAGCTAGAGCTCTGTGGAGCCACATCTTCAGATTTGAAGGAAGATGAATTTTAATTCAGACAGCTATATCCAGACAAGCCACTAGTTGAAGTCTAAAGAATTTTATTTCACCCTTTCTCATAAAATTGCCAGAAGTTTTGCATTAGGAAAGAACGCAAAGAGAGTAAACCCAGGAAAAAGAAGTATCTGTGTGTCTGTGTGTGTATGTGTTCGGCAGGGGAGTAGGGGGGTGGGGGGGTATCCAGGAACCAGAGGTGAAGAAAATTGTTAGGATGGGAGTGTAGGGAGATGCACTGGCTCAGCCCCCACTGCGGGCCTAGGAAGCAGTGGTCCATTGGGAATAGGTCAGAAAGTTCTGAGTGGCAATGAAATGAATGAATGAAATGAAATAAAAGACAGTTGGGAAGGAAATGGGAAGTGGTTTTGGCAATAAATTCATACAAAAAACTAGGCAGAAGAAGAAGACAAAATAACGATTGATTCCAGGAAAAACAGTGTTGGCGAGAAAAGCCATGGTAATCATGGTATACCACCTGACTTGGTGGTGAAAAGCATGTTCCTGAACATAATGATGTAAACGCTGCATAGCCTCAGCAAAATCTTGACAGCATAGTCATATAATATTAACTGAAGAGAGGAGAGAGGGGAGGGATGTGTGCCCATGGGTGGGGGTGATAAGGCTTGTGGATGAGGGTTCTAAACTCGCTTCTCCCCTCATGACATCATCGGCTGTTCTCCAAAGTGGGAAAGAGGAATCCAGAACTAATGCTACATGCTTGTCCTTAGGAGAGAAGGAGATAAACATGAAAGGAATCCCAAGTGGGAAAAAATGAGTGGGTGGGCAGGTGTGGCTGTTTTTCTTAAGTAGAAAGACAACTTAAAAAAAGAAACAAAACGAAACCCTGTGCATGTGTAATGTTAATCAAAATAAAAGCAGATTTAAAAGTACATTGACAAGGGGGGAGGGGGTAGGGGAGGGAAGGACTGGAAGTTTGGGATTAGCAGGTGTAAACTATTATATATAAGATGGATAAACAATAAAGTCCTACTGTAGAGCACATGGAGCTCTACCACACTCCATATCCTATGATAAACTATAATGGAAAAGAATATAAAAAAGAACGTCCATATGTCTAGGGCTTCCCAGGTGGCTCAGTGGTAAAGAACCTGCCTGCCAATGCAGGAGACATAAGAGATGCAAGCTTGATCCCTGGGTCAGGAAGATCCCCTGGAGGAGGGCATGGCAACCCATTCCAGTATTCTTGCCTGGAGAATCCCATGGCCAGAGGAGCCTGGCCAGCTATGGGCCATAGGGTTGTAGAGAGCTGACCACTGAAGTGACTGCATGTGTATAACTGAGTCATGTATAACTGAGTGTATAACTGGGTTACTTTGCTGTACAGCAGAGATTGGCACAAAATTGTAAATCAGCTATGTTTTTGTTCAGCCACCTAGTCATATCTGACTCTTTGCGACCCCATGGACTGCAGCATGCAAAGTTTTTTTAAAGTTCATAAACTGAAAAGTGGTTTAAACCCTTTTCTCTGGCAACACAGTCCTTATAGAATGCTTTTCTGCTCTGCTCTCATGATGGGATCTACATGCTCTGAAGTTCCACGATCCTTCTGACCCATATCCCAGGCCAAATGATAAAATGGAAGAGAGAGTAAGGTTCCCTTGAAACAGAGATATTTGGTGGGGATTGTCAAGGCCATGTCTTTGTCACCCCTCTTCCCATACTCATCACAAAAACCACCACAAAACAACAGCAACACAAAAACCCATCACCCTCCTGCTGTCAGTGCTCTGATGGAGATCAAGACATGCAACATAACAGGGAGATTTCCTTTCTCAATATTTCCAGTCTGGCCTCAGTTGAATGACCACAGAATTCAAGCCAATCCAAAATTAACCAATGTGGCAAGGAAGATGACTCTAATGGAAAAAAAAAAAGATCCACATGAAATATTTTTAAAAATATCTGTAATCAAGGGATTTTTCTACCTTGGGAACTGGTTTTTCCACCTCTCTCCTTAGCAGAAGTGGAGACATTTTATTTGACCATGTGAACTGATTCAAGGTAAATCACGTTGGTGGACATGCCATGTAGAATGCAGTTGATGAGCTTGCAGCTGGTATTGAAGACATAGGTCAACCCCTGGGAAGTGGCTATTGGCTGATTTTGTAATTTCAGGCATGTATCTGTGTGCCCCCACTTCAGGTGTGACTCCGTCAGGGGAGCCCTCTTGTGTCACCTCAGAATCATCTGTTTGCACTGAGAACAGAGAGCAGGAGGAAGAGGAGAGCAGACACGTCTCCCGGAGTTTCTGTCCTAACACAAGCTTAAGAACCATTGGGGACACAGACAGACCGATCGCAAAGGTGGGAATTGTGATTTCAAGTTATCTGTACCCATCTGTGGTCTAGATTTATGCCTCTCTTTTTCTTGTTAGTGTCCAGTGTGGTGGAACTCACTCAGGACACCTAGAGAGTTTTCCTGGCATAAAAGCCCCTCGAGGCAAACAGATGCCTCAGACACGATGCTGAATGAATGGACGGTGAACCATTGGGATGATCTCATAGTTGACTGAAAAAAAATCCCAAGTCCCTTTATAATTCATACTTGCATAAAGATGCTTCCCAGTTGGTAGTGGTAAAGAACCCACCTCCAATGCAGGAGATGCAGGTTTGATCCCTGGGTCAGGAAGATCCCCTGGAGGAGGAAATGGCAACCCACTCATTTTCTTGCCTGGGGAATCCCCCAAAACAGAGGAGTCTGGTGGGCTACAGTCAGCGGGTCTCAAAGAGTCGGACAGGACTGAGCATACACACACACATTGAGTAGTAGACATTAAGTAATGATCTAAAACCCGATGCTCAGAGCTGGTTGGATAACTGAGTGACTGAGTTTCCTTAAGTCCAGATAAAAATACAGAGCAGTCTCAGTAGCTTATTGTGTGTCAACAGGGAACTCTCCTGAAGTTAATGCATCTATTAGTTATTAATGGAAACTGAGGAGAACATTGTATTGAGGTTCACACTAGGTAAAGAATCAGGACCCCCAGACCTTGTTCTCATTGAGGACCACATCTCTGACCACACGTTTTTTGGTACCAATTAACCTTTTTTTCCCTCCATTTATTTTCTTTTGCACTTTGTTGCAGGAGATTTCATCTACTGGTGAGCATGGGGCTGGTTGTCCTCTAATCACAGTTGTGGGGTCAGGTTTATCTCTGCCATCTGACTCCTCGGAGGCTAATGACAGACTTCCAGCCCTCAGCAAAGGTCTCGACGTGGGATCATTGGAGACTCACCTGCTGCCCTCCCAGCAGTACAACTCAACAGACCCCACACCATGCGTTTTCTCAGATGCTCAAGAGCCTTCTTCCTTTGTGTCCAAAGGAACCTCTCTCGGCCAAGACCTTGCTACCTCTGCAGCTGCCATCTGTCCTTCCCTGGGGGCAAGAGCAGGCCACACAACCCTGGGAATTCACAGTGTGGAACCACAAGACCACAGCCAGGGTGAAGAGGAGACTCTCACACAAAGCTCCCCAGACAGAAAAACAATAGCAGAGGGTGTGTCCCCAAACCTTTTACCAGGGAAGCCTTCATCTGGGCAGAGAATTTCAGGTTCAGTTACACCAGGGTCCTTTGGAAAAATTCATCTTGAAATACCAGCTTTAGGACCAGTTCAGCTAGTTCACACCAAGAGGAAGGGAAACACAAGTCATGTTTTCCTTCTGGGGGGCAATGTGGGTGTAGGGAAGGGCTGGTCTCCTGCACTCTGGTAGGACCGGACAGTGTGAAATGTCAAGGAACGGGATTCGTGGCTGTAAAGGATGATGCCGTCCCTTCTAACCCAGGGCTGCCCACGGAGATCCCTGCAGCTTCTTTGAAAACCCTTAGGAAGAGAAGTTTGGAAGGAATGAGAAAGCAAACTCGTGTGGAGTCCAGCGACACCAGCAGCGATGATGAAGATCGGTTAGTTATAGAAATCTGATGTTTCCAGAGAAAGATGGTGTCTGTCTTTTCTCCGCTTCCAGAGAAAGATGGTTGATGCTTTGCAGGCAATGCCATCAGGTGGGTGGCAGAAATGAACTCTATTCATGAAGCCCCTGCAGAGAGGAAAGCCATCTGGGGGTCTTTCTGAGATGTTCCCAACCCACTCTGAAACCCAAGCTCAGCCTCACTCCTCCCCAGATGCCCTGCTCACAAGGTGCCATCAGGGCAAAGGTGGCAGTGAAACAAAGTGTAAGAAGGGTTGACCTGCACGAGGACTGTGGCTTGACTCCTAGCTGTGTCCTCCACTTTGGTTCCTCACTGCCTTACCCAGGAAACTGGCATTGGCCCAGAGAGCCACAATTGACTTGCTTCTGAACCAGGGTCAAGGTGACAGGTCTCCTCCATCAGTGAGCTTGGGGTTGGCTTCAAAGAGGGTAATGGTACTTGGGAAAGTTGGGGAAGCCTGCAGAGGAGCTGGGGTGTGAACTGGGCCTTGAGATACTTCTGTTCATTCTGGATTCCTCCAAAAACTGAAGTTTGGGCTCAGTAATTTGCCTCCTTAGTGGAAGTTGTAAATATACTTCAAACTGCCTCTGATCTGGTGAACTACCGAGTGTCTGTCAATGTTGCACACATGGTCAATGCTTACATGTGATTCAATGACACAGCATGTTTAGCTTGTGTTCCTGGTGCCTTTTCTGTGGAGACCTTGGAACCCTTGGTTTTTCCAGCTCTTGCAAAAGGAACATTGTGTTAAAAGTTGGTAGAACAGTCTCCGTAATGAGTCATTTTTGAGGGGGAAAACTCACTTGTTTTCCTCCAATTCTCTCTGTCATATTGTGCTCTGAGCAATTTCAATTAGAGGGTTACATTTTAGTAATCTCTGCAGCTTAAACTGATGCCTGCTCATCGTGATGGGAGCCTTTCAGATTTCCTCCAGGAGCTTCAAGGTTACAAAACTAATTGGAGTTTTGACGCTGTTTTACATCTTGGTAATTTTATTTTGGGGGCTTGGTGTTACTTTGCTGTCAAATTAAATCAGCCTCTGTATTGTGCAAGTCAGAACAGCACAGAGAAAATTCCCCAGGATTCCAAGCCCGGGCACCGCTGTGCAGAAGAAAATAGCTGATGTACGTCAGCGGTGAGCAAAGCCTCCAAGTTACCACACTCTTCTCTTTAAATGGGAGAGGAGAAACTTCAGGAGATCTACACTGCTGCATTTCAATAAAATTTTATACTTGCTTTTGGTATGATTTTGTACCATTTGGAATTTATAGCCCAGCTCTTTTGGCTTCACTTTGATGTAAGGATGTTCCTATGACATAGTTCAAAGGCAACATCTCGCATGGTACGAAGATGCTTTAATGCGTCCTTGTCTGTGATGAAGGACGGTCAGATTTCAAGAGACTTCAAGTGAAGTTTCCAATTTTAGGGTTGTTTATACAGAAACTTTGTGGTAGGGTCAGCTTCTCCTGGTGACTTAGCTTATGTCTGTGGTCATTTCAGATGCGCTTCGACATAGCCTAGTGATTTCAAGTCCAGTCAAGGAAAAGATAAGGAGGAGGCTAGGCATTTGCTTCCTGTACTTTCTAAACCAAACGAAAGTGATGTAATTATCTACCCTTTGATTTATCCTTGCCACTGTAGTGAGAGGAGGTCTAGCAAAGTGGTCTGAGTCCTGCAGGAAGAGGGAGAGAAGGCTGACCTTGTGCAGAGCTGGCTAGGGAATCTTGTGAAGACTTATGCCCTTTTGGCACCTTTTTCTCCTTCTGGGAAGGAGAGAGTAAGACTAGATGCACTGAATGCTGCTCTGGGCCCTGGTTCTCATGAGCGTGGCTTGGAGGAGGGCCTCATGAGGAGTAGTTTTGCACCCAAGAAATTTGGGAGGGGGATGTGGGGAACTAAACCCAATTATTATTTTTTTTGAAGAATGTGGACTCAGGGAGCTCTTTCTAATTTTTTCCCCAGAGTTCCAGGTTTGGGGGGGGGTGCAGTCAACCCATTTCTAAATGGTGGCTTATAATGTAAAATAGAAGCAAAAACAGAACACTACTGTGTGGGAGGAAGCCACATATCTGTAGGATGAGCTAGTTACTTTGTCTTGGGAGGCACTGGTCAGGGGGGAAAACTATGGTCTAGATCCTTCTTTCCGGGTGGTTGCTGAGTTGCTGGCTGCATCACTGTACTGAAGTCAGTACATCACAGCTCCCAATAGCACGACCTCAGGAGAATCAGGTGGGAACTTGATCCTTCCACAATCCATCATTGCTGGCTGCCATATCCCAACGTCCATCAAACATGGCAAAATGCTGATTCCATCCCTAATTCTCTGTGCCTCTCATACAAAAGTGAGCAGGTCACCAATTTTCCTCTCTCTGATGGTCCTTTTAGCTAGTTGGTGGCAATGTTTACAAGTGTACCTTACTTCATATCAACATGAATTTGTGAAAAGCTGTATTTGAGTGGATTAAAAAAAAATTAAAAATGTAGTTTGAATGACCCTAGAGGACTTGGCTCTTGAAAATCATCCCAAGGTAAATATTTTTTTAATGACAAATTCTTTTATAAAGCAACAAACAATCTCTGATTTTATAAGTCTTAATTTTTTCAAGTTCTTAAGGATTCTCTTAAAGTGAACTGCAACTATAGGGGTATATTTTAAGGATATTATTGGTGGGTTGTGGCTCAGAGATTAAAGCGTCTGCCTCCAATGCGGGAGACCCAGGTTCGATCCCTGGGTCGGGAAGATCCCCTGAGAAGGAAATGGCAACCCACTCCAGTATTCTTGCTTGGAGAATCTCATGGACTGAGGAGCCTGGTGGGCTGCAGTCCATGGGGTCACAAAGAGTCGGACACGACTGAGTGACTTTACTTACTTACTTACTTACTATAGAAAATAAAATTTCAGTATTATTGATTGGTCTTTGCTGCTATGACTGTCCAAATGTGTGCCGTGGAATGGTTAAGGGAAAGCAAATTTATTTTAGAAAGGGGCAAAATGGAGTCTAAAAATCAGGGATTCATTCCCCTTTCTCCCCAGTGCTGTTAATTTCATTGTAGCTTGAGGTAAGAGTCTTAATCAATGGGTGTCTCAGCTTTTCCCACAGAGAATAACTCCCAGGATGCTATCATAGACAAAGATAAAGTGCACTTGAAATTCTTTCCTATTTTCTTGAGCGAGGTATACAAATGCCATGAACTGTGATACTCAAGACATCACCAAGTGTGCCCCTCCAGCTGGCCAGATCTCACTTGTTGACGAAGCATAGAGAAAACAGGTTTCACATTCCCCTGCTCTTGGTAAACTATACTATTAAGTGGCTCTTATTGTCATGTTCTTCTTGATGGACAACCTGAATCTTCCTTGATGTGAGGCATGATGGAGACAACTCATGCCTCCTTGATGTAAGACTTGATAGAGACAACTCATGCCTCATGATAGAGACAACTCATGGCCTTTGAGATTCTCAACCAAGCTAATACCCCTCATTTCACAACCCAGGAGAACCTATGGTTCATCTTCCAAGAGGTTAAAGAAAAAAGGGGGGGGGATTGGTGCTTCTGTGTTCTAATCAAAACCCTGTCAACAGCATGATGGATAACCAAGGGCAGGTTAAACTTCCCTCTCCTAAAATCCCTCCTCGAGAGCTCAGATGGGAGAGTGGCCTTGTACCATTGCATTGTGGCCACAGCTCTTGCCATGACAGATGAATGATTTCTGTCTCATGCCAAAGTGTATTTCCTTGCATTTACATTCATTACTTAGAATGACCACATATTCATTTTTTCTCCCAGCATAGAAATTTGCATTTTGTACAAAAATCTGCCCGGTGCAGCAGATTTTGTAGTTATGGAAGCTGTCATCATTATTGGAATGTACCGCTGCTCAAATCTCCAGACATAATTTAATCTGGTGAGGAAAAAAAAATGACCTGCCTGGCTCCATGGAGGTCATATTTCTATAGCCATGGCAAACAGGGCTTGTGTATTTTTTCTCTCTTCAACTGTGACTCCCAGAACTCTTGTGAGGGAGACTGTTTGGCGTTTGAAACACTACATTTCTCAATCTGTAAGCACAGCTTTTTGCTCCTCTTTCCCAGATACTCATTAAACCTAGATGTCAGGACCCAAGAAATCCTATGTGCTATATCTGTACCCTGTACAATCCTTTTCATCCGTGCTTTGTATGTATGTGGGAATACACATCATTCAATCTGAAGTATAGGACATTGAGTGTATTACTTCACCACTGAAAGAAAAAAGAGCCAGGGAAAATAATCAGCTTCTGTCATTTGGAGCCCCAGAGGATGACTCAGTACTTATATATGCAGCCAACTCTTGAGAACTTACTACACTATCCGTTGTTCAGAATCAAGAAGCTGTTGGCTTCTTGGCTGTTTGTTTAAATGTATTTCCTTCTTTATATGGTTAAATTATTTTGTTTTGATAAAAATAAAACTGAAAATAAAAGTGTCTTGTTTGATTTGTTAACATTTTAACTCAAACTACCACCAAAAATATATCCAAGTTGGATATCTGAATATTCCTGAAAAGTTGACCGGACATTTCATCCACCATATTGGTATCGCATTCCACCCAATGAAAGAATTGGGTAATGGCAAATTATCAAATTTTCTTGTGTTGTTCTCTTTCTCCATGTGTCCCTTCTGTCATTGTCTGCCATATTTAAAGGTTCGTAACTTAGAAATGTGTTTTTAAATGTAGCTAGACTTTAAGGCCACATGAGGGCACTATCCACAGTGCAATAATCCCAAACTTTTCCCTGTGGAATTGATGTACTTGGATATTTAATATTATTTATTAACCAAGAAAACATCCTTACTTCAAAAACAGTGCCTCCTTATGAGTATAAATCATGTACTCTTGGCAAGAATAGTAGACTTATTTTTACATACCAACACAGTATTCTATGTCTATACCTCCTGGAGCCATTTGAAGTCAATGGAAACAGAAAGCATTGGGAGGAAAAGTGTGAATGGAAACATGGGAAGAGCAGATATACTAACTGATGGATTTTCATAATTTTTTTTGCTAACTCATCAAACACTTATAGTCATAAACTGATCTATTCTTTACAAACTTCCATCATTTGAGAACCATCTTACTGCTTTTTGCCGTATTTGTCCACATGTGGGTACATTCTTTATCTAATAGTTTTATTTAAATCATCTCTGTTTAAAGAAGCTACTCTTTTTGTAAATTATAGTATCTGTGAAATCTCAGCCTTAATTTGGTAGTTGTTAAATATCATCTTTGTACTACCCAGGATAGCCCCTCCCATACACACACTCTGGCGGGAAACATGGAACTAATCTAACAGATACTTGTGTTAGTTTCTTGAGTTATTCCAGTTTTTATTAAGCTCAGCTCTCTCTCAAGCCAACAGAACTGGTGAGGGCAAGTTGTACTGTAGGTTTATCAGGTAAGTGTCTTCAGTCAAACTTTACAGCTGAGCAATTAACATTCCAAGTCAAAGGACGCTCACATCCATTCCTCTCGAAGGAACAATCATATAATAGCTGGTTGTGTCAATATATTTCTTAATGTTTTGTTTTTTTATTGGTTGGTTGGTTAGTGAATATAGAATGATACATGAGAAAGTGTATTAGGGATTCATGCTGAACCACCAGCAGTCCCTTCAGTTCTGATGAAAGACCAGCTTCCTTACTCTTGAATCTGAAGCAAATGGATTTGGCTGTGCTAACAGCCACCGAGAACAAGTCTCCAGTGGCGTATTTGGGGACAGCCTGTTAATCTCCAGGCTGCAAACACAGAAGGAACTTCTTGGTGGCATCTAAGCATTTGTCCCCAGCTGTGAATGACGTCTGTTCTCAGTCTCCCTCAGCTTCTGCCAGAGGCAAATTAAACACTCTTTACCTCTGAGGATCAAGCATTAGTCCATGTGATTTCTATCCATAAGTAGAGGAACTATTCTCTGGATAAATGCAGGTGTGAATGGGTTCCTATAGAAAATTGGCAGCTTTGTATGTGCAGCATCTGTGGATGGGGCTCAGTCCTGTCTCTGACCTCAGTGGCAGTCGAGTCGTCTTTTATGTGTATGTTGCATGACACTGGCAAGAATTCATTAGAATTCAGCAGAAATTTGTTCAGACAGAGTCCCTAGACTTCATCATAAAGAAAAGGTCAGGTATCTAGGCTTGTTTTTTTTCTATATGTTAGAGTTCCCATAAGACATGTTTGCTCTATGGAGTCTCACCCTATGCCCAGGTGTGCACACGTAAGCCATACTCTACTCAGAAAGTCCCCTTCTTGTTAAAATAAAGAGCTGGGTGGTGGCAGTCCATGAAGTACATAATGAGACAGCCACATAAACAGCCCCAAAGATACCCCCTTGGAGGCAGGGCATGGTGTCTTGAGGTTCTTAGCAACTGGGACAATGCCTAGTTCATAGCAAGCATTAATGTACATCTGCTAAGTGAAGGGACAGAAATGGCTCACTAGGCATCAAGGGGAAAAAAGAGTCTAAGATGCGTGACTTGGCTCCACCCCTTTTCTGATTATCGCCTCATTATCAGAGACGAACAAAGTCATCTAGAGATGCTACTCAGTATCCTACAACCTGCTTGGAAAAGACTTGGTGACAGGGTTGTGTTTCTTCTCACTGATATAAAGCAAAGAATATTTAGAATATAGTCCTTGTGCTAACGGCACATAGCCTTCTGACAGCACACATCTTAGTATAAAAAGGGGCACATGTTAATGAGCTCTCAAAGCACTGGGTCTGGACCAGGAAGACACAACGGCAGTCGGAAGCATAGCTGTCGCGGTTGTGAAAACGTGCCTACCAGGTGCTCTGGCTTTGGTGGCCAGACGCTCCTGGTGTTCTGTATCCCTTTGCCAGGCATCGTGCAGCTATTCTCATTGCTGCGTTTGGCACTTTCTTCCCATCTTCTCCAGCTCTCTTTCCCTCCTGATCTCTAGGACACTGGGCTCTCAGCCCTTTTGCTCCCTTTCACACATGCCCTCTGTCCTTTTGCTTCACCCTTGTCTTCTTTCCACCCTGTAGACATTGGTATTCTCTGTGATGCTTGCCGCTCTTCAGTCCCTTAGATTCTTTCCTTTATTCATGATTCAACTCCAGGGTGCTTCAGCCCCCAAAGTCTGACTCATCTACAGTGGAACTCATTCTTTGCCTCTATCCTGCCCCACCCAACCCAAGTGTACTCCTCCTGGTGGTCTTTCTCAGGCCTGATGGTGGCCGTGACCTCACACTTATCATTTCCACCGAAAACCTGACCTCGTCATAGACGCTTCGTCCTCGCTTTTCTCCGCTGCGCTGATGATTACGAAGTTGTGGGGCACCTTGCTCCTGCGTATTTCTGAGCGCCGCGCCCTCCTCTTCAGCCTCTTTGCTCTTGGCTGAAGCATTTCCACTGAAAACCTGACCTCGTCATAGACGCTTCGTCCTCGCTTTTCTCCGCTGCACTGATGATTACGAAGTTGTGCAGCACCTTGCTCCTGCGTATTTCTGAGCGCCGCGCCCTCCTCTTCAGCTTCTTTGCTCTTGGCTGAGACCTGTTCTTCTCTCATTAGGCTCTTCCATCTGACACCCCTGCGCTAATACCCTATATTCATAATCATTAACATTTAAGCAATGCTCGTTCAGTACAAATCGGCTCATCCAGCCACTCTTTCTGAAATCTTTATTGAATCCTGCTGCTCTTGAGTTTGATTTCAGTGCCCTCAGTATGCTCTCTGTGGGGTCATTATCATCTGCCCCTATGTAAATTGCAATAGTTGTCTATTACTGCATAGCGTATACCCCAAAATCCAGCAGACTAAAGCAGCAGACCCGCTCCCAGTGCCTGTGTCCACAGTTCAGCCGGAGCCTCTGGCAGACACAATGGCACTCAGGCTTCCTTGGCCTGCAATCACCTTAAAGTCTGGCTGGTTTGGGGGTTTCAGCAGAGCTCAGATGCTCAGTAGCTATTGATTATATACCCTTAGTTTCTTGCCATTTTTGTCTTGTTAAGGTTACTCACAAAATGGCAGCTTTTCCCCTGAGAAGGCTCTGAGAAAGAATGAGAAAGGAGAAGCAAGGTGGAAGTTAGGGAATGTTTGAAGCCCAGTCTTAGGAATGACATGCCATCACTTATGCCATCTTTTACTTGGTAGAGAACAGTCACTAGGGCTGAGCATAATAAGGATGTGTGTGTGTGTGTGTGTGTGTCTGTCTGTCTGTCTGTCTGTCTGTGTATCTGCGTGTGTGTGTCAGTATGCTCAGTCATAATTAGCTCTGTGACCCCATGGACTGTAGCCTGCCAGCCTCCTCTGTCCATGGAATCTCCCAGGCAAGAATAATGGAGTAGGTTGCCATTTTCTCCTCTGGGGGATCTTCCTGACCCAGGGATCAAACCTGTGTCTCTTAGTGTCTGACCCAGGGATCAACCAATGTCTCCTGCACGGGCTTGTGCCCATGGGAAGCCCCAACCACAGTAAAGAGTGGGGAGTCGAAAAGGCATTAACACCAGCAGGGTTATCTTAGAGGCGGCCCACCACATTCACAGCGTGGCATAATCTCCTATAACTCCCTCTGGTCCCTGGCTTTTGTCAGGAGATATTTAAACATACTCCATTGTTCTCGAATCTGCTTTCGCACATACTGCTGCTTTTTTCTGAAACACATTGCTTCCCCTAGACAGACTGAACCACAGTCATTTACACTTCCCTTTCGGGACAGCCTCCTCTCTAAGGTCTTCCCTGGACTCTCTTATGTCTTCTGTTCCTTTGCAGTCATCTATTATTGTATGTGTTATGTGATACTGAATTTATTAGTTTATCAATTCTCCATTAGACTGTGAGGTCCTTGAAAATATGAGCTCTGTTACATTCACTGCTCCTTGAATAAATATCAATAAATTATAAATTCGCACATACTGTTTCTTTTTTCTGAAACACATTGCTTTCCCTAGACAGACTGAACCACAGTCATTTACACTTCCCTTTCAGGACAGCCTCCCCTCTAAGGTCTTCGCTGGACTCTCTTATGTCTTCTGTTCCTTTGCAGTCATCTATTATTGTATGTGTTATGTGATACTGAATTTATTAGTTTATCAATTCTCCATTAGACTGTGAGGTCCTTGAAAATATGAGCTCTGTTACATTCACTGCTCCTTGAATAAATATCAATAAATTATAAAATAAGCTGAATAGTCTAATGGATAGCTACACTATCATTTTAAAGATTTTTTGTATCTAGTTTTATGTTGTATCATTATAATACCATCAATTCTATGAAAATAAGACATGCTACTAGTGAAAAGATAAATTCAGTAAATTATCATTACCTTTTATGCATTGTGTTGATTATTGGGCAAAAAATACAGTGTAAATTATGGTCTCTTCAAGGAGCTCATAATTTAAAGGTGGAAGGGTATATTAAAGATAAACCTGCAAATCTCAGCTTTATCTTCTTTAGTTATGCTTCTTCGATGAGTCTACAAGTTTTTCAGCCCTTATAACAGCAATATTGATATCTACTTCAGGGAGTACTGCAAACATTAATTTTCATCGTCTTCTTAATATAATATTTTTGGTGTTATCTTTGATATCGGTCATTGTACTGTGAGGTAGCCTATAAATCTTTTTCTACCAGTCTTATTCTCTTCTATTGAATGCAAAATTAAATGTGGGATGACTTCAGCAATTAGGAAATGTTAAATGACAATATTATTTTCCCTGATCCGATTCTTTGTGACCCTGTGGTGCATAGCCTGCCAGGTTTCTCTGTCCATGGAATTCTCTAGGCAAGAACACTAGAGTGGGTTGCCATGCCCTCCTCCAGGGGATCTTCTTGACCCAGGAATCAAACCCGCATTTCTTATGTCTCCTGTATTGGTGGAAGGGTTCTTTACCACTAGTGACACCTGGGAGGCCCCTTCTTGATTCAATAAACAGATTTACTTGTATGGTACAGTGGTGGTAAAAAATGTGATTAAAGATAACATGACAATATAAAAAAATAATTAAATGTAATAAAATATATTTTAATTTACTACATGGCTCAAAAAATGACAAATATTTTCTTAGCAATTGTTTATAATAATGATTTAAATATTAAAATTTTAGACATTTCAGAGACAAATAATTGAGTAGAAAATCATTATTTAGTGGTTTATTTATGGAATAGTGTATAAATGACAGCAGTGACCTTGACATTGAAAAAGTAAAGTCATAAAGAGGAAAATGTTGGGATGAGCAGTGTTAGATAGGTATAGTAAGTCATAATATCTTTACTTGAAATTTATTTGAAATTTATAAGTCGCTGAACTTTTTTGAGTGTGTTTGCATATACAAATTGGAGCTCATACCGATCTCACAGGGTACTGTAAAGATTGTGATGATTTAAATAAACTGCCTTTACATAATAAACATTCACAAAACATTAGTTTTCTGATATTCTTGCTTTGCTGATTGATTTTGAGAAGAAAAATTGGATCAGCTATAATATGAGCATGGTAAGGTCAGAAGATGTCAAGTCCCTTGAGAGCCAGAATCATCAGCTATTTTATGACTAAGATGATGCATACTTCTAATTCTTATTTGATTTAAAATTCCATCAAAATTTAACTAATTTTAACTAAGTTACCCTGATAGATATAATGTTCCTCTTTGTATTTATATATATATATACATCTGGAGGAAGGCACGGTGACCCAATCCAGTATTCTTGCCTGAAGAATCCCCATGGAAAGAGGACCTGGCAGGTTACAGTTCATATGGTTGCACAGAGTCAAACACTACTGAAGCTACTTAATATGGCATGCTGCTGCTGCTGCTAAGTCACTTCAGTTGTGTCCGACTCTGTGTTACCCCATAGATGGCAGCGCACAGGCTCCCCCGTCCCTGGGATTCTCCAGGCAAGAACACTGGAGTGGGTGGCCATTTCCTTCTCCAATGCATGAAAGTGAAAAGTGAAAGTGAAGTTTTTCAGTCATGTCTGACTCTTAGCGACCCCATGGACAGCAGCCTACCAGGCTACCTGGCAGGTTACAGTTCATATGGTTGCACAGAGTCAAACACTACTGAAGCTACTTAATATGGCATGCTGCTGCTGCTGCTAAGTCACTTCAGTTGTGTCCGACTCTGTGCGACCCCATAGATGGCAGCCCACAGGCTCCCCCGTCCCTGGGATTCTCCAGGCAAGAACACTGGAGTGGGTGGCCATTTCCTTCTCCAATGCATGAAAGTGAAAAGTGAAAGTGAAGTTTTTCAGTCATGTCTGACTCTTAGCGACCCCATGGATGGCAGCCTACCAGGCTCCTCCGTGCATGGGATTTTCCAGGCAAGAGTACTGGAGTGGGTGCCATCGCCTTCTCTGTAACATGGCATGACACACACACACATATTTATACACACATGAAAAGTGAAAGTGTTAGTTGCTCAGTTGTGTCCAAATCTTTGAGACCTCGTGGACTGTAGCCCACCAGGTTCCTCTATCGGTGGAATTCTCCAGGCAAGAATACTGGAGTGGGTATTCTTGAATTAGACAGGAAAAGTTTACAATGAGAAAGTAGAATCCTGAATCCCAGCATACTCCACATGACTACAAGTCCTTGCACTGCTTTATTCATGTTTGTCCCATCTCCAGAATGTTCATTTTTTGAAGTTTCTGGGTTTTTAGAAAAATGAAGGATGGAGGAGAATTTACATGGGAATCAGGATTTAATGTTATCTGGAGTACTTTTGCCTTTTTCTACCGTCTATGATCTTCTCACAGCCAGAATACTGGAGTGGTTTGCCATTCCCTCTTCCACTGTACTTTTTCTTAATTGTGGAAGTGATCCTGAATGCAATATTGGGTTGTCTAAAATGTTATTCAGGCTTTTCCACATGCTGTTATGGAATATTTTAACATTTTAGGAAAAATTGAGGCTGTTTGGGTGAAGAAAATGGAGAGATATTGCAGATGTCTAGCCATATGAAAGATTCAGATGCAAGGGTGCTATGTTTTTGCTTCAGATTCATCATTAAGTGGCTTCCCTCATAGCTCAGTTGGTAAAGAATCTGCTTGCAACTCAGGAGACCCCAGTTCGATTCCTGGGTCGGGAAGATCCACTGGAGCAAGAATAGGTTACCCACTCTAGTATTCTTGGGCTTCCCTGGTGGCTCAGCTGGTAAAGAATCCACCTGCCATGTGAGAGACCTAGGTTTGATCCCTGGGTCGGAAAGATCCTCTGGAGAAGGGAAAGGCTACCCACTCCAGTATTCTGGCCTGGAGAATTCCATGGACTATACAGTCCATGAGGTCCCAAAGAGTTGGACACAACTGAGCAACTTTAACTTTGTCATTAAGTCCTGGAAAAGAAATGTCCAAAAACTTAAAACCTTACAGGAAGCTTTCTTTCCATGATGATTCTGAAGGCATTTGGAAAGGCAAAATGCTGAGAATTTAGCAGAGCTGCTGTGACTAGCAGATAGTCACCTAGAGTCTTTGTTTTTGGTTGAATGCATCTAACGGCACCACCTGTATACTGGCCGAACAATTAATTATATGAAAACAACTTTGACAAAGCACTTGAGAAGTCTGTTTCTTCATACTTTGAAGGCATTAGTTGCTCAGTCATGTTTGACTCTTTGGACCCCATGGACTGTAGCCCGCCAGGCTCCTCTGCCCTTGGGATTCTTCAGGCAAGGACACTGAAAGAAGTGGGTATCTGTGCCCTTCTCCAGAATATCTTCTCAGCCCAGGGATGGAACGTGGGTCTCCTACATTGCATGTGGGTTCTTGACTGCCTGAGTCATCAGGGAAACTGTCATACTAAAAATCTGTCCCATGTCATAGGATTATAATTTTCTAAAAAGATACTTTCTCACAGCTTTTAGTGGGATATTATGACCTAGAGTCTTTGTTTTTGGTTGAATGCATCTAACGGCACCACCTGTATACTGGCCGAACAATTAATTATATGAAAACAACTTTGACAAAGCACTTGAGAAGTCTGTTTCTTCATACTTTGAAGGCATTAGTTGCTCAGTCATGTTTGACTCTTTGGACCCCATGGACTGTAGCCCGCCAGGCTCCTCTGCCCTTGGGATTCTTCAGGCAAGGACACTGAAAGAAGTGGGTATCTGTGCCCTTCTCCAGAATATCTTCTCAGCCCAGGGATGGAACGTGGGTCTCCTACATTGCATGTGGGTTCTTGACTGCCTGAGTCATCAGGGAAACTGTCTTACTAAAAATCTGTCCCATGTCATAGGATTATAATTTTCTAAAAAGATACTTTCTCACAGCTTTTAGTGGGATATTATGATATACATAAATGCAAAATTTATTATTTTCATAGGATTTGGTAGAAATTCCAAGATATTATTACTGTTATAAAAAATGACTTTTACTAAATTTGTTTTTGCTACATTCATAACCTGTAATAATCAGGTTTCTTTGTGCTGTCAATTTTTTAAATTAATGCAATTGTTTAATTATCTGCTCTGCTGAAGTGGCAAAGTCTCAGTATGGTATATTCACCTTTGGAAACTATATCTAATTTTCAGCATATTTTGCTTCGTGAAAATTTAACCAAAACCCTCTGAAATGCAAAACTTCCCAGCCCTTATCCTTTTAACAGTCCTATGGAGAACCCTGTATACTGCATCTATGTATTTTCCTTGTCAAATATTATCTTTAAATGTAGTTATCATAATAAAATTACAGTCCATAAAGAGTTGGACATGACTGAAGTGACTTAGCAACACACAAAGGCATCATAAGAAAATAAGAGGAAATATCAATTGCTTTCCTTTTCTAAAATTATTATAACCTGCCTATGAGTGTGGCTGTTTGTAACACAGACACTCCATAATACGGGTGAAAAATTGGACTTTATCACTTAAGCAGTTTCATTAAAGCAGTGAGTCTGGGTGATGTTTCATGGAGCAAATAAGCCACAGTGAGCAGGAACTACTACAGAGCCTAGAATCTTGTATGGATCTTTAGTAGACAGGTAGACAGACAGATAGACTGACAGGCAGATTGACAGATACATAGAGATGTATGTACATGCTTAGTCACTTCAGTTGTGTTCAACTCTTTGTGACCCCATGGACTGTAGCTGGCCAGGCTCCTCTGTCCATGGGATTCTCCAGCAAGAACACAGGAGTGGGTTGCCATGCCCTCCTCCAGGGAATCTCCCTGTCTTGGTGATTGAACCCTCGACTCCAGCCCCATGTTTCCTGCTTTGCAGGCAGGCTCTTTCCCATTGAGTCCCTGGGAAGCCCATAGAGATGTGTGGTAGCATCTTTAACTCTATCCCTGTTTACTGTTGCCAATGCTAACTGGAAACCATATAAGGAAAAGAATTCTCAAGAACTGGTGTGTCACCCAATACAAACTGATACATTACAATGGAACCATAATCATGCATATTTCAACATCTTTCAACTTTTCTTTTCCTCCACTTATTTCAGTTCAGTTCAGTCACTCAGTCATGTCCAACTCTTTGCGACTCCATGAACCACAGCAAATTGAGTGCAGCACTTTCACAGCATTATCTTTCAGGATTTGAAACAGGTCAACTGGAATTCCAACACCTCCACTAGCTTTGTTCGTAGTGATGCTTTCTAAGGCCCACTTGACTTCACATTCCAAGATGTCTGGCTCTAGATTAGTCAACACATCATCATGATTATCTGGGTCATGAAGATCTTTTTTGTACAGTTCTTTTGTGTATTCCTGCTACCTCTTCTTAATGTCTTCTGCTCCTGTTAGGTCCAGACCATTTCTGTCCTTTATCAAGCCCATCTTTGCATGAAATGTTCCCTTGGTATCTCTAATTTTCTTGAAGAGATCTCTAGTCTTTCCCATTCTGTTGTTTTCCTCTATTTCTTTGCATTGATTGCTGAAGAAGGCTTTCTTATCTCTTCTTGTTATTCTTTGGAACTCTGCATTCAGATGCTTATATCTTTCCTTTACTCCTTTGCTTTTCACTTCTCTTCTTTTCACAGCTATTTGTAAGGCCTCCCCAGACAGCCATTTTGCCTTTCTGCATTTCTTTTCCATGGGGATGGTCTTGATCCCTGTCTCCTGTACAATGTCACGAACCTCATTCCATAATTCATCAGGCACTCTATCTATCAGATCTAGGCCCTTAAATCTATTTCTCACTTCTACTTTATAGTCATAAGTGATCTGATTTAGGTCATACCTGAATGGTCTAGTGGTTTTCCCTACTTTCTTCAATTTAAGTCTGAATTTGGCAATAAGGAGTTCATGATCTGAGCCACAGTCAGCTCCCGGTCTTGTCTTTGCTGACTGTATAGAGCTTCTCCATCTTTGGCTGCAAAGAATATAATCAATCTGATTTCGGTGTTGACCATCTGGTGATGTCCATGTGTAGAGTCTTCTCTTGTGTTGTTGGAAGAGGGTGTTTGCTATGACCAGTGTGTTCTCTTGGCAAAACTCTATTAGCCTTTGCCCTCCTCATTCCATATTCCAAGGCCAAATTTGCCTGTTACTCCAGGTGTTTCTCGATTTCCTACTTTTGCATTCCAGTCCCCTATAATGAAAAGGATATCTTTTTTGATTGTTAGTTCTAAAAGGTCTTGTAGGTCTTCATAAAACCATTCAACTTCAGCTTCTTCAGCATAGACTTGGGGCAAAGGCTTGGATTACTGTGATATTGAATGGTTTGCCTTGGAAATGAATGGAGACATTCTGTCGTTCTTGAGATTGCATCCAAGTACTGCATTTTGGACTCTTGTTGACCATGATGGCTACTCCATTTCTTCTAAGGGATTCCTGCCCACGGTAGTAAATATAATGGCCATATGAGTTAAATTCACCCATTCCAGTCCATTTTAGTTTGCTGATTCCTAGAA
This sequence comes from Aepyceros melampus, assembly GCA_006408695.1. Taxonomy (NCBI): domain Eukaryota; kingdom Metazoa; phylum Chordata; class Mammalia; order Artiodactyla; family Bovidae; genus Aepyceros; species Aepyceros melampus. The sequence continues at coordinate 536,732 of SJXQ01005947.1, read as the reverse complement.
TGTCGACGTTCAATCTTGCCATCTCCTGTTTGACCACTTCCAGTTTGCCGTGATTCATGGACCTAACATTCCAGGTTCCTATGCAATATTGCTCTTTACAGCATCAGACCTTACTTCTATTACAGCATTGGACCTTACTTCACATCCATACTGGGTATTGTTTTTCCTTTGGGTCCATCTCTTCATTCTTTCTGGAGTTATTTCTCCACTGATCTCCAGTAGCATATTGGGCACCTACTGACCTGAGGAGTTCCTCTTTCAGAATCCTATCATTTTGCCTTTCCATACTGTTCATGGGGTTCTCAAGTCAAGAATAATGAAGTGGTTTGCCATTCCCTTCTCTAGTGGACCACTTTCTGTCAGACCTCTCCACCATGACCCGCCCGACTTGGGTGGCCCCACATGGCATGGCTTAGTTTCATTGAGTTAGACAAGGCTGTGGTCCTAGTGTGATTAGATTGACTAGTTTTCTGTGATTATGGTTTCAGTGTGTCTTCCCTCTGATGCCCTCTCACAATACCTACCGTCTTACTTGGGTTTCTCTTAACTTGGATATGTGGTATCTCTTCACAGCTGCTCCAGCAAAGCGTAGCCTCTGCTCCTTACTTTGGACGAGGGGTATCTCCTCACTGCCACCCCTCCTGACCTTGAACGTGGAGTAGCTCCTCTCGGCCCTCCTGCACCTGTGCAGCCACAGCTCCTTGGACGTGGGGTTGCTCCTGTGCCACTAAAATATGTGAAAATAAGAGAAAAGCTTGTTTTAAAATATTAACTGAATATATTTGTAATCAAAGATGGGCTTGATAAGGACAGAAATGGTCTGGACCTAACAGAAGCAGAAGATATTAAGAAGANGAGAATCTCATGGACTGAGGAGCCTGGTGGGCTGCAGTCCATGGGGTCACAAAGAGTCGGACACGACTGAGTGACTTTACTTACTTACTTACTTACTATAGAAAATAAAATTTCAGTATTATTGATTGGTCTTTGCTGCTATGACTGTCCAAATGTGTGCCGTGGAATGGTTAAGGGAAAGCAAATTTATTTTAGAAAGGGGCAAAATGGAGTCTAAAAATCAGGGATTCATTCCCCTTTCTCCCCAGTGCTGTTAATTTCATTGTAGCTTGAGGTAAGAGTCTTAATCAATGGGTGTCTCAGCTTTTCCCACAGAGAATAACTCCCAGGATGCTATCATAGACAAAGATAAAGTGCACTTGAAATTCTTTCCTATTTTCTTGAGCGAGGTATACAAATGCCATGAACTGTGATACTCAAGACATCACCAAGTGTGCCCCTCCAGCTGGCCAGATCTCACTTGTTGACGAAGCATAGAGAAAACAGGTTTCACATTCCCCTGCTCTTGGTAAACTATACTATTAAGTGGCTCTTATTGTCATGTTCTTCTTGATGGACAACCTGAATCTTCCTTGATGTGAGGCATGATGGAGACAACTCATGCCTCCTTGATGTAAGACTTGATAGAGACAACTCATGCCTCATGATAGAGACAACTCATGGCCTTTGAGATTCTCAACCAAGCTAATACCCCTCATTTCACAACCCAGGAGAACCTATGGTTCATCTTCCAAGAGGTTAAAGAAAAAAGGGGGGGGGATTGGTGCTTCTGTGTTCTAATCAAAACCCTGTCAACAGCATGATGGATAACCAAGGGCAGGTTAAACTTCCCTCTCCTAAAATCCCTCCTCGAGAGCTCAGATGGGAGAGTGGCCTTGTACCATTGCATTGTGGCCACAGCTCTTGCCATGACAGATGAATGATTTCTGTCTCATGCCAAAGTGTATTTCCTTGCATTTACATTCATTACTTAGAATGACCACAGTATTCATTTTTTCTCCCAGCATAGAAATTTGCATTTTGTACAAAAATCTGCCCGGTGCAGCAGATTTTGTAGTTATGGAAGCTGTCATCATTATTGGAATGTACCGCTGCTCAAATCTCCAGACATAATTTAATCTGGTGAGGAAAAAAAAATGACCTGCCTGGCTCCATGGAGGTCATATTTCTATAGCCATGGCAAACAGGGCTTGTGTATTTTTTCTCTCTTCAACTGTGACTCCCAGAACTCTTGTGAGGGAGACTGTTTGGCGTTTGAAACACTACATTTCTCAATCTGTAAGCACAGCTTTTTGCTCCTCTTTCCCAGATACTCATTAAACCTAGATGTCAGGACCCAAGAAATCCTATGTGCTATATCTGTACCCTGTACAATCCTTTTCATCCGTGCTTTGTATGTATGTGGGAATACACATCATTCAATCTGAAGTATAGGACATTGAGTGTATTACTTCACCACTGAAAGAAAAAAGAGCCAGGGAAAATAATCAGCTTCTGTCATTTGGAGCCCCAGAGGATGACTCAGTACTTATATATGCAGCCAACTCTTGAGAACTTACTACACTATCCGTTGTTCAGAATCAAGAAGCTGTTGGCTTCTTGGCTGTTTGTTTAAATGTATTTCCTTCTTTATATGGTTAAATTATTTTGTTTTGATAAAAATAAAACTGAAAATAAAAGTGTCTTGTTTGATTTGTTAACATTTTAACTCAAACTACCACCAAAAATATATCCAAGTTGGATATCTGAATATTCCTGAAAAGTTGACTGGACATTTCATCCACCATATTGGTATCGCATTCCACCCAATGAAAGAATTGGGTAATGGCAAATTATCAAATTTTCTTGTGTGTTCTCTTTCTCCATGTGTCCCTTCTGTCATTGTCTGCCATATTTAAAGGTTCGTAACTTAGAAATGTGTTTTTAAATGTAGCTAGACTTTAAGGCCACATGAGGGCACTATCCACAGTGCAATAATCCCAAACTTTTCCCTGTGGAATTGATGTTACTTGGATATTTAATATTATTTATTAACCAAGAAAACATCCTTACTTCAAAAACAGTGCCTCCTTATGAGTATAAATCATGTACTCTTGGCAAGAATAGTAGACTTATTTTTACATACCAACACAGTATTCTATGTCTATACCTCCTGGAGCCATTTGAAGTCAATGGAAACAGAAAGCATTGGGAGGAAAAGTGTGAATGGAAACATGGGAAGAGCAGATATACTAACTGATGGATTTTCATAATTTTTTTTGCTAACTCATCAAACACTTATAGTCATAAACTGATCTATTCTTTACAAACTTCCATCATTTGAGAACCATCTTACTGCTTTTTGCCGTATTTGTCCACATGTGGGTACATTCTTTATCTAATAGTTTTATTTAAATCATCTCTGTTTAAAGAAGCTACTCTTTTTGTAAATTATAGTATCTGTGAAATCTCAGCCTTAATTTGGTAGTTGTTAAATATCATCTTTGTACTACCCAGGATAGCCCCTCCCATACACACACTCTGGCGGGAAACATGGAACTAATCTAACAGATACTTGTGTTAGTTTCTTGAGTTATTCCAGTTTTTATTAAGCTCAGCTCTCTCTCAAGCCAACAGAACTGGTGAGGGCAAGTTGTACTGTAGGTTTATCAGGTAAGTGTCTTCAGTCAAACTTTACAGCTGAGCAATTAACATTCCAAGTCAAAGGACGCTCACATCCATTCCTCTCGAAGGAACAATCATATAATAGCTGGTTGTGTCAATATATTTCTTAATGTTTTGTTTTTTTATTGGTTGGTTGGTTAGTGAATATAGAATGATACATGAGAAAGTGTATTAGGGATTCATGCTGAACCACCAGCAGTCCCTTCAGTCTGATGAAAGACCAGCTTCCTTACTCTTGAATCTGAAGCAAATGGATTTGGCTGTGCTAACAGCCACCGAGAACAAGTCTCCAGTGGCGTATTTGGGGACAGCCTGTTAATCTCCAGGCTGCAAACACAGAAGGAACTTCTTGGTGGCATCTAAGACATTTGTCCCCAGCTGTGAATGACGTCTGTTCTCAGTCTCCCTCAGCTTCTGCCAGAGGCAAATTAAACACTCTTTACCTCTGAGGATCAAGCATTAGTCCATGTGATTTCTATCCATAAGTAGAGGAACTATTCTCTGGATAAATGCAGGTGTGAATGGGTTCCTATAGAAAATTGGCAGCTTTGTATGTGCAGCATCTGTGGATGGGGCTCAGTCCTGTCTCTGACCTCAGTGGCAGTCGAGTCGTCTTTTATGTGTATGTTGCATGACACTGGCAAGAATTCATTAGAATTCAGCAGAAATTTGTTCAGACAGAGTCCCTAGACTTCATCATAAAGAAAAGGTCAGGTATCTAGGCTTGTTTTTTTTCTATATGTTAGAGTTCCCATAAGACATGTTTGCTCTATGGAGTCTCACCCTATGCCCAGGTGTGCACACGTAAGCCATACTCTACTCAGAAAGTCCCCTTCTTGTTAAAATAAAGAGCTGGGTGGTGGCAGTCCATGAAGTACATAATGAGACAGCCACATAAACAGCCCCAAAGATACCCCCTTGGAGGCAGGGCATGGTGTCTTGAGGTTCTTAGCAACTGGGACAATGCCTAGTTCATAGCAAGCATTAATGTACATCTGCTAAGTGAAGGGACAGAAATGGCTCACTAGGCATCAAGGGGAAAAAAGAGTCTAAGATGCGTGACTTGGCTCCACCCCTTTTCTGATTATCGCCTCATTATCAGAGACGAACAAAGTCATCTAGAGATGCTACTCAGTATCCTATGAAGCACAGAATGGTCCCCACCAAGAAGTATCCAGTCTCAATGCCAATACTGCTGAGGTTCAGAAACTCTGGTCTAAGAAGGTCACAGCTATTAGAGATCCCAGAGCAGCCTTATACTTGGACTGGATGACAAGACTAGAAGGGGGAGAAAGACTTGCCTTGGCAGGACCAGAAGCAGAGTCTAGGCTCCATATCCCAGTCCTGATGCTTTCTGTTACATCACCTCTGGAACTTCCCCAGTTGTGTTCAGTTCAGTTCAGTTCAGTCACTTAGTCCTGTCTGACTCTTTGCGACCCCATGGACTCCAGCATGCCAGGTTTTCCTGTTCATCACCAACTCTTGAAGCTTGCTCAAATGCATGTCCATTGAGTGGGTTATGCCATCCAACCAACTCATCCTCTGTCATCCCCTTCACCTCCTGCCTTCAATCTTTCCCAGCATCAGGGTCTTTCTCAATGAGTCAGCTCTTTGCATCAGGTGACCAAAGTATTGGAGCTTCAGCTTCAGCATCAGTCCTTCCAATGAATACTCAGGACTGATTTCCTTTAGGATTGACTGGTTTGATCTCCTTGCAGCCTAAGGGACTCTCAAGAGTCTTCTCTAATACCACAGTTCAAAAGCATCAATTCTTTGGCGCTCAGTTTTCTTTATGGTCCAGCTCTCACATCCATACGTGACTACTGGAGAAACCATAGCTTTGACTAGACGGACCTTTATTGGCAATGTCTCTGCTTTTTAATATGCTGTCTGGGTTGATCATCAGTTCAGTTCAGTCGCGCAGTCGTGTCCGACTCTTTGCGATCCCATGAATTGCAGTACACCAGGCCTCCCTGTCCATCACCAACTCCCAGAGTTCACTCAGACTCACGTCCATTGAGTCCGTGATGCCATCCAGCCATCTCATCCTCGGTCGTCCCCTTCTCCTCCTGCCCCCAATCCCTCCCAGCTCTTCGCATAAGGTGGCTAAAGTACTGGAGCTTCAGTTTTAGCATCATTCCTTCCAAAGAAATCCCAGGGTTGATCTCCTTCAGAATGGACTGGTTGGATCTCCCTGCAGTCCAAGGGACTCTCAAGAGTCTTCTCCAACACCACAGTTCAAAAGCATCAATTTTCTGTGCTCAGCCTTCTTCACAGTCCAACTCTCACATCCATACATGACCACAGGAAAAACCATAGCCTTGACTAGACGGACCTTAGTTGGCAAAGTAATGTCTCTGCTTTTGAATATGCTATCTAGGTTGGTCATAACTTTTCTTCCAAGGAGTAAGCGTCTTTAATTTCATGGCTGCAATCACCATCGGTGATTTTGGAGTGATTTTGGAGCCCAAGAAAATAAAGTCTGTCACTGTTTCCCCATCTATTTGCCGTGAAGTGATGGGATTGGATGCCATGATCTTAGTTTTTTTAATGTTGAATTTTAAGCCAGTTTTTTCACTCTCCTCTTTCACTTTCAATCAAGAGACATTAGGACATGCATTTTGAATCCATACACTGTAGACCATCTATGGGTTATGGTCCAATTAACTTCATTTTTTTCACTCTTCATTCCACTTTGAGGAGAAAGAACTAAGACATGGGAACTTAAGTCCATGTGAACAGATGTTTGAATATTGACTAGATATCCAGCAAATACAGATCTAAAGATCAGCTTTTACTGTGAGGGTAGATGCAACCCAGAGTCCCAAACAGTCTTCACTGACCTCTATGACCAAATGGAATGAAAGAGCATGAATACTGCTGCTGGGAACCAAGGAGTTTTCAGATCTGGTTTTGTTCTTTTTTAGTCACTAAGTAGTGCCCAACTCTTTGCAATCCCATGGACTACAGCATGCTAGGCTCTTCTGACCTCCACGATCTCCTGGAGTTTTCTCAGATTCATCACCATGAGTTGGTGATACCATCCAACCATCTCATCCTCTGCTGCCCCTTCTCCTCCTGCCTTCAATCTTTTGCAGCATCAGGGTCTTTTCCAATGAGTCAGCTCTTCAAATCAGGTGGACAAAGTATTGGAGCTTCAGCTTCAGCATCAGTCCTTTCAATGAAAATTCAGGATTGATTTCCTTTAGGATTGATGGGGATGCACCAAATCTGAAAGGTTGTTTTACATCTTCTTTGTAGAGGAAATTGAGAACTGAGGATGCGGTCCTGGCTTGAGTCAGAAGCAAGGATATGACTGATATCAAAGCCTCAAAGTCCAACATGCTTGCTATGACATGACCAGATTCTGCCTCTGAAATTGTCCATTATCTCCACTCTCCTTGATAAGAGCGTCAAGAGGATCAATACATTTTATAAAGTTTTTCTGCATCAGGGTTGGGAAATATCAATGGAGTTCTGATTAACTGGAAATCAGTCAGAAAAATATATTATCCAGACTAACCCATCCTCCAAATATTCCAGTTAATCTAGGTGTGATTGTGTTGGTTTTGCAAAAAGAAAACTCTCTCAAGACATTTGGACTCAAATAGATGTGATTGGTGCCTATGTGGTCCCATAATTTATGTACTTGAGTTGCTGTTCTGTGGACAAATTTGGCAGGGTTCACAAGTGTAGACGAAGAAGATGTTAACAGCAAAAAAGACATCACCAAAAGCATTTGGAAGACAAACACTTCACGTCTTCAATTATAAGACAACCTGATGCAGGGAGAGAATAAATTAATTTAAAAACCTTCTGCACAAAGAAGATAATGGAAAAATACATTACAAATAGTTATCACTTTCGTGCTAAAAACAAATGACTTAGAGAAAACAACTGATGGAGCTGAATGTTTTAGTCTTATTATCTTTCTCTGGTTTTAAATTCTTAGGGGAGAAAGAGAGAATAGGAGGAAAAAAGAGAAGCTTTCATTGTTTCAACAAACATTTGCTGAGTACTTAGTATGTTGCCAGGCACCAGGACTTTCTGTGACTTTTTCTACTTTTAAAATTACTTTCAGTAGAGAACTTTAAGTGCCTCATTGCTGATTCCAACAGCTCTGGAAAGGCCTTTCTTTTCAGGTTTTTGCCTAAACTGTTAGCTTTAGAGATGCACTGAGTGTCCCCCTGTCCACTGCCACCAGGAGCCTGAATTTTAGGGCTTGGTCCATCCTAGGCTTAAAGGGCATCTGTTTTCTAGGAAAGGCTTATGAGTCTCAGGTTAGCTTTTCCCGTAACAGACTCTGAAACAGAGGTCTACCAGGTCTACCAGGAAATGCCCTTAAGGTCCAGCCCCGTGCAAAGGAGAATGAGGAAACACGTTGGGCAGAGGGAGAAGCTGAACTCTAACACAGACTATGACAGCCTTGGCCAACCTGTGGAACTCTGGAGAAGGGGTGTGACCTTGGGGAGGCAGCTCTCTGCAGGTGAAGCAGTTGCCATAGGGACCAACAGTGCCGATAGCGCTTCCAGGGGCCGGGGCAACAGTCCTTCACGGGAGCAGATCTGCTGGTACCTCACAGCAACCACAGTGAGGTTCCACTGCAGGTGCATCTATGCGCTCTCCTTCCCTCCCTCCCCCAGCCTCCCATTCTCCCTTCTTTCCGTCCTCCCTCCCCTTCTTCCTCCCTTCCATGCATCCAACAAACTATTTATTGAACGCCTGCCATCTGCCAGGCACAACCTGGTAGAGAAGATGTCGGGAAACAAAATATTACATGTTACAATTTTTCAAATGCTAAAAGGGGCCACACCAGGTGAGAAAAGAATGGGGGGAACCCACAGAATCAAGGTACCTTGAGACTGAATGCTGAAGGATGAATTACAATGAGGGGGAAATGGATGTTCCAGGTGGAGGGAGCTTTGAGGGGCAAGAACTGAAAAGACAACAGTATGGCCCCGGGCACAGAGGGGGACAGGTGTGTGGACTGGGGAGCAAGAAGTGAGACTGCAGGGGCAAGGCTGGACCTGGGGGATTTTATGGGCAGAGTTAGAGTATATTTTATCCTAAATGCTATGACCAAGAAATCTACACCATTCTTGGTGGATCCAAGAAGGAGGTTCTTCTGGAACTGAAAAGCTGAAAATTGACTGAAAATGTAAATGCATACTCCTGTCTACAAGGTGTATACTGTTCCTGAGAATAGGAGGTACCTAAGAGGAAAGTAGAATCTTCCAACCAGCTCAAGGGGGAGTTGTGTAGAGCTGTGCAAAACTCTATATGGACCATTTAGGGTTTTGTGTAGGCATCTGGTTTAACTGACTTTCCCCCCTGCCTTCTTTAATTTTCACAACAGCTCGCCTCAACTTTAATATGTGAATAATCTAAGCCTTAAAACAAAATACTTAAAGGGTCCATTGACCCCAAGGCTTGAGAACTGCTGTCCATAAACCCTCTAATAAAGGAGTAGGTGACTTTAATCACCTTGCAGTTTTTACAGCCATCTGGATGAAAAGATGAAAGGAAAAAGTCACTGTAATAACAGAAGAATCCAAATGCCTGCCATCCAGTGTTGAATCTTGTGAGATGCATGAAGCGAGACGATCTCTTCTGAGTTATGTAGGGACAGAAGTGAGACATACTGGGATCTGAAAATTCAAGAGGCTTAAGTTTGTATTTGGAGTTTTCCTCTTTCTCTCTCATTCTCTCTTCACTGAGATGGGGAAGCATTTGAAAAACAAGCCTATTTTTGGCTTGAGAAGGAGCAGTTCTACCCCACGTGTGGTATCACCCAGGACTCACTCAGAACACCCTGCCCACCAAGGGTGCTTTATTTTGTTCAGCCATCTTCATTCTGATTTCACATAAAGTTTGAAAAGCTTAACCTTTTTTCATTAGTAGCTGAGTCCTCCCCTCTCCCTCATAGAGATCAGCCAATTAAAAGAAGCCAGTTCCTGGGTCAGTGTAGATGAGTCATCTTTTGTTTGATTCTTATAAAAATGGTCCGCATCCGATGGGGAAGGCATCGGGAAAAAGCACTTCAAAATGTGCTACCTTCAAAGTGCCAGAAGAGAACCCTTCAGGGCTGGGAGCCTGGGAACAGAAGGCGCGTACTGGTCTTTAATTAAGAGAACTGTTGAGAAGGAAGAACATTTAACATTTTATCTACCGGTGGCTTCATGGCCACATGAAGCACCTGGGCAGTGAAGATGGGCTTGTTGCCCTGGTTGTCCTCATACCTGCCTTGGTCTGTGCAACTGACCCAAAGCTAAACACTTCCCACCAGGGGTTGGGGTGATTAGAAATGATCGTGGACTCCCTGTGCTGTGACAACTCAATTTCACCAGCGGTGCGGGAAGCAAAGCTGTAGTCCCCCTCCTGGGGGACACGTCTGCCACAAAACATTAACAGAGCTGGAGAAATAGCAGTTCTCTGCCTAGAGATTCCTGCAGACCTGGGAATGTGCAAAGGGCACTATAGGACCAAGGATTGAAGCCTCACTACACAGATTTCAACACAATTTCATCTGAGGGAGAAAGAGCTTCTAAGAGTATGAATGGAGGGGAAAAAAATCCTATGGGTTTTACTTTGATTTTATAACCAGATTGTTGGAAATTACTGACAGATTGAATAAAATAATACGCTTTGGAGCAGCAGGGAGCTTCAAGGTGGAAGTCTAATTGATTTCCACCCTAAACCTAGGAGCTAGGGGGTGAGGTGGGAGGAGCTACATTATTAATCACTCCTAAGGTCAATGCTTGGTGTTTTCCTGCCTAGTGGGAGGAAATGTCATTTTCAATTACGTACATGTGAATTTCAGATGACACCTGGTGTACCAGAGGGAAGGATTTGTGTGGATAGACAGTTACAGCCCATCTCTGGATGCACTTGGGCAGAACCACTTCACCCGATATAATAGAGCAATTATAGAGCATCAGGGGTGGGCTCAGGCAGGTGGTGAAAAGCCCCCATCTGTAAGAACCCCACCTGGTCAGCTCTCTCTTAAAGCCATGTGCTGCTGTCCTTCCTGCAAAGCCTTTGTGGTAGCCCTGGCCTGAAGAGACTGCAGATCTGCCTTGAATATGAAATACCTCTGGGGGCATTCAGCCATTTTCTACCCTGCAAGTCAGTGAGACAAAAGGCAGATTGTGTCTGTATTTAAATGATCTTTCAGGGGTTCACTAAATGTCGAGATAAGGTGAAGGTCAGCGAGAGAAGGTTTTTCTGAATTAATATGAATTCTTTAGCATCCAAGTTTGAAAGATAGTTTTCTGTTAAGCTTCCAGGTATTTCTTTTGGTATTCAAAAGACAAGGGTTTTGTGATAGGGTTGAATCTTTGAACAAGAAAGTCTTTGGGCTTTCTGGAGAAGAGACCCCCTTAAAATCATCAGGCATGCCTGATTTGCTTACAAGTAACTGCTGTGGGTCCAGCCCGTTTCTGGACATCCGAGATTCCAAGACCAAGTTAGACCTATTTCTGCTAACGGGAAGGCAGAATTATATATATCTAACATTCAGGTGGATATAATTGAATATATTCAATTATATCCACCTGAGTTGGAATGCTGATGTTGTGATGGGGCCCACCCGGCATGCACATTTGTGGAGAACAAACAAAACATACACATGTAAGGGAGAGGGGCGAAAGGTCACGTCAGCACAGGTCTCTCACGCTTCGACCAAAAATGTGGGTAGTTGATTCAAACGACTTGCAGCTGGCGGTATGCTCTGAGGCCAAGCAAAAGCAGAGGCATGTGTCTCACATTAAAAAAAAAAATCTGTGGACCACTTTTGGCTCAAAATATGCCAAGAGTTTGCCACTCACCTGTTCCCATTTGCTGGTTCAAAAGAAAAAAAAAAAAAAAGGAAAAAACCAGCATATTAGAATTCATGGGAGGACAAGGGGTTGTTCTGAGACCCTGGCAATTGGATTTCTTTTGTTTTATTAGCATAAGTGAATTATTAATTCAGCATAAAAGGAACATAGATCTTTGTCATATAAGAATTGCCAGTACCACAAGGGACCTTCACAAACTAGGATGAAAATAATATCTTACTTATATTTGCATAATGCTTTGCAATTTCTGAGGCCCTGCCATATACTATGGTGGCTGGTGGATTTAGCTCTGGTGGTTGCCCAGAATGGAGTTTTGCCCCATGCAGGATAGCAGGGTGATTTGACTTCATTACTGTTAAGCCCCCTATCAGACATAAGCACCCTAGATTCAATCAGAAGCCCCTAGGCAGGGAGGAAAGTCATTACTATTTAGCTTTTTTTTTTTTTTTTTTTTTGCATTCCCAAACTCTACCAAACTTTTCTAGAATGTGCCTTTGAGACTCAAGGGACATGGCCCAGCTTTGGGAAGTGGTCCAGTCTGAGCCTTAGGAGCTCCATCCATTCTTTTATCTCTAACAGGATAGAGGTGTTTGCCACGGTGACCAGCTTGTCTTGGTTTGCCTGGGACTTCCCCCATTTTAGGACTGGAAGTGTAACATCCCAGGGTCCTCCTCAGTTCTGGGCAAAATAGGAAGATTGGTCATCCTGCATTTGCCAAATCTCTGATATCACACATGTTGTGCCCATTATGGCCCTCTCCTACAATGCTGAAGACCCGAGTTCCATCCTTAGGTGGGGAAGATACCCTGGAGGAGGAAATGGCAAGCCACTTCAGTATTCTTGCCTGGAGAATCCCAATGATAGAGGAGCCTACAGGTGGCCTACAGTCCATGGGAGTCAAAAAAGTTGGACTTGACTGAGCAACTAACAGTACATACGTATTTATATATCTTTATCCACTCATATGCTGATGAACACTTAGATTGCTTCTATGTCTTGGTTATTGTAAATAATGCTGCTATGAACATTGGGGTGCATGGATCTTTTCAAATTAGTGTTTTTCTTTTTTTTCAGATACCTACCCAGAAGTGGGATTGCTGGGTCACATGGTAGTCCTCATTTTAGTTTTTTGAGAAACCTCCATAATGTTCTCTACAGTGGACGCATCAATTTACATTCCCATCAACAGTACACGAGGGTTCCTTTTTCTCCACATATAGAAATGTGTTTTCCCTGAGAAGCTAGAATTTTGTGGACAAAACAGCCCCAAAGGCAATGACCTCAGAAGGGCCCGTCTGCCTGTGAGGACGTCTGACCCACCCTAGAAGTCGACAGCTTAGAACACAATAAGCCTCCTCTTCCTGTGCAGTTCTGGGAAGATCCAGAAGGTTGTACTGAGGAGGATTTAGTAGCTAAAGCTGATAGAAAAAGAAAATAAATGAATAAAAGAAAGTAATCACTGTCTTTAAGAATGTAGTCTGAAAAATAACAACATAATCCTGATTTCATAATAATTCAAACCAGATGAAGGGAACTTCACATCTACCCCACACCAATTGCTCTGATTTCAATCAATTATTGTGGAGGTAACCCATCCATCACCCACCCTTCCATCATCCATGCATCCACCAACAGCCTCCGGTAAGGGGAGGTGGGGGTGCTGAGCACAGGCTACAAAGTCAGGCAAGACTGGAGCCAAATTCCATTTTTTCCCCATATATCAGATCTACGATTTGGGGCAACTTACTGACTTTCCCTGAGCCTCAGTTTTCTCATCTGTGAGTGTGGGCTTCCCAGGCAGCGCTAATGGTTAAGAACCCATCGACCAGGGCAGGAGATGCAAGAGACGTGGGTTCATCCCTGGGTTGATTTCCTGGAGGAGGGCATGGCAACCCACTCCAGTATTTTTGCCTGGAGAATCCCATGGACAGAGGACCCTGGTAGGCTACAGTCCATAGAGTTACAAAGTAAATGGGGGTAGTAATTGTTTTGGTGTCACAGGGTTAAATGTACACAAAATTCTAAATGCTCAGAGCCTGACACACAGAAGGTTCTCACTCACCACGAGCCCTCTCCTCAAATTTCACAGAACAAGACTCAGGGCACCATCAGGTGGTGGCCACAGAGGGGCAGGGTCAAGTTGGCGACAGCAGAGCCCCTGAGGTCCATCTGTGGCATGGTCATTGACATTTTCCTTTTCAACTAACATGTCTACTTCTAGACTTTGTCTTAAAAAAGTACATTGACAGGTGCACCAAGGCAGTTTTAGTAGAATGCAGCATAAATGCCCACCAGCAAGTAAAAAGTTCAATAAACCAGAGTACATCCATTCAAGACATACGTTTCAGGGTCCAAAAGAAGGAGTCGATTGATAAACATGGTAGGGAAGGGCCACCGAGTTAACATAAGAGTGTTTATCGGACGTCCCCATTTTTATAAAAACAAACAAGGAATAATGTGTTGGAACAGAGCCTAGAGGAAAACAGTGGAATACACAGGACAATGGATCGCACAGCAATTGGTAAGTTGAAAGGTTGACTTTTTCGGGGGAGGGATGTTAAAAGGAGCAGGGTCATATCATTCAGCAGCCACAGAAGCCCCCTGGGGACTTTCCTTGGCATGAAGAGCACTCAGGACCCTCATTGCTGGTGACAAAATCCCAAGCAAATCTTCTTGGTTCACATCCCCCTCCCACAAATCCATATTTGTGATTAAGCCAGGCCTGAACAAGGGAGGGAAGGCTTCTCCCAAAGGACCTTGCAGGTAAGGAGCCAGCTGTGGGTATGAAGTACCTCCCAAGCTGTCATGGGAGAAAAGGGAGACTGGATGCTGAGGAAGCAGAACCCATAGTGCCCAACACAGTCCATGGCGTGTTTTTGCAGCACTGGAAGTTTATAGATCTGAATGTCATTGGGAGAAATTCACTGGAATGACGCAAACACCAGAAGCAAGGGGACCTTCCAAGAAATCCCAGTGGATAAGCCTAGAGCTGCTGAGAACTCAGAAAGGAAATAACATGGTGAAGAGCGAAAAGAGGGAAGGGACCACGGGCCCCAGGTGGTGAAAGGGTGTGTGTTTTCTTCCTTGCATGGGGTGATGGAGTGTGCTTTGAAGAGCCGGCCATGGGGACCGTGGAGTGAGATGCTCCGGAAGGAGGGTTTGCTTATCCTGATTGGAAGCAGCTGTGGGTCTTGGACTTCGCAGAGAGGCAGAAAAGTTGGTGTTTCGATGGTGTGAGAGGTTACTCTGGATAATTTCCTGCTGCCCAGGCCTCACAGAATTGGAACGATTTTTCAACCTCCTCCATCCAAGACTTCCCAGGAGTTCTGAGGAGGTCTCTGAACATCCCTTTAAATCAATCTGGTGATGTTTTCCTGAGCTCCCAGACCTTGTCGGCTTGCTCTCTGCCCTTCAGAGCAACCTGGGTAACTCAACTTTTCAAGCAGAGAAATGACCCCTTCAAGATCTGCTCTCACATTTAATTCTCAGGAGCCTTGGGAGGGTTTCTGTGGTGTTAACAGGAGCCTCAGAGCAGGGTGGGACAAGCTGCTAGAATGATAAGTAGGTTAGGAGACAATGAGTTTTGACTCCCCTGGGTAGTAGTCTCACCATCAATTGGGGCAGTTAAAAATCCCTACCTTAAAGGGTTCTATTTTTTTTTTAAGCAAGCTTTCTAATTTAAACATGTTTTTAATTTTAATATAGTTTCAGGTTTACAGAAAAGTTGCGAAGATAGTACAGACAGTGTCCATCAACCTTTACCCAATGTCCCCTATTTTTGACATCTTTCGTCTCTGTAGTACATTGGTGACAATGACAGTTCCGACATGGGACTATGTATGAAACTCCACAGTTTATTCAGATGTCACTGCTGCTGCTAAGTCACTTCAGTCGTGTCCAACTCTGTGTGACCCCATAGATGGCAGCCCACCAGGCTCCCCCATCCCTGGGATTCTCCAGGCAAGAACACTGGAGTGGGCTGTACTTCTCCAATACATGAAAGTGAAAAGTGAAAGGGAAGTCACTCAGTCATATCCGACTCTTCACGATCCCATGGACTGCAGTCTACCAGGCTCCTCCATCCATGGGATTCTCCAGGCAAGAGTACAGGAGTGGGGTGCCATTGTCACTAGTTTTCACCTAATGTCCCTTTGCAGGTCCAAGACCCCATCCTGATCTCCCCTTTGCATTTGGTCATCATCATATCTCCTTAGGCTCCTCTGGGCTGTGATAACCTTGACAGTTTGGAGGAGGATTGGCCAGCTGTTTTGTGGCTTGTTCCTCCATTTGGGTTTGTCTGATATTTTCCTCATGATTGATGTCCCTGGTGGCTCAGATGGTTTAAAAAAAAAAAAATCTCCCTGCAATGCAGGAGACCCGAGTTTGATCCTTGGGTTAGGTAGATCCCTGGAGAAGGGAACAGCTGGCTACCTACTCCAGTATTCTTGCCTGGAGAATTCCATGGATAGGTGGGCTACAGTCCATGGGGTCACAAAGAGTCAGACATGATTGAGTGACCAATACTTTTGGGTGGCTTCCCTGGTGTTTTCCTAGGGATTAAGCTGTGGTGGTGGGCTTTGTAGAGGGGATCACATAGGTGAAGGGCCCTTCTCATCACATCATATAAGGAGTTAAACCATCCTATAGCTTGATCATGGAATGTCACTGTGAGGATTCAATGATATCATGCTTGTAAGTTGCTTGGAAGAGTTCCTGGCCCCTAGAAAATCTGTGATGATTAGACAAATGAACTAACAATGGACCAAGTGGTTATTGAGGATTTTCACTTTGTCAGTTTGTGTGTCTGTTTCAAAGACAAATCAGCCCCCATTCCTACCCTCCAGGACACTCCAGTCATGAATGTAGACGGCCACCTCAAACTCCAATCCATAATGCTTTGTTCACGATGCCTTTCTTCAGCTATTTCTGAGTTAGGGCTGTAACTGCTGGCAACTGGAGTGTGTGTGAAACCAGAACATGAACCCACATAGCAATTTTTGGTCAGGGATGAACAGTCCCACAGACAAAGGGATGGCAACTTACAGAACCGCGGCTCAGCATGCAGTGGAGACAGCAAGCACAAGAAGGGAGGGGATCCTTCTGAAAGAGCTCTCAGTGGAATCCAGAGGCTGAGAGGAACACCCGTAGGGTGTTTTGCATTGATTTCCACCTTAACCTTGGAAGCACCCTTCCAAAATGGCCATTGTTGATTTCCTTGAATGTGAAAACAGGGGCAGTCCTAGAGGAGCATTCTTTATCTCCAGGTTCTCTCCAACTTAGGTTGATCAGACTTTGGGTACAGGGAGACACAGAGACCAAAAAGCCCCAGTCTTCCTGCCTCAAAAACCTCAGCTTTAGAATATAGTGAGACTCAAAAGGTACAAAACTTGTAAAAAGTGTTTTGAAGGAAAACAGTGCAAAACAAATGTAAGGTTTCTAAATAAAAGACTGAAGTGGTCTCACCTGTCTTTCCAGTCCTTTTTTCTCACCAGCCTGGTGACACTATCATATATATATGCTGCTAAGTCGCTTCAGTCGTGTCCGAATCTGCCACCCCATAGGCGGCAGTCCACCAGGTTCCTCCGTCCCTGGGATTCTCCAGGCAAGAACACTGGAGTGGGTTGTCATTTCCTTCTCCAATGCATGAAAGTGAAAAGGAAAGTGAAGTCGCTCAGTCCTGTCCAATGCTCAGCGATCCCATGGACTGCAGCCTACCAGGCTCCTCCGTCCATGGGGTTTTCCAGGCAAGAGTACTGGAGTGGGTGCCATTGCCTTCTCCATATATATATATATATGCTGCTTTGGAGTTTTTGCTGCCTCTGAGTGGCCAGACTGAAGGGAAATTTCCCTTTCTTACAAAAAATAGGCAATTTTTAGATGACAAGCTTTTAATCAAACACAGTATGGTTAGTGTGATTCCCTGACATGCAAACCTGTAGTCTCATCCTTTTTTAAAAACCTTGGAAGATATGCTTCAGGAACTTGTTTCAATGCAGCAAATAATAGTTTTCAGAGGAGCATCTAACAAGTTCCCAGCACTGATATGGGGGGATTCTTTAGTGGCAATGCATGTCCAATTGAACTCAAATGAGTGTTTATATTTTTGGCAAAAGAAGCAACAGTGATGGGTATGTGTAGAATGTTCCTTCTGCTCTTCGCAATTATAGGAACATGTTAATCATGACCTCCTAATCAGTAAAGAGCTCATGGCATATGTAGGATCATGGATGAAAATGGATACTAGGAGAAACCAATTATTTTTTATTTTTGAGGGCAAGGGGAAATTGTCAGCTTAGCACTTGTGGACTTATAAATGGACTTAGGACTGATAAATGCTCCAGAGCTCACCAGACACCCTTTCAGCACAGCTCTGATGGGCAAGGCTGTAAGGAACATTTCCAAGTAGAGTTACTTTGCACAATGTATATGTTTAAGCTCAAGAGTTTGTATAAATTACATTTATTTTCACTATGATTTTCCAGGGAGAAGTTCAAACCTCAGAGGTGAAGTAATAAATCCTAGAGCTAGCAGACAATAGAAAATCAAAGGGCTCCAGCATTGCTTTTTTACTTTTCTCCCAACCTCCACTGACGAGGGACAGAAATTCTGCCCAGATCAGGCAGAGGATCTCAGTAGGACAAAGCCCATAAAATGAATGCATACCTAAGGGTTTCTTTTTTCCCCACACCTGAATTTTTGTTTGCAGACATGTTGGCCCAAGTGAGCAGAGTTAGAGTAAGCATACCAGGGGTACTCATCGATGGTTTTTATTGTTCAGTCACTCATTCGTGTCTGACTCTTTGCGACCCCAAGGACTGCAGCACACCAGGCTTCCCTGTCCTTTACCATCTCCTGGAGCTTGCACAAACTCATGTCCATTGAGTCAGTGATGCCATCCAACCATCTCATCCTCTGTCACCCTCTTCTCCTCCTGCCTTCAATCTTTTCCAGCATCAAGGTTTTTTCCAATGAGTCTATTCTTTGCATCAGGTGGCCAAGCTTCAACTTCAGCATCAGTCCTTCCAATGAATATTCAGAGTTGATTTCCTTTAGGATTGACTTGTTTCATCTCCTTGCAGTCCAAGGGACTCTCAAGAGTCTTCTCCAACACCAAAGTTTAAAAACATCAATTCTTTGGTGCTCAGCCTTCTTTATGGTCCAACTTTCAAAAGTTACGGATGTAGATTTTAGTTGCTAGAGTCACTGGGGTCCCTGTAGTGCCTCAGCTGATTTGCACTGAATTTTGTGTCTGGTCTTCTAAACCTCCCTGGTTTCTAAACACAGAGCCTGGCTTGCAAAAGGCTTCTCTGTAGGCATCCCTTTCTGAATAACTGATAGCTTTAGAGGACACTGTCCTGTCCAGGATTCCCAGCCTTGGCGCATTGACGTTTGGGGCCAGAGGCTTCCTTGTCACACTGCTTTGTGCAGTGGAGGAGCTTATCAGAACCCCTGGCCTCCATCCAGTAGATGCCAATAACCAACCTCCCTCCCCCAAGTGGCTGTCACCTAGCCCAAGCTCATTCTGCTTGCCACACGACAGGCCAACAAATTGGGAGATGAGTTTTCTAAATTTTTTATTTATTTTGGGCTTCCCTGGTAGCTCAGATGGTAAAGAATCTACCTGCAATGCAGGAGACCTGGGTTCAATCCCTGGGTTGGGAAGATCTCCTGGAGGAGGAGATAACAACCCACTTCAGTGTTTTGCCTGGAGAATCCCATGGACAGGGGAACCTGGAGGGCTAAGTCCATGGGGTCACAAAGAGTTGGACAAGACAGAGCAGCTAACACTTTCCTTCTCATAGCCAAGTAACAATGTTGTGATAGTTTTATATGAACAGCCAAGGAACTCAGCCACACATATATTAATACATGTGTCCATTCTCCCCCAAACTCCCCTCCCATCCAAGATGCCACATAATATTGAGCAGAATTCCATGTGAGAAATAAGATCTTGACATAAGAAATAAGATCATTTCAATTCACCTTATCTCATTTTATTTTATTTTTTGGTGTTCTCATCCAGTCCATGTGGTATTTTTTATAGGAGATGTTCAATAAATTCTTCAAAATGAAATATTGCAGGGGAATTTACATCAGTGGTTCTTAGGGGTGATGTGCCTGCCCACACCCCGTGAACCCCCTGGGTAGTTGAAACAAGAACTAATGATTTTAATGGGAAAGCTAGCAGACTAAGAAGATGGCAGACTAGCATCTAGCATCTCAAAAAACCATCTTCCTTCAGTCTAAATTCAAATTCCTTTTACATATAAAGGTGGGTGGTCAACTGTGGTGCCAATCAATGGCTGAGTTGGGCCACTATAACTAGTACCTGCCTCATTGCCACTGCACCCCAGGTCTGAAGGACCCGGCTGCTCCTGCAATGTTGTCCTTTAGCTCTTGGTGGAATAAGGTGTGCAGATGGCAGAGACCACGGTGACCATGTGGAGAGTTATCAGGGACTGTGGGTTCAGCCCACCCTGGCCCCAACAGTCAGCTCCTGACCCCAGAGATAGGCCCAGAGCTGGTGCCCCCAGGGTGGAGCTCCTGTCTGCTTACTAGAGCAGTGCAGGGTGGGTGGCAGGAGTGGGCTGGCCTGATGGGCTAAGAGGGGCTGTGGACAGAAAGGTCCTTGCCTCAATGGAGCACTTGGGCCAGTGCACTCAGGCCAATGTCACAGAAGGAAGGGCTGATTACACATCAGGTTGGGGTAGGGGAGGCCACCATGCATGGTGACAATCAGAAGTGTCTTCAGACACTACCCAGTGTTCCCTGGAAGCCAGACACACCACTCCCAGGTGAGAACCACAGATATAAACACACTTTCCATACTTCATTTTGAAGAATTTATTGAGCATCTCATAAAAAAAGTATTGGATGAGAACACTAGATAATAAAATAAAATGAGATAAGGTGAATTGATCTTATTTCTCGTGTCCCTTTTGGTTTAGAAGAGGTTTTGTAATAGAGCGTGGCCCAGTACAGCCCTAGCACAAGACCATTGCTATGGCCATCACCCCTCCTCCCCCACCACCCTGTTACCGGATGATGGTTACTGCAGAACAGTTAGTGGTCCCCATTCAGCCATTGGTCAGCACTGCAGCGGCCCCTCCCACAAGCAACCAACTGTCAGTGAGTGACCCTTAGTCTGGGCATTCAGCCAATGGTCTGTGGCATGGTGGTCCTCAGACTGAGAGTGGGGTAAGAGGTGGAGCCCAGCCTTCTCCCTGGGACCCTCCAGTTCTCCTGGCCTCGGCCCAGTGAGTGGGCCAGGAACCTGGGGAACAGGCTGCCGGCTGTGTCCTGCAGGATCCAGAGCCCTTGCCAAGGCTGCCCACTGCTGGGGCCAGGTCTTGAGGTGGTTATGGTGACCTCTCCCCCATCTCTGCCTCAGCCACCTCATGGCAGTGGCTGTCTGCATAGAGTGCAGCCTTCTGGCCCCCTCCTTACGGGCAGCCTGAGGAGCCTGAAGGCCAGTTGAGTCCCGGGTGCCTGGCTCCCTCAGCGATGGCAGCTGGACAGGATCTGGGGACCTGGACCTTCTTGTCAGAACAGAGAATAACATTCATTTGGTATAGATTTCCCAGAACCTCATTACCTGACCATGACCGGACCTCAAGAACAAAGGCCCTGACGCCAAGATGTTTGCAACCTCGTGCCTCCTTCACCTTTCCTAGAAAAGGGTTTTGCTGAAAGCCTTCCAGGACCAGAAGGCTGGTTATTTTTATTTAATAAGTTAATTAAAAGGTGGTAATTAAATTAATTAATTTATTTTGGCCCTGCTGGGTCTTCACTGCTGTGCAGGCTTTCTCTGCGGCGAGTGGGCTTCTCATTGCGGTGGCTTCTCTCAGCACAGAGCAAGGACTCTAGGGCACAGGTTCGGTAGTTATGAGGCACAGGCCTAGTTGCCCCACTGCATGTGGGATCTTCCTGGACCAGGGATCAAGCCCATGTCTCCTCTATTGGCAGGCGAATTCTCTGCCACGGAGCCACCAGGGAAGTCAGAGTTTGGTATTTGTGAGGAATGAGCCACCGTCTCCTTGCGGGGCCCTCTGTTCTAGTCTTGGATGTTTTGGTCTTTTTGGCCTCACAATGCGGTAGACACTGTGTTGCTGCCCTCAGTCGCAAAGGTGTGTCCAAGTCTTTGGGACCCTGTGGACTGTAGCCCGCCAGGCTCCTCTGTCCATGGGATTCTCCAGGCAAGAATACTGGAGTGGGTTGCCATGCCCTCCTCCAGCGGATCTTCCCAACCCAGGGATCAAACCCAGGTCTCCTGCATTGCCAGTGGATTCTTTACCATCTGAGCCACTTTGCATTTCGGCAACAGTTTGCCATCTTCAGTTGCCCATGCAGAAGCTGATCCAAGCCATTTATACTCCAGAAGCTTTGGGAGAAAAATTGGTTTCATTCATCGGAAGCTACCAGTCACCCTCCACCCTCTGGTCTGTTTTGGAGTCATTTACTTTCTTACCAGACTCTTCCTGTCCTACTCTGTATCCTTCTCTCTCTTAATAATGAAGGAGTTTCGAGGAGGGAGAAGTGTGCTTATCCAGAACATTGAACTCTTCTCAAGATGACAGATTCGCTTTCTGTCAAAGTTCTGCAACAGAAGGTTTACAACACATCCTGAAATTAACTGGGTCCTGTCACAGAATGCAGGCTTCCCTTTTCTCCAGTTTGTAGGTAGGAGAAGTCCCAGAACTGGCCTTGCCAGGTGAGGCTTCCATCAGCTTTAGCTCACAGGGATCCAAACTTATAGGCTCTCCCTGCGCACCTTAGTTTTCCACTTTATAAAAAAAAATTTAGAGTATGAATTGCTTTACTGTGTTGCGTTAGCGTCTCCTGTACAGCAAAGTGACTCATCCATATGTGTACATATATCCCTCCCTCTTGACTCTCCTCCCCACTGCCCCATCCTACCCCTCTAGGTTACAACAGTGGCTCTTGATGCTGGGCACATTTCCCTTTGTACACAGCCGTCGCCTCTGTTGAATCTGGATGGCTTTGAACTTTCATTACACCACAGAACTGGGCTCTGCTTTGTGCAGAATTGTTATTTCTCAAAGCTTGTTTAGACAACCTCTGGCCTCCCTTTTGGTTGGTGTAAGGATGTACTCCCAAGGCCCCTGCCTTCCTTCCCTGGGTGTCTGAGGCTACTTCTAACCATGAAATCTTATTTGTAAGTCTATTGTGAGACAGAACAAAGGCACCAGGGCTGTAGAACCTCCTCAGAAGCTAGAAGCACCACCACCCCTTGCCCAATCACTCCCCACAATGCTTTGCTGTTTCCCAGAGAAAGTGTCAGCATCTCTGTGTTGTGGAAAAGCACCCGTGGTGAAAACCAAATGTGAAAATCTTAGAGCCAGCTGTGTAATTTTCATGTTAGCGTTTAATTTCATTACCCTGCTTTGCCCAGATTTTTTTTTTTTTTTTAAATCTGCTGACACAACTTCCCAGGGACTTTTGCCACCTCTTTCCCATCCTGAACACACACGCTTTACAGAAGCACAGGCAGAGAACATACTGGGCAGTCAGCAGGAACAATCATGTGTTTCTCAATGACACATAAAAAGAATGAATTAAAATTAAGTAGTCAGCGCAGGAAAACAAAAACAAAAAGCCCCCAACAAGACCCATGGACCAATATGCCAGATTTTTAAACAGATTTGATGAGATCAGTGGATGACCCAGAGGTCTTGCCTGGAAGAACCCACATAGCATACATTTAAACACTGAATTTTCAAGGAACTCTAAGGGATGGGTACAAAATAAGTATTTAAGGCAAACAAAAAGCCATGCACACAGCAAATAATCTTGTTTCCTGTCCCTGACAACTCCATGGAGTGCTTTAACCTTTAATTTGTCTGAACATCAAAGGAATCCATTCACTTGAAATATTTTCCAAAATGTCATGAAATAATGTTTTTCTTCCAAACAAAGCCCAAACTAGTGTGGAAGCCTTCATTTATATACCTATTGGTATTTAAAAGTAAAATTTCCAGAGAGAGAAAGTGCTCAAAGAGAGCTTGTTTCTGTCCAAAGGCCAGACTAGTTCAAAAATTATAATTCAAGTGACCCCCAAACAAAGAAGGTGACTCCAACCAGGGAAATCACCATCACACAGAGGCCAAGGGGCTTTTTTGTTTCTAAGGGCAGAGTATGCAAAAGAAGTATTTTCTTGCCTCAGGGAAAGAGACCATTCCGCCTAGGAAATCAGCACCTGTTGAAACGTTTCATCCAGAGTGATGTATTATTCTAAAGCAACGTCGTGTGGTTTGATCGCCCCGGGTGGCAGCCACATCTGGACGGTCTCTGCTTATCATTCATGAGGAGTCGCAGCTAGTGATGGGCCTTGGATTTAAATTAAAAAATCAAGGCCACCTTGGGACTTGTGGCCTCCTCCTTCATTACCATGTAACCTTTCTTCTCTGACCTTTCTCCTGACATTTTTTTTTTTTAATAAGATATTTGGAACATCTCTTTCATTTGAAACTTGTATTACCTTTCAAGTCCCCACTGCCACCCTGCTTTTATTTATTTAAATTTATTATTTTTATTTTTTAAAATATTAATTGGCGGCTACCCTGCCTTTATAGAAACTACAGAGAAGCCTGGAAGTCAGTCCAGCAATGTATCACATTCCGAGTGACTCGCCAGGTGCTGGGCATGGAGGGATTACAGCAGCAGTAAGATGAGGATCAGTTTCAGGGCCCCCCTTCTGATTCACATGCTCTGCTCCACCTGCCCCTTCAAGACATAGTGGGAGCAGTATGCTGAGCGGTCACTGCAGACCAGCTATGCTTTGTAGGGGAGCGAGAGGGGTTAGAAATGATTTGCCCCAATTACTCTTTCAAAGACTAACAACCCTCTGTCCATGGACTAAAGAGCTCTGGAAAAAAAAAAAAGAATATAACAACTTACTTGGCCATTACTGTTATCAGCTGGGCATCCCTGGTAGCTCAGCTGTTAAGACTCCTCCTGCAATGCAGGAGACCTCGGTTCGATCCCTGGGTTGCGAAGATCCCCTGGAGGAGGGAATGGCAACCCACTCCAGTACTGTTGCCTGGAGAATCCCATGATAGAGGAGGCTGGCGGGCTACAGTCCATGGGGTTGCAAAGAGTCAGACACGACTGAATGTAACTAAGTATGCATGTCGTCAGTTGCTTTGGGTGTGTATGGGAGGATTTCCACCCCCTTTTAATTTTATTTAATTGTGGTTTTATACACACACACACACACACACACACAGAAGCTTTACCATTTTACCATATCTATATAACATAGATTTCCCTGGTGGCTCAGATGGTAAAGCGTCTGTCTACAATGCGGGAGACCTGGGTTCGATCCCTGGGTCGGGAAGATCCGCTGGAGAAGGAAATGGCAATCCACTCCAGTACTATTGCCTGGAAAATCCCATGGACAGAGGAGCCTGGTAGGCCCCAGTCCATGGGGTCACAAAGAGTCAGACACGACTGAGAGACTTCACTTCACAAATTTAACATTTTAATCCATTTTTAATGTACAGTTTTGTGGCATTAAGTAAAATTCTTATCATCGCTCAACCATCACCACCACCATTGGAACGTTTTTTGTTGTTTAATTGCTGATTGTGTCCGACTCTTTGTGACCCCATGGACTGTAGCCCACCAGGCTTCTCTGTCCATGGGATTCTCCAGGCAAGAATACTGGAGTGAGTTACCATTTCCTACTTCAACGGATCTTCCGGATCCCTGCCTCTCATTTGTCTCCTGCCTTGGCAGGCAGATGCTTTACCACTGAGCCGCCTGTAAAGCCTGGGACTTGTTTTTTTTTAATTGAAGGATAATTGGTCTACATATTGTGTTAGTTCCTAGTGTACAGCAAAGTGATTCCATTTTAGAGTCTTTTCAGACTGTTTTCCATTATAATTATTACAAGATAGTGAGTATACTTCCTTGTGTCACACAGTAGGTCTTTGTTGTTTATTTTAGACATAGTGATATGTATGTATTAATCTCAAACTCTTGATTTATCCCTTCCCCTCCCCTTTCTGCTTTGGTAACCGTAAGTTTGTTTCTTAGGTCTGTCAGTCTGTTTCTGTTTGGTTTTGTTTTTTAGATGTCACATGTAAGCGAAATCATACATTATTTGTTTTTTTTCTCTGACTTATTCCACTTAGCATAATATTATCCAGACCCAGCCATGTGTTCACTCAAGGCAAGATTTCATTTTTATGGCTGAGTAATATTCCACTGTATATATAGACCACATCTTTGTATCCATTCACCTATAGATGGACACTTAGGTTGCCTCTGTATGTTGGCGATTGTAAATAATGCTGTGATGAACACAGGGGTGCATATGTCTTTTTAAATTAGTTTTTTTCTTTTCTTTGAAGAAAATGCCCAAAAGTGGAATTGCTGGGTCATACAGTACTTGTAACTTTGAACTTTGAACTGCAATGAGATAGCACATCACACCTGTAGGAATGACAACTGTCTAAAAAGACAAGAAACAACACATGTTGGCAAGGATGCAGAGAAAAGGGAACCCTCGCATACTACTGGTGGGAATGTAAATTGGTGCAGCTACTATGGAGAACAGTACGCTTCTTCTTTCTGTTCTTTCTGTACTTTGATCTCATATCCAAGAAGTCATTGCCAAATTCAATGTAATGAAGTTTCCCCCCTAGTTTTCTTCTAAGAATTTTATAGTTTTAGTTCTTAGGTTTAGGTCTTTAAACCATTTTGAGTGAAATTTTGTATCAGTTCAATTCAGTTCAGTCACTCAGTTGTGTCCGACTCTTTGCGACCCTACGAATCAGAGCACTCGAGGCTACTCTATCCATCACCAACTCCTGGAGTTTACCCAAACTCATTCCATCAAGTCAGTGATGCCATCCAGCCATCTCATCCTCTGTCCCCCTTCTCCTCCTGCCCCCAATCCCTCCCAGCATCAGGGTCTCTTCCAGTGAGTCAACTCTTCGCATGAGGTGGCTAAAGTACTGGAGTTTCAGCTTCAGCATCAGTCATTCCAGTGAACACCTAGGACTGATCTCCTTTAGGATGGACCGATTGGATCTCCTTGCAGTCCAAGAGATTCTCAAGAGTCTTCTCCAACACCACAGTTCAAAAGCATCAATTGGTGCTCAGCTTTCTTCACAGTCCAAGTCTCACATCCATACATGACCACTGGAAAAACCATAGCCTTGACTAGACGGACCTTTGTTGGCAAAGTAATGTCTCTGCTTTTCAATATGCTATCTAAGTTGGTCATAACTTTTCTTCCAAAGGGTAAACATCTTTTAATTTCATGGCTGCAATCACCATCTGCAGTGATTTTGGAGCCCCCCAAAATAAAGTCTGACACTGTTTCCACTCTTTCCCCATCTATTTCCCGTGAAGTGATGGGACCAGATGCCATGATCTTCATTTTCTGAATGTTGAGCTTTAAGCCAACTTTTTCACTCTCCTCTTTCACTTTCATCAAGAGGCTTTTGAGTTCCTCTTCACTTTCTGCCATAAGGGTGGTGTCATCTGCATATCTGAGGTTACTGATATTTCTCCCGGCAATCTTGATTCCAGCTTGTGCTTCTTCCAGCCCAGAGTTTCTCATGATGTACTCTGCATATAAGTTAAGTAAGCAGGATGACAATATACAGCCTTGATGTACTCCTTTTCCTATTTGGAACCAGTCTGTTGTTCCATGTCCAGTTCTAACTGTTGCTTCCTGACCTGCATATAGGTTTCTCAAGAGGCAGGTCAGGTGGTCTGGTATTCTCATGTCTTTCTGAATTTTCCACAGTTTATTATGATCCACACAATCAAAGGCTTTGACATAGTCAATAAAACAGAAATAGATGTTTTTCTGGAACTCTCTTGCTTTTTCGATGATCCAGCGATGCTGGCAATTTGATCTCTGGTTCCTCTGCCTTTTCTAAAACCAGCTTGAATATCTGGAATTTCACATTTCACATATTGCTGAAGCCTGGCTTGGAGAATTTTGAGTGTTACCTCACTAACGTGTGCTGCTGCTGCTGCTGCTAAGTCGCTTCAGTCATGTCCGATTCTGTGTGACCCCATAGATGGCAGCCCACCAGGCTCCCCCGTCCCTGGGATTCTCAACGCAAGAACACTGGAGTGGGTTGCCATTTCCTTCTCCAATGCATGAAAATGAAAAGTGAAAGTGAAGTCGTTCAGTCGTGTCCAACTCTTAGCGACCCCATGGACTGCAGCCCACCAGGCTCCTCCGTCCATGGTATTTTCCAGGCAAGTGTACTGGAGTGGGGTGCCATTGCCTTCTCCATACTAGCGTGTGAGATGAGTGCAATTGTGAGGTAGTTTGAGCATTCTTTGGCATTGCCTTTCTTTGGGATTGGAATGAAAACTGACCTTTTCCAGTCCTGCGGCCACTGCTGAGTTTTCCAAATTTGCTGGCATATTGAGTGCAGTGCTTTCACAGCATCATCTTTCAGGATTTGAAATAACTCAGCTGGAATTCCATCACCTCCACTAGCTTTGTTTGTAGTGATGCTTTCTAAGACCTACTTGACTTCACATTCCGGGCTCTAGGTGAGTGATCACACCATCATGGTTATCTTGGTCATGAAGCTCTTTTTTGTACAGTTCTTCTGTGTATTCTTGCCACCTCTTCTTAATATCTTCTGCTTCTGTTAGGTCCATACCATTTCTGTATATGAATTTTTGAATATGGTGTTACATAACTATTTTTTATATGTGGATTTCCAGTTTTCCTGGTACCATTTGCTGAAAAGTCTGTCTCTTCTCCCATTGAATGGCCTTGGCACCCTTGTTGAAAATTATTTGGGGATATTTCTCTGGTGGTTCAGAGGCTAGGACTCCGTAGTTCCACTGCAGGGGACATGAGTTCAATCCCTGGTAGGGGAACTAAGATCCTGCAAGGGCATGCCTTGTGGCATGGCCAAAAAGAAAAGAAAATCATCTGCATATGTATGCAAGGGTTTTCTTCTGTTCTTTCACTCATAACTTTTACTGTATTTATGTGTTATTTGAATCTGCCATGTTTTCATAGCAATGCACGATCTTGGTTCCTATCTAGTTGTTCCACTGGATCTTATAACCTGTTTAACAGTGACGCCTAGATTTTCTCATTATTTTCTATCTTGGTATTGCCTACTGTGCTCTTTTTCATTTAAAGAGATGGATTGGATCAATGTAGTCAGATGCACGTATTGACCTAAGTGAGCTGGTGAGTGGGTCCACACGGATCCCTACTCATCCCCACCCTGGGCATTTCATAGATAACTTATGCAGAATTCTAACGATTTTATACCATCAGTCCTGTCTTCCAACCAGTGAGCATCTTGACAATACCCTCTCCATTGTTCATGTCTCAAGAAGTACTTTTGAGTAAGCAGATGAGCCAGTGCATAAATGGCATTGGAAATATAGGAGAGACCACAGATGTGTGGATTGGTACCCTCCTCCCATTACCAGTGCAGGGCAGTGGGCCAGTTGGGTTGAATCACAGCTGAATTCTCTTTTCTGTCCCCTTTCCTGGACCTTTCTAGCTCTAAACTTTGGCACTCCCCAGTTCTCAATCTCTGCTGCTGCTGCTAAGTCGCTTCAGTCGTGTCTGACTCTGTGCGACCCCATAGACAGCAGCCCGCCAGGCTCCCCCATCCCTGGGATTCTCCAGGCAAGAACACTGGAGTGGGTTGCCATTTCCTTCTCCGTCTCAATCTCTAAATATTTCTTTTAAAAAAAATAGATCACATTAAAAAATATTTTATTAATTTTTATTTTTGGCTGTGCTGATACCAGTGCAGGGCAGTGGGCCAGTTGGGTTGAATCACAGCTGAATTCTCTTTTCTGTCCCCTTTCCTGGACCTTTCTAGCTCTAAACTTTGGCACTCCCCAGTTCTCAATCTCTGCTGCTGCTGCTAAGTCGCTTCAGTCGTGTCTGACTCTGTGCGACCCCATAGACAGCAGCCCGCCAGGCTCCCCCATCCCTGGGATTCTCCAGGCAAGAACACTGGAGTGGGTTGCCATTTCCTTCTCCGTCTCAATCTCTAAATATTTCTTTTAAAAAAAATAGATCACATTAAAAAATATTTTATTAATTTTTATTTTTGGCTGTGCTGAGTCTTCATTGCTGTTCGGGCTTTTCTCTAGTTGCAGCAAGTGGGGGTCCCCCTCTAGCTGTGGTGCATGATCTCATTGTCGTGGCTTTTCTTGTTGCGGAGCGCAGGCTCTAGGGCACACAGGCTTCAGTAGTTGCAGCATGTGGGCTCAGTAGCTGGGGTTCCTGGGCTCTAGAGCACAGGCTCAACAGTGGTGGCACACGCGCTTAGTTGCCACGTGACATGTGGGATCTTCCTGGATCAGGGATTGTCTCCTGCACTGGCCGGCAGATTCTTTACCACTGAGTCACCAAGGAAGCCCTCCAGAGGTCTTCTTGATCCACATTTATTTCCACAGTGAGCTTATCCCAAAATCTTTGTGGGCAGTCCTGCTGGGGATAACTCTCAAATTCAACCTCCAGACTGTCGTTGAGTCTCTGAGCCTTTCTGAGCCTCAGTTTCTTCATCTGTTAAACAGAAATAAGTTGACCTTCCTTGCTGCTGTGTGTTATACATATTGTAAGTTAATACAGGGCACCCAGCAGGTAGTAAGCATTATTTTAAGCTTATCTTATGAAGGTTAGGGCTTCCCTGGTGGCTCAGATGGTAAGGAAACCACCTGCATTGCGGGAGACCTGGGTTCAATCCCTGAATCAGGAAGATCCCCTGGAGAAGGGAACGGCTACCCACTCCAGTATTCTGGCCTAGAGAATTCCATGGACAGAGGAGCCTGGCTGGCTACAGTCCATGGGGTCACAAAGAGTTGGACATGACTGAGCAACTTTCAGACTATTAAGTTTCAGCTGTAGGAAGGCCCCAAGATCACTTCTATGATCAGACATTCATTAATTAATAAATAGTTGAGGGAAAAATTGAAAGCAATAATTAACACACTGTAGATCCTAGCATCTCTTGGCTGTTCTTAAAGTCTGCGTGCAAGGCAGACAGCTCAAAGCCAGCCTGATGGCTTCAGTGTGTGCTGCTGCTTGCTGTTTGTTCTTTTCCTTGTCAATCTGTTTTCCCAAAGGGTTTTCATTTGTCACTTCCTTTTGTCTTCAAGCAGTTCAGAGCAGGGATGGTAAGATACCAAGATTATTATGAGATGCAAATGACTGTGGTGTTGAGAGGGGGCATGGCTTGGTGAGAATGAGCGGGTCACAAGACCCTGCACTTCACCTGTTCCTGGGGTCTGCTTACTGGGCTGAGAGATGTCAGCTGGGGTGGTACAGCCAAGCACAGCGTCCCCGGCAGTGGGTGTGAGGGGGATGGATAGGAGGCCCCAGAATTGGAGAGAGGTGTTCCAGCACTCTGGGTTGTGGGGCTAGCCTCCAAGATAACTTTTTCTCACACTCCAAAACTCTTCTGTGGGAAATGTGCTTTGAATCTGAAGTGGAGATGAGGGTTGGAATAAAAGAAACTAATTGAGCGCTAAGGGAAAGGCCTTTGGGGGGTTACCTTCTAACCTTGGGGTGTAGGGGCTGGCCACCTCCTAGTTTCAGTTTCTGAAAGGGTGTGAAAAATCCTCTTTACTCAGACAGAATTCCACACATTCCGAAACACGCCTGCATCCGTCTGCCTTTCTAAGTTTCAGGCCAAAATCCTCGAGGGCGTTTTGAGTTCTTTCTATCACTCTTTTCTTGCTTCCCAAGTTCAATATCACAAAATCCAGTTGGCTCTGCACCCAGAATATTTTCTGAATCTGATCTGACCATGAATCCCTACTCCTACCACTATGATCCAAGATGAAAGCACCAGCATCTCCTGTTTGGTCTATACAAGCCTCCTGACTGGGCTTCAAGCTTCTGACCTTGAAATCCACAATGCAGTCTTTATTGGCTGCTAGAGGGCCTAGGCAGAGAAGGTGATGGCATCTCACTCCAGTACTCTTGCCTGGAGAAGCCCATGGATGGAGGAGCCTGGTAGGCTGCAATCCATGGGGTCGCACAGAGTCAGACACAACTGAGCGACTTCACTGTCACTTTTACTTTCATGCATTGCAGAAGGAAATGGCAACCCACTCCAGTTTTCTTGCCTGGAGAACCCCAGGGATGGGAGAGCCTGGTGGGCTGCAATCCATGGGGTCACACAGAGTCGGACACGACTGAGCCACTCAGCAGCAGCAGCAGCAGAGGGCCTAGGGACAGAACCCATAGGTACAGTGGGTGGGGCCAAGAGCCAAGAGGATTATTCTCAGGCCTGGAAACCTTACCTGGAAGCTTCAAAGGACAAAGGACCCTGTGGACTATTGTCTATGGGGTCAAAAAGAGTTGGACAGGACTGAGCACTTGAGCACAAACATTGGAAACCTAATGGAATGTGCCCTGCTGGATGTCTAACTTGCCTGGGGCCATTGATCCCTTTACTTCCCACTTGTTTCTCCCTTTCAGAATGGTCTTCATGATCCAGATAATCATGATGATGTGTTGACTAATCTAGAGCCAGACATCTTGGAATGTGAAGTCAAGTGGGCCTTAGAAAGCATCACTACGAACAAAGCTAGTGGAGGTGATGGAATTCCCGTTGAGCTGTTTCAAATCCTGAAAGATGATGCTGTGAAAGTGCTGCACTCAATTTGCCAGCAAATCTGGAAAACTCAGCAGTGGCCACAGGACTGGAAAAGGTCAGTTTTCATCCCAATTCCAAAGAAAGGCAATGCCAAAGAATGCTCCAACTACCGCACAATTGCACTCATCTCACATGCTAGTAAAGTAATGCTCAAAATTCTCCAAGCCAGACTTCAGCAATATGTGAACCGTGAACTCCCTGATGTTCAAGCTGGTTTTAGAAAAGGCAGAGGAACCAGAGATCAAATTGCCAACATCCGCTGGATCATGGAAAAAGCAAGAGAGTTCCAGAAAAACATCTATTTCTGCTTTATTGACTATGCCAAAGCCTTTGACTGTGTGGATCACAGTAAACTGTGGAAAATTCTGAAAGAGATGGGAATACCAGACCACCTGACCTGCCTCTTGAGAAATCTGTATGCAGGTCAGGAAGCAACAGTTAGAACTGGACATGGAACAACAGACTGGTTCCAAATAGGAAAAGGAGTACGTCAAGGCTGTATATTGTCACCCTGCTTATTTAACTTATATGCAGAGTACATCATGAGAAATGCTGGACTGGAAGAAACACAAGCTGGAATCAAGATTGCTGGGAGAAATATCAATAATCTCAGATATGCAGATGACACCACCCTTATGGCAGAAAGTGAGGAGGAGCTAAAAAGCCTCTTGTTGAAAGTGAAAGAGGAGAGTGGAAAAGTTGGCTTAAAGCTCAACATTCAGAAAACGAAGATCATGGCATCTGGCCCCATCACTTCATGGGAAATAGATGGGGAAACAGTAGAAACAGTGTCAGACTTTGTTTTTTTGGGCTCCAAAATCACTGCAGATGGTGACTGCAGCCATGAAATTAAAAGGCGCTTACTCCTTGGAAGAAAAGTTATGACCAACCTAGATAGTATATTCAAAAGCAGAGACATTACTTTGCCGACTAAGGTCCGTCTAGTCAAGGCTATGGTTTTTCCTGTGGTCATGTATGGATGTGAGAGTTGGACTGTGAAGAAGGCTGAGCGCAGAAGAATTGATGCTTTTGAACTGTGGTGTTGGAGAAGACTCTTGAGAGTCCCTTGGACTGCAAGGAGATCCAACCAGTCCATTCTGAAGGAGATCAACCCTGGGATTTCTTTGGAAGGAACGATGCTAAAACTGAAGCTCCAGTACTTTGGGCACCTTATGCGAAGAGTTGACTCATTGGAAAAGACCCTGATGCTGGGAGGGATTGGGGGCAGGAGGAGAAAGGGACGACCGAGGATGAGATGGCTGGATGGCATCACAGACTCAATGGACGTGAGTCTGAGTGAACTCCGGGAGTTGGTGATGGACAGGGAGGCCTGGCGTACTGCGATTCATGGGGTCGCAAAGAGTCGGACACGACTGCGCATCTGAACTGAACTGATCACAAACCTGTCCCACTATTGTGTTCTGGATGGAGGAGGAAATGGCAACTCACTCTAGTATTCTTGCCTGGAGAATCCCTGGACACCTGGTAGACTACAGTTCATGGGAATCACAAAGAGTTAGACAACTGAAGCGACTTAGCACAGCAAAGCACATACCTGTCCCACTATTGTATTCTGGGAGCAGGTGACTTGTTTTCTAGTGCATAGATAACAGGTGGAAGATAATTTTACCCCAGGATGGATCATAACCAATGTGTCATCTGTTGCTGATTTAGATGACAAGATTTGAGACTTTTGAGTTGATGATGTAATGAGTTGAGATTTGGGGGGAATTGGGATTGTCGCAAATGCACTTTGCACATTGAATGGATGTGACTTTGGGAGGCAGAAGCCAAAATGTAGGGAGTTGAATGGTGACCCTCCACAAAAGACATGTCCTCATGGAACCTGTGAGAGTGACCTCCTTTGGATAACGAATCTTTGCATTTATAATTAAGAGATGAGATCATTCGGGTTTAGGGTGGCCCTAAGTCCAATGTCACGTGTTCTTTGCAGAGGCTTGATTCTACTGTTGCTGGTCTCTGCAGATCTGCTCTGCTTCTGAGCAACTGGACCTGGGAAATTGAGAAGTGGGTGGTGGCTGAAACAAACCTCATAATGTCTTCTGGCATTGTCATGGGGTCCTACTGATCCCATTTTGCATGTTCCCAGCCTCTGCTCCCAAGACAGTGTCCACTCAAGTCAGCTGTGGGTGGAAACAGGCACACAAGTGCCCAAGGCCAGGGAACTCCTGCCTTCTCCTCCAGAGAAGGGCTGGGTCAGTTTATCTCTAACATAAACCCCAAACATTAGAACACCAGCCACTTGGTTGACACCAACCACTCCTCATTTGCAAGTTTGCAGTGTCAGCTCAGTTCTACAAACACATCTGATGAGCTTCAGCAGGATGCCAACACCTGTCAGGTATTGTGAGGTGCTGAGACCATGAAGGTGGTGATGGCATGGTCTTCATCCCAAGGAGCTCCCATTCCATCAGGGGTAACATGCTGGGCAAGAATGATACTACAGAGAAGGGAGCATGAGGATGTCAAGAAAAGCCTGGATTTGGTGTCAGATAGACTTGAATTTTCGGAGAAGGCAATGGCACCCTACTCCAGTACTCTTGTCTAGAAAATCCCATGGATGGAGGAGCCTGGTGGGCTGCAGTCCATGGGGTCGTGAAGAGTCAGACATGACTAAGCGACTTCACTTTCACACACTGGAGAAGGAAATGGCAACCACTCCAGTGTTCTTGCCTGGAGAATCCCAGGGACTAGGGAGCCTGGTGGGCTGCCGTCTATGGGGTCACACAGAGTCGGACATGACTGAAGCGACTTAGCAGCAGTAGCAGCAGTAGACTTGAACTCTGGTCCCGGTGCCTCTATATTTTTTCTTTTTTAACTTTCTGACCTAATGCCAGTTACTTGATCTTTCTGTACTCTAGTTTTCTGGATGGTGAGAAAAGCATCATAAAGATACCGATCCCATGACTGACATCAAGATTAAGTGAGATGAGATATGGGAAGAGCTTAGTGTAGTGACTGGCACATAACAGAGACTCTAAGCTATAGCTTTTAATCCTAATAATAAGTTATGGTTCATACTCAACTTCATAGAAAGCTATGGACTGTAGCCTACCAGGCTCCTTCGTCCATGGGATTTTCCAGGCAAGAGTACTGGAGTGGGTTGCCATTTCCTTCTCTAGGGCATAGAAACCCACCTCCTGGGTTTTGTATCTGGCCATGCAGAGGGTAAACTGTATCCCCTCTCCTGATTGCATCAAACTCAGCATCACTGTGGTTGAAAGTTGCTCTGGAGTTGCATTTTGGGAGCAAAGTAGAATTCTTGGTTTTGAAATTGCCTATCTTCTGGAGTTGTCTCCAGACTGTCTCTGAGGTGCCCCTAAGTCTCTGGAGATACCCCTATGTCTCTGCAGGTGCCTCTAGGTCTCCTAGAGGCTCCCCTCGGTCTCTGGAGGTGTCCTTAGGTCTCTCTCCTGGAGGTGTCTCTAGGTCTCCTAGAGGTGTCCCTATGTCTAGGGGTGCCCCTAGGTCTCTGGAAGTGCCCTTATGTCTCTGGAGGTGTCCCTAGTCCTCCTAGAGGTGCCTCTAGATCTCTGGAGGTGCCCCAAGGTCTCTTAGAGGTGTCCTTAGGTCTTTGGAGGTGCCTCTAGGCTCTGGAGGTGCCCTCAGGTCTCTGGAAGTACCTTTAGATCTCCTGGGGATGTCCCTAGGTCTCCTGGAGGTGATCCTAGGTCTCCTGAAGCAGACATGATACATAAAAATTTCCAACTTTATAAATAATTCCTGTACTTTGCAAAAGGAGTGATTCCTACTTTACTTTGCATTGATATCTGGGTGTGCTTGCTCAGGTTCCATTGCTAGGTGGTCGGCGAGGCGCTCTTGTGAGGAGGCAAGGTTCGTTGGGCGATGGGAATGGAGGGTGGTGGCAGTACTTCACCCCGGCAGCAGCCAGACAACACCCAGGCAGCCCTTTGGAATGAACACATTGCAGGCCTCCCAGCTACACCCTCATCCAGGATCAATCGGCTCCTGGTGAAGCCAGCCTGGCCTTTGCCCAGAGAGACTCTGGGTGGAAATTCCCAGGGCCATCTGCCTCAGCCAGGTGCTTGGAGCTGCTCTCCCACTGGCTGTCTGGACCTGCTCATTTACATGGCAGGGGTGTTCCCTCTCACCTGTTTTCCCCTCAGCAGCACTGGTGCTTTCCCAGAGATCCTCTCTGACTCCCCAGACCGGGTTGGGTCACCCTGTTCCAGCACCTTGGGCTGCTGTCATCAAAGTTGTCATTTTGCTTTTGTGGGACTGGTACTGCCTGCCCCACTGAAGTCTAAACTCTAGGGGGAAAGGGACAGTGTCTGCAGAGAATGAGTGGTGGAGAAATCAACTTTGAGCCACTTGTCCTGGCAGGCAGGCTGTGGGGCTCAGTGTTACCACCACCATCATCATCTCAGCAAAAATAAAGCAGCTTAGAGTTGTCGAGTTGTGCTGTGTTATCATTGCACATAAGTCACCTCACATAAAGTCCTCCTGTTCGTGTTGTGAACCACTTAGGGGTCCTTCTTATCTCAGCTTTTTCAAGGATGACACGGGTCAGGGGCTCAGAACCAACACTTTGAGTACCATCTTCACTAGAGCTGGGGTGCTGACACCCTTGCCCTGCAGGTGTCCCCACGTTTCTCACACCTTGCAGACGGTACGAGGAACACAACACAGACACCGATCACCTCACGATAAGGACACTCTCGAGTTCTGTTTCTGATCCTATTGCCTCCAGGACAGTCAGTCTCCCTCTACCAACAGCAGAGCTTGAGCACCTTCCTAACACTCTCTCATTTCCTGTTTTTCTTTTTTTTTTTTTTTTGCAGAAAGAGAGGGCCAGCCAAAGAGCTGAGGGTCTTTGGCACAAGACCAGGAGGTCTGGTTAGATGTTGGATGATGCTGTTTTGTGCTTTCATTAGGTTTAATTTTATAGTTCTTTTCTCTTGATGGCTCTTGAGATTGGTGTCCGTGTAGCTGATGCCATCTCTTTTGAGAGTAAAAATTTTGAGGAAAAAAAGTTATAGGGAAAAAGAAAGAGCTGAAGTGAATAACAGTAGGGTAGGTATGGCAGGGGAGAACCGTGGTGGAAGAGTATGTGTGACAGCCCTGAGAACTGGTCTTGCCTCCTCTGAATGCCCATCCCCCGTGCAGACCATAGGATACCACTCAGCCCTGATTGCATCTGTCTTGCATTGTGCTCGAACAATCCCCTGTCTTTTCCTTCATCTCCCTGGCAAATCACTGGCTTTTAAAGTGCAGAGACTGTGTCACACTCCTGCCTGCCTCTGGGTCCGAGCACAATGGTCCTGAGTCGCCAGGTGATTGATGGATTCATCTCTTGAGGGCTTAATGGCGATCACATGGCTGTACCTGACTTCAGCGTTTGACACAAATTAATCATTTATTCATGGTATTAAGGAAAAGCAGACAGGGCTCAGGATTTTCTTACCGTCAGACTCTTCAGAGATCTCATTCCTTCTAGGTCTGTGGTGGCCACAGCAGGGAGTAGGGACAGCTGGTCTGCCATGGGGAAATTTGAGCTGCTGAGGTTAGACTGCATGGGAGGGAAGCAGCCTTCCCAGAAAACTCGATGTGTGACCAGCTCTGGTAAAATAAGAATGTATTTGTATCTTATTTCTCCTATAGAATAATAATTCCAGTAGGGACGGTGATGACTGTTGCTGCAATGTTTCACCAATTAGTAAACATTGATATTGCGAGTAAAGACTCAGACACACTGCCTCAGACAGGAAGTCTTGGCCGTCCAGGTGCAGGTCTGATTCAGGTGAGGCTGACCCAGGGCCTCAGAAGTCACCGTGGGCCTGCTCCTCTCCATGGCCCCATCCTGTCTTCCATGGAGGTGGCTTCTCTTCTCTAGAAGCCTCAGCAGTGTTGCCCAGCCTATCACTGTCTCTGCCTGGGGTCACTTGCCCATCCCAGAGCTTATCACCCATCCAGAGGGTGAGTGCAATGTTTGGGTTTTAAAGTCAAACACACCTGGATTAAAATCCTGATACCCTCTCTCCCCTGCTCCCATGAGGGACTTGGCAAGTCACTTCCCCATTCTGTCTTCAGTTTCCTCATCTCTGAAATGGGGAACAGCAGTACCCACTTGGAAGAGTTGTTGTTAGGATTAAAGGAGAGAATGCACAGAAGGAGCTGAATGCATTTGTGAAGATGCCACTAAGTGTCAGGAGGCCCTGGAGTAGGCACTGAAGCCCCAGCAGCGAATAAGGACATGTGGTCCATGTCTTCTAGTAATGTTGCGGGGGCAACAATCACTCACCAGATCATCACAGAAACAGACATGTGGTCACAGCTCTGAAAAACACTAAGAGGGACAAACCCGAAGTCTCCCCAGGAGCATCAGGAAAGGGAGACTCCTACCCATCCTGAGATGGCAGGGAGGTTGACCACCCTCAATCTGGGATCAGAAGGTAGATCAGATGATGCTATGGGAAGTAAGTAACAGACTGGTCTTGCTGCTTTTCCCAGAAAGAGCCATGTTCATTCCTGCCCTGCCGTTCTGTGTGTCTTAATGCTCTCCCGTGTCTCTGTAT
Organism: Aepyceros melampus; assembly: GCA_006408695.1. Taxonomy (NCBI): domain Eukaryota; kingdom Metazoa; phylum Chordata; class Mammalia; order Artiodactyla; family Bovidae; genus Aepyceros; species Aepyceros melampus. The sequence continues at coordinate 498,173 of SJXQ01005947.1, read as the reverse complement.
GGCCTGGCTTTCTCCTTTAGCTCTGGGTCTCCGCTCAAAAGTCCCATCCTCAGAACAACCTCCCTTTCTACTCTGCTCAAAACAGGAGCCCCTCTGATAAACCATAATGGAAAAGAATATATGTATGTATCACTGAGTCACTTTGCTGCACAGCAGAAATTAACACAATATTGTAAATCAGTTATACTTAAAAATTTTTTTTAATAAAAAGAATAAAAGAATCAGGGCCCACTCCCCACGCTCTTTGTCACTCTTACTCTTTCGGCTATGCATTTTTCTTCATGGCACTTATCCCAACCCCAAATCATATGAATTAATTGTCTCTTATGTTTCTTGGTTATTGTCTTTCTCACCAATAGCCCGCAGGCACCATGAAAGCATCCATCTCATTCAAGTCCTCTAATATTAGTACCTAATAGAATAGTGTCTGGCTCCTGATAGATTCTTCATGAATAGTTGTTGAATGAATAAAGAAACACACTCAGGACCCTTTTAAATGCAATTGCATTGTAGTGGCTGTGCACATTTCTGGAAACTAAGAGTTAAATCCTAAAGGTTTTTTTAAAAAAGGCAAACTATTTCTTTTTCCTCCCCTAATCCATCACCCCTTCCCTATGGGAGAATTTGCTGCCACTCAGGGCTCCCTGGCTCTAAGAAAGTATCAGCTCAAATCCTGGCCTCTCTGGATTTCTGAACTTGACTTACAACTTCGAGACTCAATTCATAACTCTTTTGTTTAACTGGTGTCCTGCTGAGGCGGCTTTCTCTAGTCCTTTAGAAGGAAATCATTTTTATAGGAGAAAATATGGAGCTCATTAAAAATATGATTGTGAAATGTCTTTCAGAAGAAAATGCATCCATGCCATAACCTGAGGGGTTCTGTAGAGTCCCTTCTTTATTCTAACTTTGGAAAGTTCCAGAATCAGGCGACCTCCTCTCCCCCGCCAAAATTTCTTCTTCTCCTCATTTGTTTTCACATCCCTCTCACCCTTGATCTCCTTCCTTCTCTTGAGAGTCTGGACCATTCCCCAGGTGTGTGGGAGACCTAGATGAGAAGAAAAGTGTGTGACAAATCAGGGAATTTAGGCAACTGGAATGTGCCTTTTTTCCCCTCTGACCCTGGGAACAAAAGTTTAAAGATTCCCATGGAAGGAAATAAAGTCAGCTGTTTGTGAGAGGAAAAAAAACCCCAGACCTCAATAACAGTGACTCACCTGTACTCTATAAAGAAAGAAAGAAAGTAAAATTGCACAGTTGTGTCCGATTCTTTGCAACCCCATGGACTGTAGTCTACCAGGCTTCTCCATCCATGGGATTTTCCAGGCAAGAGTACTGGAGTGGGTTGCCATTTCCTTCTCCAGGAGATCTTCCCGACTCAGGGATTGATCCCAGGTCTCCTGCACTGCAGGCAGACGCTTTACCCTCTGAGCCACTAGGAAGCCTGTACTCTAAATTCCTGTATTTTTCATCGCCGATTCTGATGCTTGGCAATATTGGCAACTTGGGTTTGGAGTTCAAGTTTGTGATCAATTCAGCCAACATTTGCTGATTTTTCAGGGTCAATTTTACCTACTATTTTAAGCATGTTAGAGGGTTTAAGTTCCTGTCTGCTGTTGGTTGCCCGATTTCACGCCCTTGACCCTGTGATCTTGCTGTGTCCTCCTCCCCAGTCCTGGGGTTTGGCCAAGGGGGTTGCTTTGGCCAATGAGATGCTCACAGACATGGCATCAACGGAGGCTTGAGAAGGCTCAGTGTGTTGGGTTTTCTCTCTCTGGAATCCTGTCTACTGCTGTGGAAAGGACCTGCTGGGGCTAGTCTGCTGGCCTTAAGGATTATGGGAAAAGACCTGAGTCATTTTAGTTGTTTCAGTCAAAGTCAAGCTGGCTCCCCAGCAATCAGATGACCCCCAGATAGATGAGTGAGCCCAATAAGATTGCAGAGCTGCTTGGCCAATGAGTGTTACAGTATGGGGGATGTTTGTTATGCATACTATTGTATCACTAGATAATGAAAAAACCACCCTCAAAGGACTTCCAATGGCTCAGGAAACAACCATTGTAACCATTATAACTGTAACCATTATAACTACCATTATAACTGTAACCATTATAACTACTCCATGGCCGGATAGCATGTATTAAATGCTTATTTATTTTGCTCAAGCCCATTATTCAATACTTCACCTATAGTCTCACTGAATCCACTAAGTAGCTACTACTCTTATTCTCATTTCAAAGATATGGAAGCTGAAATCAGAGAGATGGAGTGAACTGGACGAGGTCACACAGCTAGGCGAGGTTAGGAGGAGTCAGGATTTCAATTCAGTTCCATTCAACCCCATGCCCACAGTGCTGCAAGTTTGCTTAACTGCAAGTCTAAGTATTTCAGCAGCTCTAAAAGAGTTGGAAGGTACTCCCTTTAAACAAGCAAATCAGAACTTTCTAGAAGGGGCAACATTTGGGCTTTGAAGTGGCTTTGGGCAGATTTGTGGGTGTTTTGTGAATGTTTTTATTCTGCAAACAGATTGAGGCATTCTGACAGCTACTAGAATCAACTTTCCCAAATGCAGTGGTTGGTTGCCTTTGCTGGACATGGGAACTTGCCCCTATCTGAGCTTTAGAAGGACAGAGTTTGTAAGAAATTCTTCTGATAAAAGTCAAGGCTACTTCAAGGTAGGTAAAAGGAGCAGGTGTGTTTGTGGCATGTTGACTTAACTTGCTCAAAAGTCTTTCTCCCATTAATCTGCTGGGATGCCTGAAATTCCCACATTTAGGTAAGGTACTGGAGATAAGATGAGAGTGGGTGTGTGTATGTGAGTGGTCTGAATAGGGGCTCCTAGGAGAGGGTGGGAAAGGCATGAGTTGGAGGTATTGCTGAAGGAAAATAGACACTGCCAGACTAAATCTACTTCTGCCAAGAAGATGCTGGAGAAGGTGGAGTCTCTGTACCCTCCCACTATGCAACAGTCCCTCTACAACTTGACGCTTGTGCCAGGCAACCATGGAGCTCTGGGTTGGCATTGCATTTTATGGTTATATATCATGCCGCTTCGTGGTTCACATAGTTCCCCGCCCCATCCTGTGTAGTGTCTGCTACAAGAAATGGATTTTGAGCAGGCACTCATGTCTTTCGCCTGTGGGAAGTATGGAACCTCAGAAGTTCTAGAAAAGCTTTATTTATTTTGATAGTCCTTCTCGTCCCCAACCAGACAACTAACATGATGTTCTTCTACGTTCTTTTTTTTTTAAGTTTAAATTTTTTTTTTAATTTTGCATGGGGTATAGCCAATTAACAATGCTGTGATAGTTTCAGGTGGACAGCAAAGGGACTCAGCCACACATATACATGTACTCATTCTCCCCTAAACTCCCCTCTCATCCAGACTGCCACATAATACTGAGCAGAGTTCCCTGTCCTTGATGATTATTCATTTTATATATAGGCTACTCTTTCTTGAGACAACCACCAGTAGCCATATCTATCACCAGCTGCTACTCCCTGACCCCTCACCCCTGTACCAGTTGTCTTGACAACTTACTCCAATGTCATAATGACTTGAGACAAAACATATCAGGATGCTTGTGATTGCCAGTGGCAGAAATCTAATTTGAACAGGCTTTACAAAGATGGGAATATAGTGGCTGATGTAGGTGAAGAGTCCAGGGTGTCATGTTGGATCCAGGGGCTCACGACTTAGTCTTATCTCCCTACTTCTGCTTTGTACCTCTTCTCTCTTTATATTGGCTTTGTTCTTGGACAGATTTTTTTTTTTCTCCCTCATGGTGACAAGATGACTGCCAGCACCTCCCAGCTTCCATCTTGTCCTCTTAAGCAAGTCCGTGGAAAAAGAGAAGAGTTTCCCACTCAAAGTCCCAGAACTGAATCTCATTGACTCTGATAGGACTGGGCTTACCTCATGGGCTTGTATCTGAACCAATCTCTGTATTTTAAGAGTTAATTTCCTCTTGCTGCTGTAGCAAATTACCTCAAATGGAGTGGCTTTTAAAAAAGCAAGTTTATGATCTTATAATTCTGAGATCTGCCTGTCTCAAACATGATGTGATGCCCTCATTGGTTAATCTAGAGACAAAAGCCTGGCCTTGGAGCCCCACCCAAACCATATAGTGTTGGAGGGGCTGTTTTCCAGGGGAAGATGTAGTCTGAACCAGAGCTGAGGGATGGGATGCCCAAGGGGCTGCAAGCAAGTGTCTATAATAGGAAACAAAGGAAAGACTCTGGTGCTCTTTTGAACAAGTTTCTGTTAGACTTGCCATCAGATTCCTTTTAGCCCATAGATTGGCAGGGCTAAAGTTTGGAATGCATTGTGATCAATTTATTTCACTGAGAACTTTATGTCACTTTTAAAGCAAGAAATTTAGAGCTTAGTACCTTCACCAGTGGGTCTCAGTGACCACATGAAGCTGAGGCGGTACACAGCTAAGACTTGGACAGCATGGAAAAGCACTTAATTATTTGACTTCTGGGCAAGTTCAAGGTTTCCGCTGGTGAGGCCAGGCGAAAGGAAGAAACTCCAGGATAGTGGAAAACTACATAACGTATTATGTTACTCTCAGTTAAATCCACTAATTTTAAGGGAAAACAATCTTCAAAAGAGTCATAAAGCACATGAAGAGGCATCTTGAGGGGAAGCTTATCTAGATAAATCACAATATTCTCAGCAGCTGGATTTCGAGTCAAAATTTAAGTGAGAGGTACAGTCTCAAAGATCTAACTGCACATCTACCAGCTTGGAAAAAGCTGAAAAATAAACCAAAGGACCTTAGCCATGCAGGTGGCCTTGGGCTCAGAAGTGTCTGGACAGATCACTTCTCTTAGAAGCGCATCTGATGGCAGAGATAGCAAAGGATGAACAAGGAGTGTTGGGGACTCGAGAAAGGGAGAAGGACCCTTCCCCAATATCCTCTGCAGGGCAAGCACACGATCACCACTCCTTCCATGACCTTTCACAAGAGATGATGGGAATAAAGCAACAAGTTGAATGGAGAGGCAGTGACTTGCTGATGACGCACAGAAGGAAATGAGTATGATTATAAGCCCAGGGTATGCATGGCATGAGCTCGGGAGGCACGGCTGGCTATGAACTCTGTCCCCAGAACTGGACGGAACTGAATGTGAATCCTGATTCTTTCAATTAACAGCTGTGTAACTGTGGAACATTCACTTTAACCTTTCTGAGCCTTCATTTTTAATCTGTAAAAGGAAGATTAATGATGGTACAAATTAGTATTAGCATTTACAAGTTAGCATTAGGCAAAACAATAATTAAAGCCCTCACCACCAGTTTGTGAATTATATGTTCCTTTGCACACAGTATAGCCTGGAGCCCAGGAAGACTGGTGGTGTCCAGCCTGACTTTTTTCAGTTGAAAGCAATAGAATCCCAAATAAACTTAAAAACAAACAAACAAACAAACAAGAAACTGTGAGCTATTTACAAATGGAAGGTACAGGGATCGTGTGGATTTTAGGCCCAGTTGGATCCAGGGGCTCAAATCAGGTCACCACCCAGCTTCTCCAGCTCTTGACTTCATTTTTTTTTAATTTAAAATAATTTAGAATTTTATATTGCTACCACATGTGCCATAAACAAAAGATAAATATTAAATTAGATGCAATGAAAGCAATGTCACAAACTCCTAAGTACACAACAAAAAACCCTCAAACAACCTAATTAAAAAATGGGCATAGGACTTGAACAGACATTTCTCCAAAGAAGATATATACTTACAAACAATAAGCACATGAAAAGATGCTAAACATCAATAATCATTAAAGAAATGCAAGTCAAAACTCTTGGGCTGGCCAAAAATTGATTTGAGTTTTTCCATATTATCTTATGGGAACACTTCATAACCATTCAGATGGTTACTGTTTAAAAAAGCAAACAAAAACTAGTAAATGTTGGAGAGAATATGAAGGAATTGAAACTCTTGTGCACTGTTAGTGGGAGTCTAAGATGGTATAGCCATTGTGGAAAATGATATGGTAGTTACTCAGTGGCTCAGTGGTAAAGAATCTGCCTGCAATGCAGGAGACTGCCTACAATGAAAGAAACGTGGGTTCGATCCCTAGGTCAGGAAGAGCCCCCCGAGAAGGAAATGGCAACCCACTCCAAAATTCTTGCCTGGGAAATTCCATGGTCAGAGGAGCCTGGCAGGCTACAGTCCATGGTGTCGCAAGAGTTGGACACGACTTAGCAAATAACCACCACCACCACCACCAAAAAATTTAAAATGGAATTACATGATGATCCAGCAGTTCTATTTCTGTGTATGCACCCAAAAGAAGTGAAAGCCGGGTCTCAAAGAGAGGTCTGTACACATGATCATAGCAGCTTTATTCACATTGCCTGAAACATGGAATCCAAGAGTCTACTAAAGGATGAATGGATAAGCAGTCTATCCATATAATAGAATATCATGCAGCCTTAATAGGGAAGGAAATTCTGACACCTGCTACAACATGTCTGAAACTTAAAGACATTATGCTATGTGCAATAAGCCAATCACAAAAGGACCAACATTGTATGATTCCACTTATATGAGGGACTTTGAGTAGTCAAAATCATAGAGACAGCTTCATTAGAGAATGATGGTTTCCAGGGGCTTGGAGGGGAGGATGAGGAGTTAACGTCTAATGGGGATCAAGTTTTAGTCTAAGATGAAAAGAGTTATGGACATGGGTGCTAGTGATGGTTGCCCAAACTTGTGAATATATTTCATGCCACTAAACTATATACTGAAAAGTGGGTAAGATGGTAGATTTTATGTTATGCATATTTTACCCCAATTAAAAAAAATCTGGGGAAAAATTCCTATGTAGATTCTGTGGCCTGCCCAAGACTCTAAGCATGAAAATGAGAGATAGAATGTTAAAGACACACCCAACTGTGGATTACCCTCGGCACAGTCAGAAGGACTGAAGGAGTAGAGGAAGGAAGACCTTCCTCGCCTGGAGGGGATGCTGTGGAGCATCGTGGTGGGCACACTGCACCATGGTCCTCAGCTGCTGAAGGACCTGCCTCTTCTGACCCTCCATCTGATCATACTTCTCTCCACTTTGGGTGATGACTCCTGGTCTTAGCCCTGTGTCCTTGGCCCTCTTATCCCTGGACTTCCCTCTCTCAACTAGATTGGAGGACTCTGAGGGCAGGGCCAGCACCATGCTAGTGTTCTGTAGCTTGCACGTACCTGGCAGGCACCCAGGGTGTGTTGGTTTTAGTCCAAGTTGTGGAAGGCAGCAGACGCAGTGAGTGGTCCAAGAGCTCCTGTGTCTGAACATACCAGAAAACCATCTTCTACCCCTTTTCTTTTTTGGCTGATTAATATATTTTCTATTTCTCAGCCATCCTACAATCCAAGAATTTTTTATTTTGTAGGTGATAGATATTCCAAGTCCAAGGAGAGAGATATAATGAGGTGATCCAGATCCTAGCCTGGTAGGAGCAGAAGATAATCCTACTCTTGGGCTTTTCTAATTTTCAAAGCGTGGAACACAGAAAATGAAGCAGAGGCCCCTACAGAGTATTTGCCCTGTTTGGTGACAAATGACCCTACAAGAGGGGCTTTCCAGGTGGGTGGTAGTGGTAAGGAACCCTCGTGCCAATGCAGGAGACGTAAGAGACATGGGTTCAGTCCCTAGGTCGGGAAGATCCCCTGCAGGAGGGCATGGCAATCCACACCAGTATTCTTGCCTGGAGAATCCCATGGAGAGAGGAGCCTGGTGGGCTACAGTCCATAGGGTTGCAAAGAGTTGGATACTACTGAAGTGAGTTAGCACGCACACATGACCCTAAATGATGACGTCTTTCCCTCTCCACACCCTGACTTGAACTCAGGGACTGGGTAGAATGAAAGGAAGATAGAGTGATGGAGAAATTTAAGCATCAGCTCAGTTCTGGGTGGGTGGGTACTTTTCTAGTTACTGCAGCTCTATAGCAAATTACCTCAAATATAGTGGTATAGGTGAGTTGGTGATAGGGAAGCCTGGCGTGCTGCAGTCCACGGTGTCGCAAAGAGTTGGACACAATTGAGGAACTGAACTGAAATGAAGAGTGGTGTAGAATAACCATGCATTATGCCCATGGGTTCTGTGGGTCAGAATTCAGACAGGGCATGGTTAGGGGGGACAGCTAGTCCCCAGTTGGACATCTTCAAGGCTGGAGGCACCAGTCACCTCAAGGCTCATTCACTCACATAGTGGTTGGTATTGGCTGCTGGCTGCAAGGCCTCAGTTTCTCTCATGGGCTTTCTTTCTGTAGGCTTGCATGGGCTTCCTCCCAACATGGAGGCTGTATCAGAGAACGGGAATCCCGAGAGAGAGAGCACGTGGACGCTGTATCAACTTGCACAACTCTGCTTCCAAGGCACTCAAGTCACTTCTGCTACTTTCTACTTTTTCCCAAGTGGGTCATTCAGGCTAAAAGGGAGTGGAGGTGGTATTCAGCTTTGTCTTCTGGGGGAGGAGTGTTAAAGGATTGGTGGACGTTGTCAAGTCACCCCAAGTGTCCTATGATATGAGAAGTGATTTCATGCCTTCAGACCTGTTTTTCTTCCCCTGTGTGGCCTGCAACTCCCTGCCCTGCCCCAGGTTCCCAGGGAAAGCAAACTCCAAATCAGTCAAGCAGATGGAACAGCCAGCAGCCGAAAGGGAAGTGCCTGATGCCACCTGGAGTGCTGCCTCTCTTCCCTCTGCTGGGGGCACTCTGGCCAGGGAGGGGCTCTAAAGGCTTCCTGATGTGCTCAGAGGTCAGTAGTCCAGGGCGGAGTCCACAGGAAGCATTCCTTGGTTCATTCATTCATTCATACACAAATCTTTCTTGAGCAGTTTCCAAGTGCCCGTTCTCAGCATAGAGGGTGTTAAACAGATTAACCGACGCTCTGGCCTGTGCTGCTCAGCCCAGGGGACCAGTCTCAGGGGAGCTGGGAGAATGCCCTACACGTGAGGCCCGGAAGACCACCTTGGGCGATGAAGAGAGGAGCCTGCCTCTCACTGGAGCCACCTCCCCTGCACAAGGGGCTCTGAGCGAGCTGGGACACCCCAGGACCGCTAACCCTACTTCTCGGTTGACTTTGCTCTTGATTGCTGCCCACACCCACAGGCTCTGAGCTCCTGGGAGAGGCTGGGAGACGCTGCCGGTGCCCGTGAGTCACGAGTGTAAAGTACGCCCAGGGCCTTGGCAGGCAGGTCTGTGCAAGGGTAAGGTGTCATTAGGTGAACGCTGACAAATGTTGCCTTCTCGAACTCTGGAGATAAAAGATAGCCTTGCCGTGCAGTCTTTTTATCTCTCCCACTGTGCTGGGGTGGGAGCTGCAGGTCCCCGGGCAGCGGGGCAGCGGGGCAGCGGGGCAGCGAGGCAGCGAAGTGGGGGTGCGAGCAGGAGCTGT